>CM022708.1:15948270-16325770 GCA_012295165.1 Asparagus setaceus | reverse complement strand
TGTGCAAGACTCTCTTCATATCAGGGGATCAACCATCAAAGAAAATCAAGGGACCCTAAGCTCTTCAAAATCAGCCCTAAGTCCCGCTATTAAGCATCTGACATTAACAGCTTGGCACCCACCGTGGGACTTTTTCTTCTTCTTTGTGCAAGATGGCTAATTCAGATTACCCAGACCGATCCTCGGTTCCTCGTATTGAAGATATGCCTAATACGGGTGTTCGCGGTAAAAGTCGTTTTGATCGTCATTGTTTGTTTGAACTTGTTTACAGTTTCCTTGGCCTACAACACAATTCAAATAAAAAGAATGGCCTTTTTACTTCAGGCGTACAATGAAAATAAAAATTACAACTTTTTCCTTTTGTGAACAAACACTCGGATCTCTATTATTCGGGGTCCTCGCTTGTGTGGGTTCTTTGCCTGTGCCGGGGATCTTGTCCATGGACGATCACAAGCATTCGATCCGTGGAAACCCTGTTCGAACTACAGACGTGAAGGGGCTCGTTTCACGAAGGAAACGAAGCGCCTAAGGGGATCACACTCAAGAAGGAGAGGATCGCCTTCGGGGATCACACTCACGAAGGAGAGGATCACCGGAGTGGGTTAGATCTACTAGGAGAAATCACAGCGCTATTTTGTAGCCGACCCGAATTTGCTTACCTCGCTATTGAAGATCTGACGTAGACCGAACTTGTGATCGCCGGTGCTCGGAACGGTGCAATGACGGCTCGTAGATCTCGCGAGAATTCTTCAAAAATCAGAAAATCCAACCCCAAAGCCCCTCCAAATTCTCCGAAATCCCCCCCGAACTGAGGAAGACCCCCCTATTTATAGGATTGGGGGGGGGGAATCTGCCGGCCACAAGTGGCTCGGCCACTTGGCCGAGCCACCTCGGCTAAGTTGGCCGAGGTGACTCGGCCATGATGGCCGAGCCACCTCGGCACTTGGCCGAGGCACCTCGGCCACTTGGCCGAGGTAACTCGGTCACGTGGCCTCGGTTCGCCGTTTTCGCCGTTTCGCTATTTTTTTCTCGATTTTCCGGGCTTAGGTCCTGCCTATTCTGACTCTTGGTCTTCCCCGGACTTAGATTCCGTCTGTATATGATTCCGGAACTAACTCTTGGTTTGTTCGGTTTATGATTAATGAAATCAATTATGCGTTCAAGTGCGGTTTAAACCGTGCTTGTGACGTTGTGGGTTTGCCGTCGGGTTCGTGTCTCAACGATTCGACGTCCGTATTATCCGATGGGTTGTCATTCACCGACTTCCCGTCACGAGTTGGTTTCGAGAATTTTGTAAGTATTTTTCAGCGCCTCTGAGATACCCCTCCAAAGTGTTTCGGTCTCGTTCTTTTATGGCGAGCACGGAATACTTTGGACATGATGGTTCCCGCCTTCACCGAGAGGGTCCCAAAAGTTAGCTTCAAGTCTTTGATTCTTCCGGATCATCCGGTGCTTTGTAGGATTTCGATAAGGTCACTTGCCGCATTTATTGTCCGACCGCTTGTTGAAATCTTGATTCAAGCCGGTGGGCGAGTTTTGTTTGTAACTCGTGTCAGTTGGTTGTTGTTTAACTAACCATCAGACTTTTGGACTTCTCCGTATATCGGCGAACTCCTTGTTGGCGACACGTTGACTGGTGTCGAATACGTGGAATTTTATAACCCTCAATCGGCTAATTCTTCCATCATCACGTGTGTTGTTGGTTTGACCACAGCGGGAGGAAAAATCTTTTCATGGAGATATCCTCCGAGGATTCCTTGTCGAAACAGGAGACAACTTGGCCTTCAACCATCGTCCTAGCCTTTAATCGGCGAGTGCGACGCGTTGACCGTTGTTGGGATATGATTATCCACAGCGGGAGAAATTTCCTCGAGACTAGACACGTTGTCCGGTGTCAATATGATTTTCATGCCTTGTCAGATTATTCCTTTTTGGGATATTATAGTGGGAGGAAATTGAGGGTTGTCGAGTTATATAGAAAATATTCCCCAGGAACTTCTCGACGAAAATTAGGAAACTCGTGTTCCTAATTGGAGTAGGATTAGGCGACGTGTTGATTGTCGTCGATATAATCCACACGATCGAGTTATCCCTAAGAATATATTTTTTTATGGAAATATTCTTCTGGGAATTTCTCGATGAATTAGGAAACAGTTTATACTCATATTCCTGATTGGAGTAGGATTAGGCGACGCGTTGATTGTCGTCGATATAATCCACACGATCGAGTTATCCCTAAGAATATTTTTTATGGAAATATTCTTCTGCGAATTTCTCGATGAATTAGGAAACAGTTTATACTCATATTCCTAATTGAGTAGGATTAGCGACGCTGATTAGCCGATGCAATCCGCATCTACGAAGTTATCCTTAAGAATATGGGTTTATTCTCCAGAACTTCTCATTGAAAATTAGGAAATAGTTTATACTCGTATTCTGATTAGAGTAGGATTAGGCGTAGCGTTGATTTGCGTCGATGCTATCCGCGATCGAGTTATCCTAAGAATATTTTTATGGAAATATTCTTAGGAACTTCGACAAATTAGGAAGCGGTTTATACTCATATTCCTAATTGGGTAGGATTAGGCGGCGTTGATTAGCGTCGATGCAATCCATACGATCGAGTTATCCTTAAGAATATGGGTTTATTCTCCGGAACTTCTCATTGAAAATTAGGAAATAGTTTATACTGTATTCTGATTGGGTAGGATTAGGCGACGCGCTGATTTGCGCCGATGCTATCCGCGATCGAGTTATCCTAAGAATATTTTTATGGAAATATTCTTAGGAACTTCTCGACAAATTAGGAAGCGGTTTATACTCGTATTCCTAATTGGGTAGGATTAGGCGGCGTTGATTAGCGTCGATGCTATCCGCACGATCGAGTTATCCTTAAGAATATGGGTTTATTCTCCAGGAACTTCTCATTGAAAATTAGGAAATAGTTTATACTCGTATTCCTGATTGGAGTAGGATTAGGCGACGCGTTGATTTGCGTCGATGCTATCCGCACGATCGAGTTATCCCTAAGAATATTTTTATGGAAATATTCTTAGGAACTTCGACAAATTAGGAAGCGGTTTATACTCGTATTCCTAATTGGAGTAGGATTAGGCGGCGTTGATTAGCGTCGATGCTATCCGCGCGATCGAGTTATCCTTAAGAATATGGGTTTATTCTCCGGAACTTCGTTGAAAATTAAGAAACGGTTTATACTCGTATTCACGATTAGAGTAGGATTAGGCGACGCTGATTAGCGCCGATGCAATTCGCCGATCGAAGTTATCCCTAAGAATATTTTTATGGAAATATTCTTCCGAACTTCGACAAATTAGGAAACAGCTTTATACCGTATTCCTAATTGAGTAGGATTAGGCGACGCTGATTAGCCGATGCAATTCACCGATCGAAGTTATCCCTAAGAATATTTTTATGGAAATATTCTTCCGAACTTCTCAACAAATTAGGAAGCGGTTTATACTCGTATTCCTAATTGTAGTAGGATTAGGCGACGCTGATTAGCGCCGATGCAATCCGCATCGGTCGAAGTTATCCTTAAGAATATGGGTTTATTCTCCGTGAACTTCTCGTTGAAAATTAAGAAACAGTTTATACCGTATTCCTCGATTGAGTAGGATTAGCGACGCGTTGATTTGCGCCGATGCTATCCGCACGATCGAAGTTATCCCTAAGAATATTTTTATGGAAATATTCTTCCTGAACTTCGACAAATTAGGAAACGCTTTATACCGTATTCCTAATTGAGTAGGATTAGGCGACGCGTTGATTTGCGCCGATGCTATCCGCACGATCGAAGTTATCCTTAAGAATATGGGTTTATTCTCCGTGAACTTCTCGTTGAAAATTAAGAAACAGCTTTATACCGTATTCCTAATTGAGTAGGATTAGGCGATGTGTTGATTTAGGCCGATGCTATCCAAGACGATCGAAGTTATCCCTAAGAATATTTTTATGGAAATATTCTTCCGAACTTCTCAACAAATTAGGAAACAGCTTTATACTGTATTCCTAATTGAGTAGGATTAGGCGACGCTGATTAGCGCCGATGCAATTCACCGATCGAAGTTATCCCTAAGAATATTTTTATGGAAATATTCTTCCGAACTTCTCAACAAATTAGGAAACAGCTTTATACCGTATTCCTAATTGTAGTAGGATTAGGCGATGTGTTGATTTAGGCCGATGCTATCCAAGACGATCGAAGTTATCCCTAAGAATATTTTTATGGAAATATTCTTCCTGAATTTCACAAATTAGGAAACAGCTTTATACTGTATTCCTAATTGAGTAGGATTAGGCGACGCTGATTAGCCGATGCAATTCACCGATCGAAGTTATCCCTAAGAATATTTTTATGGAAATATTCTTCCTGAACTTTCGACAAATTAGGAAATAGTTTATACTCGTATTCTGATTGGAGTAGGATTAGGCGGCCGATCTTTGGATGAAAATCCATCCCGCTTTTATTATCCGCTTGGAAGTACGCCGTTTCTTTTCCTTGGTGAACACGGTGATCGAAAAGGTTCTCCATGGCGGCTTTCTTCATCGCTCAGCCATCGCTGATCCCGGATGGCCTTGATACGGGATATGGGTTATCTGGTGGCTCGAGCCATTGTTGACGACCTCGCCATCCGAGAGAAAGCTTCGAGACTACAAGAATCGGGCAGCTGGAGCTTCCTCATACATCATTTTCTTTCGAGACCGGCGTTTAGAGGCATGGCGCGATGCTCGTGTTTTCTTGGGCTCGAGGTCGGATCTGAGAGAGCGCCGATCAGCTCGAAGCTATTGTTCTTTGAGACATATTCTTCCCTAAGCCACATCCGCATCGGTATTGTAGCTAGTGCGAGAGGATAATACCGCCAGAGAGAGCTCCATGCAGGAAGATAAGATGAGTATTTTGAGCCGCCAAGGCCAACAAGGAAGAGCTCGCCGCTGCCTAGGGAACTCGAATCGCCGGGCGTAAACCGGCCGAGATCAAGAGGCCACGAAGACATCAATACCGATGAGGAGTCCTTCGTGGTCGAAGGTGTGGAGAACTCCACCAGCTTATAGTGATGAAGTGTCTCAGCTCGAATAACAAATCCTCTATCATAGACTTGATGTTTAAACAGTTGTAGCTCTTTCTATATTTACTTCAAATGAATAAGATTTATTCCTTTCATTATTTATTATGATTCTTTTACTTCGTCAGAAATAATTAACCATAATACTTCTAGGATTTTTGGCAAACCCTCAGCCATCAACGGGTTTGATTAGCCTTTACCAACTACCGTTTGAGTTGGGCTAGCGTGCGGATTATCTGGATCCGTTCCGCACGTGACGTTGTGCTAAAAGAATGAAACTCTTCTAGACTTGTTGCTATGATATTGAATACATAGGCTCGGTACTCTTTTACGGGCAAGAGACCACCCGGCAATGCGTGTTACACGTAGACTCATCCCTTCTTAGGCTTCGGGATAAAATACCCCAGAATCAAACTCTGGTGTCTTCTTCAATCGGAAAAAGACTAAACCCGACAGCGTGTGGCGTTGGCTTTATCCCTTCTTAGGCTTCGGATAAAATACCCCGAATCAAACTCGGTGTCTTCTTCAATCGGAAAAAGACTAAACCGGCAACGCGTGTTAGGCGTCGGCTTTAGGGTTATTAGCCAACCCGACCCTCAGCGGGTTTGATGAGCCTTTACCAACTACCGTTTGAGTTGGGCTAGCATGTAGATTATCTAAATCCGTTCTACACACAACGTTGTGCTAAAAGAATGAAACTCTCTTAGACTTAATGCTACGATATTGAATACGTAGGTTTCGTCTTTTTCACGGGAAGACTAACCCGGCAACGCGTGTGAGGCGCTGGCTTTATCCCTTCTTAGGATTTGGGATAATATTCCCCAAGATGAATCTTGGTGCCTTCTTTTGACCGGAGAATGATTGAACCGGTAACGGAATGATTGATGTGGGAAAGAAAGAATGTATTCTATTTCCCGAAGGTGGAAAGGAAGGATTTTATATCCTATTTCCGGGTAAAATCAAAGCTAAAACAAGAGAGGAAGAATGTATTCTATCTCCTGTTGATGGAGAGGAGGGAGGATCTTGTCTCCTATCTCCGAGTGAAGGAACGACTTCGAAACAAGAGAGGAAGGTTTTGTATCCTATCTCTTGCTAGTGGAGAGGAAGGTTTTGTGTCTTATCTCCGGAAACTCACGAATTCGACATAAGAGAGGAAGGTTTTGTATCATATCTCTTACTGATGGAGAGAAAGAAGGATCTTATCTCCTATCTCCGAGCGTTGGAAAGGAAGGATTTTTGTCCTGTTTCCAGTGAAAGAGACTAAAAATGGGATCTCTATTTTGAGAATCTTGAAAGATGAAACTAAGAGTGGGATCTCCACTCCGAGAATCTAGGACAAGAGAGGAAGAATATATTCTATCTCTTGCTTCTGGAGAGGAAGAATGTATTCTATCTCCAGGTGAAATGTGGGAAAGGAAGAATGTATTCTATTTCCCGCTGAGAAAGAAACTAAGAGCGGGATCTCCGCTCTGAGAGTCTTAAAAGAATGCGGATAGCTTTCACTTTTTTAGGATCGCTAACCAAAATTTGAATGTGGACCTCTCATTCGTGGAATGAATCGAAAGGGGATTTTGCTGGTGGTCGGACCAGGAAGATTTTTAGTGGGCCCACCGTCAATGAATTTGATCGGTGAGAGAATTTTGGAGGAAAATAAATTTATTTAGGGTTATCCTCAAGAAACGGGTAAAATATTCCCGAGGAACTTCCCGTTAAAATAGGTTATCCTGAATGTACTAAGGGTGGTACTTTTTCAGAAACTTCCCGTTTATCTAAGATTAGTTGTCACGCCACCGGGTGATATATGATATGCACCGCTTGAATAGATCAGGTCTATTATAAACGGTCCTTCCCATTTGGGTTCAATTTACCTTTCTTTTGGAGTTGAGAATTATCGACCGTCTAGCGAGGGAGATCTCCTCCTTAAAGTTCTCTGTCGAACTTTCTTGTTGAAAGCCCTCGACATCCTAGCTTGATAGAACTCAATGCATTGTTGAGCCTCCAGGCGCTTCTCATCTAACATCTCAAGCTCTTCGAGACATTTTTGATGTTGTTCTTCGGTCGTCATCTGTTGAAAGAGGCGTCGCGAAGTGCCGAATCTGGATTTCCAACGGAGAACTGCTTCACACCCGTAAACCAGGGAGTATGGGGTCGCTCCAGTTGGCGTGCGTACGGTTGTGCGATATGCCCAGAGTGCTTCTCCGAGTTTATCGTCCCAGTCTCGCTTGTTATTCTTCACAAGCTTTGACAAAATTTTGATGATCGTCTTATTGAATGCCTCGGCTAATCCATTTGCAGCTGGATTATAAGCTGTCGACGAGACGTCTTGTATCTTGAATTTCCCGCAAAACCTGATGAAGGAATTGCTGATGAATTGGGGACCGTTGTCATGCACGATCCGTCTTGGAACACCGTGTCGGTAAATGACATGGTGTGTGATAAATTTGATGATGGTACTCGCCTTGACTTCTTTTAGCGGGATTGCTTCAGCCCACTTGGAGAAGTAGTCGGTGATCGCTAGAATAAACCGATCTCCTTTAACTGACGGGGGGAAAATGGGACCTACAACGTCCATTCCCCATGTCTCGAATGGCCAAGATGTAGCAAGGGTGCAACCGCTCGAGGTCGATGCATATAGTTGGCGTGAATTTGACAGCGTGGCATTTCTTAAGCGTACTTGACTGCGTCATTGATCATTGTTGGCCGGTAACCCATTCTCCTAATACGATCGTAGAGTTTGGGACCGGTGGTGTCGCGCATTCACCTTCGTGCTCTTCGAAGGACCTCTTACGCCTCTTTGTTTGAAAGGCAACGGAGTAGAAGATCATCATACCCTCGACGATATAACATCCGGGTCTCGTGGTCGTAAAGAATCAGGGAGCTCTTCGCGGATTGACTCTCTCTCCCTCCGTCTTACGGCGAATACCGTGCAAGGCGTAGTCGATGATAGGAAAGCCAATCTCGGCTCCAATTCGGTTTGGGTCATATATACCTCTTTGGTAACTACCCTTCGTTTTCTTGTACCTCATCATATATCGGTACAAAAGTCGATGAGTCCCGACCGTAACTAGTTGCTCGGTCTCTAAGGTTGTGCTAACGACACGCCTAACGCCGCAGCATCCACGTAAGCGCTTTTGGAGGCGCTGGATATATTCGATGAAGAACTCTTGAGCGAGTTTGCCATTTCGATTGCTACGATGATAAGGAATTAGATCTCGATTTCGACTTCAGAAGTCTCCGCTGATCCGCTCGACTATCGCTATGAATCGTCAGATGCTTCGAGATATTCAATCTCCGGCTCCTTGGCGAAGCTAAGTCCGATAAGTAGCGTTGTATTGACTCGTTATTGGAACAAGGTTCGGTGAGTGAATAAGCACGGGGCATGACATGATTCCCCGGGGAAGCTAAGACAACCCCGACTCCGGCGGAAATCTTAGAACATTCGGGGGCACTTGCCACGTTGGTAGCTCGAGAAGCTCCCTCAAAATACAACCGCCATATTTGCTGGTGTGTTGTAGTATTGGTTTCGTGAATTTCATCCGGAAGACCATCATATAGCTCAACTGCGTCTGTCGTCGGGTTGGCAGCCAAGAGATCGCAAATCGCTTGCCCTTTGACTGACTTCTGTTGTTTGAAGTGCAGGTCGTATTGGGACAAGAGCAAAGCCCATTTTGCCAAACGCCAGCTCATTGAGGCAGATTGGGTCATAAATATTCAGACCGGATTTACGCTGGAGATAACATAAATCGTTTGTCCGACCAAATAGTGCCGCATTTTCAATTGCGAACACTAATGCAAGGCATCGCTTCAACCATTGATATCGAGACTCAAAGACCGACTAATGTCCGGCTCGGATAATACACTTTACTGTTAAGTGACATTTGTCATCGTCTTGCGCAAGTAAGGCGCTTAACGAATGGTCAGTCGCTTTGATGTAAATCAAGAACGGCTTTCCCGACTGCGGTGCGACAAGAACAAGAGGTTTAGAGAGATACGACTTAATCTCTTCAAATGTCTTTTGGCAAGCGTCATCCCAAATGAATGATACGCCCTTCTTGTTCAACTTAGAAAATGATTGGCACTTCCCAGATAGGTTCGATATGAACCGTCGGATGTAAGCTAACCGTCCTTGTAACCCCCTGAGTTCTCTCAGATTTTTTGGAGGTTGTAGTTCTTGAATCGCCTTTACTTTGTCGGGATCGACATGGATTCCTTTATTAGTAACGACAAAGCCGAGGAACTTGCCACTGGACATCCCAAGGAAGGATTTGGCAGGGTTCATCTTTAACTGGTGGGCTCGCATGAGTGCAAACACTGTTCTGAGATCTTTGACGTGATCTCGCTTGTCACGGCTTTTCACCACCAAGTCATCAACATAGCACTCGACTGTTTTCCGAAGGTGGCCCTGGAAGATCCTCGTCATTGCTCGCTGGTACGTAGCCGGCGTTCTTAAGCCGAACGGCATGACCAGATAGCAATATATGCCGAGGGCGCTCTAAATGTCAGTATGTTTGGCGCCATCGGTGCATCTTGATCTCGTTGTAACCTGAAAAGCCATCCATGAAAGACATTCTTTCGAACCCGCATGTGTTGTCAACTATGACGTCAGTGATCGGAAGAGGGAAATCATCCTTTGGGCAAGCGGCATTTAGGTCTCTGTAATCGACACAGACCCTTATCGACCCGTTTTTCTTCATGACTGGGACGATATTTGCCACCCAATCCGGGTGTTGAATTTTCTTGATGAAACCAGATTCTATTAATTTCTTCACTTCATCAACAATGGCCTGCAGGATCTGTGGACGAAACCGTCTTTGTGGTTGCTTGACAGGTTTGACATCCACTTTAATGTTAAGGCGATGTGTCGCCACATTAGGATCAAGTCCTGGCATGTCTTCGTAGCTCCAAGCGAAGACGTCGATATATTCCCTGATAAGGGCGATCAACTCTTCCTTTTCTTCCGAGGGAAGGCTGGCACTGATATTTATGAGCTTAGGGTGCTCTTCGTCACCCATATTGACTTAGACTACCTCGTCCTTAGTGGGTGGTTCTCTTTGTTCGAATCTGTCCCCGAACTGCTCTTTGAGTTGATGAACCCATGGGTCTTCCCATGTTGGCATATCTTCATCATCTTCAAAAGTGGCAGGCTCGGCAGTTGTCATATTCGACATTAAGCCTTTGAACATTTCACCGATGCTAACATCGGAATCCCATGCTGTCAAGTCAGATGAATGTCCATCTCCCGACTTGGGGGATTGATTGTTGACTAGCCAACAACACTCGTCTTCCGAAGAGGATGTGTATCTTAGTCCTCTCCTGAATGCGTAATAATCATCCGGTTTCCCTTTCGGGACGTAGGCGGCTTTAGGCGGGACTTGAGGACCTCTTCCAAAACAGAGACCTTCCCCTTGTGCCAAGTCGTACCCCCACTTCTTCATGATATCCAGTGTTTCCGGACTATATCTGAACTTGTGGAATATAGGTCCGTCATCGTTTATGTTTTCCTCCAAGAAGTGATCAGGCGATGGAACTGGCCACCTCTTCCAGACCAAGTATTTTTCACCACTTGATCTTCCCCGATGACGATTGTCATCCCGGCGAATCTCGAATCGCTTCGCGGTAATGCAAGATGACCGAAGTTGGCAAGTGTAAGCCGTGATCACTATATAACCCTGTTATCACATCAGTCAAAGACAAAGGATACTCTAAATCATTTTTTATTAACTCGTCGGCAAGTTGCCAATTACAACCTTCATCCGACGATTCTCCATCGTCAAGATTGATTACAGCGGGTACAATGTTATTAATAACAAAACCACCATCGTAATCAAGCCCGGCTTCGGTATCATCTTCTTCGCCGCTGTCCGTGCCTTGGGCCGATGGTTCAGTATCGGATTCATTGCCGTAAAGGAGGGAGTCCGTAAAATAATTCTCCATTCCTTTAAACGGCCGCTATCCGCACCACCGCCTTAACTTCATTATTTGTGTCTACATATTTTAGACACTGATGAAGAATGGAGGGGACTATAACGTTACTGTGGATCCAAGGCCGACCCAACAATAGGTTATAGGAAGTCTCTGCATCGATCACATAGCAAGTGACTTCGGACTTCAAGTCCCCCATCTGGCATTTAATCCGGATTTTACCAAGTGGCCGGGTCCCACTGGTGTTAAATCCGTAAATTATTGTGCCTGTGGACGCCAGTTTACTGGCAGGAATGCCGAGGCTATACATTAATCGCAGGGGCATGATACTCATAGCGGAACCCGGATTAACTTGGATCCGGTTAACTTCACTGGAGCCGATATACCCTGTGAAGTACAGTGGCCTATCATGCTTCGAAGTTCTTCGTCGCATATCCTCCTTCGTAAAGCGTCACGGGGAAAGTGCTTGGTTGCCAAGTTGCCTTTGTTGTGCGATTCTTCGGTCGGCTTAATCGGCGAGGAACACTTGAATCGGCTAGAGCCTCTTGTAAAGCTTCCCGTCTCTTTCGACAATCGGAGCAACTCAGAGAGTTATTCTAACCGGATGTTTGCCAATTGGGCCATGACATCGGCGGTATGGAGAGCTCGATGTTCCTCGGCTCTCCTCACAATCGGGCGATTGAATCGGATCGCCTGTGAGTTGAGCTTCCGGACCTGGTGTTTCTCCTTTGCTTCAACCGCTTTTAGTACCGTCATTGTTGTTTCTCGCGACGAGTGGGAGGAGCCGTGGCCACCCTGGCCTGACAATCTTGCGTTTGATTTTGAGTCTCCTGATACTTGTAGTCAGATTCGTGTCCACTCCTTGTGGCAAAGACTTCATGCTCTTCTTCGTAAAACCGGAAAGTCGCCACTTCTTCATCGTCCTTCTCTCGAATTGTCGGGCAAAGATGGCATAGTTTGCCTTTTCCCTTGGACTTCTTTTTGGTCAAGAGGTAGTCCAGCGATCATCTTCCGACAAGTGAGGGTGGACCCAAAGGATTTCTCCGCTTGTCGTCGTGGTGCTGCAGATTTCCCCTTCTCAGCGCCGCGTGAGGATCCTCATTCACCATCTTTATTCCTACCTTCACAACCGGGCGCTCTGCTGAAACCAATCCACGTGAACTGATCCAAGCTTATAGAGACCGTGATTTGCTCCCACCTTCTTCTCTTTAGAGGGTTTTGGAGTAATGAATCCAACATCGATCAAGGCTTGAATCTTGTCCTTGAGATGGTAGCGTAACTTTGTAGGATGATGTACCGCCTGCGGTAAGCGCAGCACTTAGGATCTCAGAACCTTCTTTGCCTCCTCTTGGTTCACAATTGGGGCAACCGATCTTATTGTTCTCCGAAGGTATTTGAAGATGCCCTAACCTCCTCATCTTTGAACGAGTAAGTTTTGGGAAACCTCGAACGGAAGGTTTCGATTTTGAGTTTGGTGGCCATTGAGGCCGCGATTGTCGTAGTGCATACCGCTGGCGACGCTGTTGTGATTGCAGCTCGAACGCTTGATTGGCGCTTCATGACTTTGTCGGCGCTTTACCGTGGCACAAAATTGTTTGTTAGTGTTTGTTGCCGGTGGCCTCTTTACGCTTTCTTCCTCTTAAGGAACCTTTCAGCTTGCTCTCCACGAACCTTCAAGTCCTTCCATGTTATAGATGGTGCCGTCCCCATTGCTTCAAGCACATCCAAGGACAGATTATTGTGGCAGGTTTGGAGAATAAATTCCTCCGTGATGGGATCCCGACAATTCATTGCTTTGTTACGGAATCGTTTGACGAAGGCGTCTACTATTTCTCCGTCCTTTCTGTTTCTCGTCCAACAACGACCCGATGGATATCTCGGTGTCATCGTCGAAGAAATTGGCGAGAAACATGGTCTCCATATCATCCCAGCTGTTAACGCTCCCTGGTTTGAGACGGCGGTACCAATCGAAGGCAGCTCCACGAAGGGTGCCAACGAATGACCGAACCATCAAGGGCTCGTTGCCGGAGATAACCCCTAGGTGAGACTTGAAATAGATCAAGTGCTGAGTGGGTGATCCCTTTCCGTCGAACGGCGTAAAGTTAATTAGGTTGAACTTTGCCGGATACGGGATTGATTCCCATTCTCTCGGATATGGACATGGTATACCCGTCTTCTTTACCTCTTGAGCGGAAATCAAAGTATTGATTTTGCTCTCGAGGTCTTTTATTTTCTCATTCTCCCCTCCGTCTCCGTTCGGGTGATTTTGGGGAGGAATGACGGTGTTATCGCTAGCGTTTTGCTGACCAGCACGATCATCGATGTTTCGGCCTCCTTCTCTGTCCGTGTCGCTATCTGTTAAGTTGACATTATTGCGACGACTTGACTCGCCTTGGCGGTTCATTATCGCGTGGATCTGTTGGTCATGCATCGCTCTCATCTGCTGCATGGCCAGTTCCATTTCAAGCTTAAAGTTGTCCCTTTGCTTGGTCAGGGCCTCTTCAAGCATCTGGGACACTTGTTCCGCACTGATCATGAACGCCACGGGTTGTCCTATCTTTGAAAATTGTATTATCGAAGCCATTGCGGAGCCGCAGATCCGACACTTCATCATCGAGGGTAATCCTTCGCATCTTGCGATAATTGTCGTTTAACAGTCCCGACCGCAATCGAAGTCATTCGTTGCGATACCCCGGGAATGGCACGTGACGACGTTCCTCTGCTGGTCATATTGATGGTAACACTCGGCAATTCGTCGCCTTGAGGCGCCAATCTCTTCTTGCGGAAGCGTCTTGACTTGGGTTCTAGCATTCTAGTGCCGAGCCTATCAAAGACCGACGCCTTCTCCGGAGTCGTTTTAGCGCAGTTGCACTCTGATAACACTGCCTTGATTAGTTTTGAGCATAAGCAAGGCATATTTGGTTCTGGGGCATTCCTCTTTCGATTTACTGCACTTCAAAGACAATAGTACAACTCGCCTACCAATACCGAGCAACCTATCGTGTGTTGGCACGACTTCTCAGGTATAACGTCGTCATCATCAGATGAGAGCGTCTCCTTCTGAGAAAAAATAGGCCTTTCATAAGTCACTCGCCGCAACGCACGCCTTCGCGAGTGTGAATCTTTGAAGGGCTCTTGGACTTCGATTCGTAGCCCGGTGCGAGCAGTTGCAGGATTCGTCTTATCTTGGTTGAGGTGGGTGCAACCCCCTGCACTAGGAGTGACCCGGGATTTCCTCAACGGGCCCAATCGATCTTTGATTGAGATTTTGCCTCGATCATCCTGCAATGGGCCGAGGCGTTCCAATACCGTCTTCTTGCTTCGGGATGGGTTGGCGGGCTCAACCGAAATGGAAGTAGAGTCTGACGGCAATTTGGAGGCTGTCGCCGGAAGTGGAATTGGTCGTGAGGCGACCTTCTTTTGATTCAGATCAGCTTGAGGTGGCAGATCCTTGATTGAAGCTTCGGCCTTTGCATGAACCGTTGCTCCGGGTTTTGGCCTCCAAACTTGGCGCATCCTCGGCGGCTTTTCGGCCCCTTCCTCCTTCTTCAGCTTTCGGGCCTCTTGAACTAGGGCACGTGCATGCGCAAGGAGTGCGCGGCGCTTTCGAATGCGCTCCTGGAGTGTTGAACGATTCCGCTTGACTCGGACCCATTCACTTGTCGACGGCTTGGAAGAGCCATCAGCTGCTTGATTTAGAGGCTTTTTGCCTCTTCTGGATCTGAGATCCGCCTCATAGCCAATCCCATCCACTGATTCCATGGCCTTGGCGAATCGACGTGCCTGGCTTTGACATCGTCGTTGGCGAGCTCTCTTCGTCATAATCGGTGCGCCATCGGCGATTTTCTCCTTCGCAAAGGAGTTGGGATCTGCAGATCCGGCCGTCTCGGAGGCCGGGCAAGTGCCGCTTCCTGCGACTTTGGTAGGGGCGGGATTGGAATCCTCGCCTTGGGATTCAAGGTCCGAGGACCAACGAATCCTCCTTGCAGCGGGGATCCTTCTGGATCTGCGGGGGGAGGACGATCGTGACGAGGACGAAAGATACTCCTCGAACTTCTGTTGGTCGAACTCGTACTCGACCTCTTCTTCGACCGGATCGGATCCGCTATTACGTACATCGACGATCTCGTGATTCGAGACCGCTATTCCATCGTGGTCGCTAGCTTGTTCGCGGTAAAAGTCGTTTTGATCGTCATTGTTTGTTTGAACTTGTTTACAGCTTCGTTGGCCTACAACACAATTCAAACAAAAAGAAATGCCTTTTTACTTCAGGCGTACAATGAGAACAAAAATTACAACTTTTTCCTTTTGTGAACAAACACTCAGATCTCTATTATTCGGGGTCCTCGCTTGTGTGGGTTCTTTGCCTATGCCGGGGATCTTGTCCGTGGATCATCACGCAATTCGATCCGTGGAAACCCGGTTCGAACTACAGACGTGAAGGGGCTCGTTTCACGAAGGAAACGAAGCGCCTAAGGGGATCATACTCACGAAGGAGAGGATCGCCTTCGGGGATCACACTCACGAAGGAGAGGATCACCGGAGCGGGTGAGATCTACTAGGAGAAATCACAGCGCTATTCTGTAGCCGACCCGAATTTGCTTACCTCGCTATTGAAGATCCGACGCAGACGAACTTGTGATCGCCGGTGTTCTGAATCTGCAACGACGGCCAGATCTCGCGAGAATTCTTCAAAAATCGAAAATCCAACCCCAAAGCCCCTCCAAATTCTCTCAAATCCCCGAACCGAGGAAGACCCCCCCTATTTATAGGATTGGGGGGGGAATCACCGACCACAAGTGGCTTCGGCCATGATGGCCGAGCCACCTCAAGACTCTGGCCGAGGCACTCTACCGTTGTCGGCGGTTCGTACCATGATGAAGACCTCTACCACTTGGCCGAGGTAACTCGGTCACGCGGCCCTGTCACTGGCTACTGCTTCGCTTATTTTTTCTCGATTTTCCGCGCTTAGGTCCTGCCTATTCTGACTCTTGGTCTTCCCCGGACTTAGATTCCGTCTGTATATGGTTCTGGAACTAACTCTTGGTTTGTTCCGGTTCAACAGTTGTGAAATCCGATTGTCTGTTCAAGTCCGGTTTAAACCGTGCTTGTGACGCTGTGGGTTTGCCGTCGGGTTCGTGTCTCAACGATTCGACGTCCGTATTATCTGATGGGTTGTCATTCGCCGACTTCCCGTCACGAGTTGGTTTCGGGGATTTTGTAAGTATTTTTCAACGCCTACAACGGGCTGTCGCTCATGCCTAATTGGATGAATCCGCACGAAGAGTTTTTAATTCTCTTCACCAGTATTCCCCCTCACTCTCCTCCACAGTTTGCCGCTCCTCCTCTTGGAGACCAATCTAAGCGATAAACTCGAGAGAAACAAATTACAGATGTCATCTTAATGAATGTCACTTCAAAACTAACGTTTATAAATGAATATTTTAAATATCCTAGTATGCCATGTTTTGTAGTACTACAAAGACATCATCTTCATGAATAAACCCAAGGCACGTACCCAAGAACTTCGTGCCATTTCGAGTAAGCCCAAGGCACGAGGTTGAGTCATCCCAACTTGGTCGACTCCGACACGTAAGACCTTGGTATTCTTTCGGAATAAAACCAAGGCACGTCTCCAACTTGGTCGACTCCGACATGTAAGACCTTTGTATCCTTTCGGAATAAAACCAAGACACGCCTCCAACTTGGTCGACTCCGACACGTAAGACCTTGGTACCCTTTCGGGATAAAACTAAGGCACGTCATCAACTCGATCGTCTTCGACTCAAAGACCTTGGTATCATCTTCATGAATAAACTCAAGGCACATCTCCAACTCGGTCGACTCCAACTCATAAGATCTTGGTATCCTTTGGAAATAAAATCAAGGCACGAAGCTGAGTCGTCTCGACCTAAGAGTTTCTCAAAGCGTTACCATCCACTCGAAACGCGCGCCCCTAAAATTTAAAGCCAAACTTATACCCGGTCAAAGCAGATTGCAGATACTTAAACATATAAGAACGCAATCACAAAGGTACACAATTCAAATTGACAAATGTGAACCACTTTTTTCATTCGTATATTCAAAGTACTTACAATACAAAAGTATTTACAAAAAAAAGAAGGAGATACATTAAAGTTCCTAAGGAGCCGGACTTGAATCGGGGGCCAAACCCGGATCGGGGGCTGAGGCCGAAGTTTGAGTAGAACTTGGGGCCGGAGCGATACTGCGAATCATAGCAGAACTTGAGACGGGAGGCATGGCAGCAGTAGAAGTCGGCGAAGGAGACGGCTGAGGCTTGGACCTGACCACATGGTCCCCCTCCTCTTCAGGCCTGCTCACCCAACTATCATAAGTCGAGTCCTCGCTTGTTTCTTGAGCTGACTCTTCATCATCCTTGTCATCATTCTCAACCTCGAGAAAAAGCCCTCCTCCTCTCCTCTCTATCTCCTGCAAAGCGCTAAGGCAGTTAGCCACTCGAGGAGGATAGCGGAATCGCTCAGGATGAAGCTTGAGATCGGACGGAAGCTGCTCCCTCATGAAGTCGAATCCGACCTTACATGCTAGCGCCACCTCTACCTTCCCAAAGGTACCCCGGCAATACTCCTCCACCATCTGATAGCAATAATCTTTCGAGCCTAAATCGTTGAGGCGACACTACATCTCCTGCCTCTCTGCACGGGACAACTCACGGTATCGTTCTAACTCCTTCCTCGGTTTCTCATGAGTGATCTCCTCCTCCTTCAGTCTATCCCTCAGCCCCTGAGCATCCTGGCGAGCCACTCGATCTCGCTCAAAAGCATCAGCACTATTTTGCTTCTCGACCTCGACCTCCTCCTTCAGATACCTTATCGTGTCATCTCGCACACGAAGCTCGTGCTCGAGGTGACCGAGGTCTTCTTGGAGCTTCTTAGGCAGCAGGAACTGATCCAAGGCCCTAGCTTGGGTCGTCCTGGATTTCAAGACCGACCCCCTCTTGTCGAGACTCCGCCTGAGGATGAATCGATTTTCCTCTGACGGCTCCCTATAATATCTAGGGCCGACTTCAGGCATCCCTATCAATAACTTTCTCAACTCCCTCCACACCTCTGGCGAAAGTTCATTAATGCGGTGGGGAAAAGGCCACTCAATACTATCCCCCTAGGTAGTAGGCGCCTCCTCAATGGCCGGCTCTTTGCTTTGTCGGTGAGCCGACTCGGCAAGCACGATAGGAGCAGTTTCCTTCTCAACTTGAGCTTGAGCCCCTTCGGGCTCGACTGCAATGATTTCAACCCCTTTTCTTTTTGAAGGGGACTCATCGTTGACAATGACGATGTCTGTCGATTTGGTCCGAGAAGTCCCCTGGATGAGAGCGGTAGAGACTCCACCCTGCGCAGCTTCCTGGGCAAGAGCAGGAGTGCCCGCCTCCGCCGTAGCCCCCTCCTTGTCCTTCACGGGTTTGGTATTTCCAGAGGGGCCTCAGCTGCCCACCTTCCTCAGTCTCCTCTTCTTTTCAGACCTCTCAACCTGAACAGTGGCAGAGCTCCGCCCAGCCAATCGAACAGCGATCTCGGCCGCATTAGCCTCTATCTTCTCAACCTCCTTAGGGGCCAAGTCAGAGTGAAGACGTTTCTGGGGCCTCGCCGATGACCCTCTTTGAGATCGAGCTGGGGCGGCCACCGGGGATATCTCGGGTTCCTCCAACCGTAGTGCCAACACAGTCGCTCGAGTCTCATCATCCTCAGTTGGAGGAACTGAATAAATGCCGACAACTCGTACTACCAAGTTGTCGAAAAGGTTCTCGCTCCGACGAGAACCAGTGTAAGATTTAATATTGTCAAGCGCTCGCTTCTGATCATTCGATAGCAAACCCGGCCTCAGCGCATCCTTGTTGATCTCGGGCCACGAGGAGCACGCAAAGATAGCGTCAGCTCCAAAGGCCCACACGAATCTCTCCTTCCAGTTCTTGTTAGATTTGGGGGCATTAGAGACAAGTTTGTGGCCGCCCAAGCTCTGAAGATAGTAGTGGCCCTCTTGCTGATTAACCTTCACACTGACGAGATGACCAAGAATTCTCAAAGTCAGCTCAACCCCCAGTCGGTTGCAGATGACCACAAACCCCACCAGAGTAGCTATGGAGTTTGGCTTCATCTGTAACGGTGAAACTCCTAGGGCTTCTAAGATGTGGTAAAGAAAAGGATGGAGCGGAAGACGCAGGCCGTACTCCAAGTGCTTGATATACATCGGAGCAATATTATCGCCGTGATTGTACACGGCCTTACCTTTCTTCGGCACCGATAGAGTGAACACCCGAGGGATGTCGAACTTATCATAATAAGTCTCTAGCAACGTTGACTGCACCTTTGAGTGAAACTTTCGGAGGTGATTGATCCGAGCCTCGTTCCGAGCCACTAAAGACGAAGATGCCATTGATTTGATGATTACCGAAGAAGAACAAAAAAGATGGCCGGAAATTGCTCAGACTGTACAAGAAAATTCGATGGTTTTAAAAAGCAAGTAAAATTTCGCTATCTAAGAACGGCCGTACATATAGGCAAAAGAGTTGACACGCATCGAGATCCTAACGGTACACGCGGCTATCGACAGACGATTGGTCGGATCCCCAAAAATCGAGGAGGCCGCTCGATAACCGAAGCGCCAGTTGCTTTAACTAGCACGCAATCTCCGTTTGGGAACCGAGGCGACACCGGCGCACGATTTTTTCTAACGTCAGAACGTCGCATCAGCAGCGACCCATCAATGACCCCTCATAAATGCGCCTCAAAACCTAATAGACAACAGTTCAATTTTACTCGGACTCGGCCACCCGAGTTTGAGCGAAAGAGGCCAATGTTATGCCATAGAAATAAGCAAGAGTTAATCACATTCAACTAGCCGACACGTGTCTCAAGCAGACTATATACTAACTCGACCCATACACACCGACTTCTTGTCTCCCTCGAAGGTCGAGACGAAAGGCGTCACTTCTCGTCTCCCTCGAGGGTCGAGACAAAAGGCTTCACTTCTCGCCCCCCTCGAAGGTCGAGATAAAAGGCGGTGTTCGTCGCACTTATCGTCAGTCATTGTCACATTAAATGCACTGTCGGAGTCATCATTACACCTCCGCCGAAAGTATTAGACTCATCGGACCTTGTCAGCACCTTACTTCCCCTGTCACCGTCGCATTAATCACAAGGGTGACTCAAACCCCCAATGCCGACACCTGTAAAGGTATCAGGTGACTAAGTCGACTGCATGGACTCGGCCAAGATTACATAAATACCCTCGTCAGCTCGGTATAAAGAGGCACATCACCTACTGACCAAAGGTACGCACTTTCTGCACACTTAGAACTATATCAGTTCCTTTCTCTCCTTCAAATCATAACTAACTTGATCGTCGGAGGAATTACTGGAGAACCCAACACCGATCCTCTAACGTGTTGCATATGTGCAGGACTCTCTTCCTATCAGGGGATCAGCCATCAAAAGAGATCAATGGACCCTAAACTTTTCAAAATCAACCCTAAATCCCGTTGTTAAGCATCTAACTGATATGAAGCAATATTTCCTTGCGTTATATAGGGGAGGGTTTATCTTATCTTTATATGTGTGAGTATATGCGTGAGAGCTTGCACAAAATTTGGTGAGCATGCTCATGGAAGAAATTTGCCATAGTACTGAGTTAGAAATTTTAACAAATCCAATTATTTAATCATCTATTAATGGTTCATCTAAATTTACTTAGTGAAATTCTTATTGTCATAAGGTCTCAAAAATGTTTGATTACATCCAACTCACAGCTTTCACAGTTTAATGACTTTATTGTTACATTGATTAATCAAGGTCATTCATTATGATACCTACCATTAGCCTGGAAAGAAAACAAATTGAGTCACGTATGGTGGTGGTCATATTTATATCCGATTTCAAATCTTCTAATTCGAGTCAAAATTTCAAGTTTTGTTATTTGAATATCTTTGAACTCAAATTCGAACCGAAAAATTCATTGAATATTTATAAACTATTTAATGCTCTTATCTGTTAATATTCCCATGGTATATGGACATAAAACATTTAACTAAGAAAATATCTATATTCGATTGAAAAGATACTTTTATTTTACTAAATTATTTGATTGTTTAAATTGAATTTAAATTTCTCATTTGAGATCTGTTCTCTTATAATTATGACGTACAAATATGCAGGCTCAATATTTGGTGATAGAAATTGATGTAAGACTTTTAAGTTTGGAAACTAGTATAAACCTAGACTGGAAAAAAAAGGATTAAACCATGTACAAGTATAATATCATGAGTGTAATAATGTAATTACGAGAGACTAAAGTTTAATGCATATTTCATAAGCAAATGCATCAAACATATAAATGCTTATATTTGATTCATTTAACACATACTAAAATTTATTTGATATCCGTGAACAAATAATTAGACAAATATTATATCAAATTATTTGATAATTATTCATCCGACTTTGACCCTTTATTTATATCCATTAAAGAATTAAAAGATTTTGTTTATTGAGTGCTCCCACTAAGCTTGTTATGAGCATAATAATTCTTTGTGGGAAATGAGATGGGATAAGAAAACTATGTTAATGGCTTTAGGAAAAAGAACCCACAATTTTACACATGGTATATCAGCTCAAGGATTAAAATTTATTGGCTTTTGAAATAAATAATTTTCATTCCATCACTGAACCGACTAAGAGCTTTTGAGGATTAAAATTTATTTATACCCAAAATCTGTAACACTTGCTGGAATAATACATATTGAAAGTTTATTGGGTGATCCATCTCCATTTAACATTCTGACATTCTTATTTTCAAGTTAATGAAAATTATAGATAACAATGATGCCAACGAAAAACTTGAAACAGCTAGTAACAAATAAACATTTAAGACAACTTTGTGCACTGAAAATAAATTATTTTATTCACATTTCCAATTTGACAAGCATACAGCGTTACAAGACCTTTGATAATATGCAGCTCAAAATTAATCAGTTAGGCCCACTACAGATACATTGATCCTGCATAGCCTGAAGTATGATAAGCAGGTTCTGCGTGTGCACGCGCGTGCTTATAAATAGAAGGACAAATTTTCATTTTTGACCTTTTTAGGAATTTATTTCCAAAATTCGACCCCATTCAAATTTATTTTCAAATTTCGCAGTTGGCTGAAACCAGGTCGAAATTGACAAATAAATCTTCACGGGAATTTAAGTCCCGTGAAGATTAGTGCTAATTACCCAGCCCAGCGTACTTAAAATACAACCACGCTGAGAAAAGAACCATAAACTTCACGGGATTTCTAATCCCGTGAAGTTTAGTTACAGTAATTAGGACTAATCTTCACGGGATTTGAAATCCGGTGAAGATTTAATTTCAAATTTCGACCTCATTTCCGCCAACTGGCTGAAACCAGGTCAAAATATGTAATTAAATATGAAATAGGTCGTTTTTTGGAATTAAATTCCTAAAAAGAGTCTACAATGAAAATTTGTCCTCAATAGAATGAACTCAACCATGAAAACCAAACAAAACGAACCCTTGGTGAAAGCGAGAAACAACAAATGGAATATAAATAAAAGACTTGACGTCGACGGCTGCTTTGCGTGCCCTCGATAATGTTGGCTAAGGAGATGCATAAAACTACCCTTCAATGTCTTCGAATTGAGGGGTACTTTTGCAGGACTTAAAATATTTCAGCGAAAAACATCGACAAGATTACAAATACAGGGGGCAGCACATTCGACAATGCAAATATAGAGTGAAGCATATGTGCAGCGGGCACCACACTTCTGAGTTACAATTTTTCTAATTTGTTGTGCAAATGCATCATATCGTGCAGTGCTCACGTTGACGTGTTGTGGGCAAGGATAAGATATATAATTTACAGTAATAACTCTTACAATTTAAACCTCCAGTTTTGGGGTCATTTTGACATGATGAGGACAAGTGTATGATATATAATTTATAACAATCTCTTAAAATTTTAACTTTTACATTTGGGAGTTAATGCTGATTGCTAGATTAATAAAAGTCAATGATTTTCACTTCTATTATCGTATAACCAATCTGAACCAAATAGTAGTCTACTATAATCAAAAGTAGGCTTATCTGACGACATACACAAAAAGAAACAGGAATCAGAGAATTCATTTATTACCAGCTTTCCAGCTTTAAGTTTATAAGTTTCAACTAGTAATTGTAAATGGCATACTTCGGCAACATAAACATAATAGAAAATCTAGTGGAAATAGCAATAACAAATTGGTGCTGTTGTAAAAACAATTAACAGTCTACAAAATTAACACCTGAAACTTGGAAAATAAACACTAATTACTAAGTATTGAGGCAAAGTTTTTGATGTGTGCATAATGTAATCCAATAAAGCAGTGTCAACCGAATCGATGAATACAAATTTCCTATCTGACCATGTTAACAAGTGTTTGCCATCTATTTTCAACCTTATATCAAAACTCTTATCCTTGAATAAACACATCTATAGTAAGGATTCTATTATGTTTCAAGCTCATTTCACTACACCTTAATCAATGTCTGATGTAGTCTTGGCTCAAGGCAAATACCATGCCACACTTGCATGTTACCGGTGAAATAAACTAGACATTGCAAGTATCATAGACAACAAAAGACTCCTTCAGCCATAAGATGACAATTTAATAACATAATGTTAACAGACTTCATTAAGCAATGGTCTTTAGTTTTATAGATCGAAGATAACAATCAATATCGATAGAATAATAAAGTGACATAATAAAGTAATACGAAATTTGACAAAAATGTCGGAGGTATATACAAATATCATTGAACAAGAACTAAATTTTCATGAACTTCCAGAAAGATTCTTTGTTACAACAAGGCCTTTGTGCTCACTGCAAGTATTGCATAACACTAAAGACTATCAAGAGATGTAAAAGTAGTAAACTGGAGAATATAATTCGAGAATATAAACTCTAACTCTAATTCAGATGAGTTGAGCAGATGCGCACAAAAGACGTAAATGGATCATTATTTCACTCCCGCCATTAAAAAGCACATTGAAGGGTACAAACCCTACACACCGTAGTGGGAGTCAAGTGTACAAGGCGGATTTGGGCAGAAGTGCTGACAAGATATTTTCCACAAAAGGAAGAATTTAGCAGGGTTCCTGAGTCTTTATACAACAATGTTTTCACATAAACTTCTGGGAGGAGGGGGTATTTCAGACAAATGGAATCCAAACACCAAGATGTTAGCATTTTCACAATGTATGTAATAGGCAAAAAATGTATGTAATAGGCAAAAAAAATTCAGTCTAAATTATTATGAGTTTCCTTGCATTTCACGGCAAATGTTGGAGAAATACAAGAAAATATTCTGATAGGGAGTGATGTGGTACACACATAATTAGACCATATTCCTAACTAGAGATATTTAATTATGTCACGAAAATATGAACTTCCGTTCCTCCTCCAATGGATTCCATCAAGAACCTTATTGAACTCTCCAGGTTTCTATCATAGCAACAGACAGTGCGAGACTCTTCATGTTTCACCTTCGAACCCCAAATGAAATCTGTATTCAAGTTAAAATGCAAAATAACCACACACAACAACTAGTGCAAATTCCAAATGTCAGATCCCCATCTGTAGTTACCACTTAAAACAATAAAACCCTCAAGAGTGTCAAATTCACAAAATGAAAAATAAGGATCAAATTGTTGGAAACATTTTGAACTGTGCTTCCCCCCAGACCCCTGCCTTTTAATCCATCTTAACTATTTCATCATCCCGAATCCATGCAACATTTGAGAAATGGATAATTAACAGGTGGCAAAAGACATGCTCCTTCTGCCTATTCAGACATCACCTGTGTATAAGTTGCTAGAAAACAAAAGACATTATCCACTAGGAACAGTCTCTCAATCATAAGTCCAGAATATTTTACCCAACAAATGTCAAGTTTCTTTGCTTTGGTCACCCACACTTGTCTTAGATATCTTGCATCCATATTAAACTATGCCATCTCAGAAATAAGCAACATAAAATGTGAGATCATTATAAATTGCCAGAAAACTTGAACTTCTGCATACTTCAAATGTCATTCTCTTCAACAGCAACAAGCATAAAGAGGTGTGTTAATAAGTAACTTGGTAGGATATGGTTTTCCATCATCCTGAACTCGTTAACTCAGCTACTATAAGAGGTACAAATGCACTCGAGAATGTTAGCAAACAGTAAGCACATAATACGCAATCAATCCACTAAATAACAACTTATAGACTAACAAGAAAGAAGAAATGTGTCAAAAAGTATCCAAAAAAGATATGGTTTTCCATCATCTGCACTTGGTTAAACACAGCCGCTAAGGGGCACCAATGTGCTCATGGAGAATAACCTTAATATCCTTTCCAACAGTGTGGAATTTCCAAAGACTAAGTCACGGTTTTTATGTCACTTGTTGAAGCAGGATTTAAGGACATTGTTAACCCCATTATATACAAATAACTCAAGATAATGTGAGCATACAGTAATAGCATAATGCGCCATCTATCCCCAAATGGTGGTGTGGCCAAACTGAATACTTTTTTCTTACTGTCACGACCCTGCTTATCCTCAGAAGAAATGGTTCTTTCATGTGCCATATGGAGTTCCCTGTTATATATGAGCACAAAGCTTGAAGAATTCTTGTTGTTGAACTCAATCCAAAAAAACAAAGTAGCATGAAATTATCCAAAAATCTGAGGTCGCATTCTATACAGTCTCATTTATCTTGCTGATAGAAAACTTAAAAGTGTATAATCCATCTCAAGGATGTCTGAATAAGCATAGAAGAAACATGATTTCATACACATCACACTAGGGCTTTGCTTGATGTTCTTAACACTGAACCAAGTCAAACTTTCTTACACTGAGATAAATTAAGTAGGGAGTGCAGTAGATGCCCTGACCAATGACCAAATGCTTTTGACTTCTAAACTCAACTCCATAGAGTTTTCCCTCGTCAATAAATAGCCTGCATGTTTTGCACTATGCTTTCTTTTCCAAGCTTGTAGGCATCATAACAAAGGGCTTCAGGTTTCAGGTTTTCCATAGCCTACACCATCCTTCTGAGATCTTAAATCTGTGTCAATAGAGACAAATCCACATGTGATGACCAAGCCGCAGGCGCACCAACCAAACCGGTATTAAAAACAATTAATGCCTTCATTTATAACAGCAAATTGTAGAATGATTGCAACAGTCAAATCAACAGTTGCATTATCGCAGGAATTTCATTCTTGTGCAGAGAAATAAGACTATAAAAACAGGTACAGGGTTAAAATGTGCACCTCAGTAGTAACCAGAGCCACTGCCACCCAAATATCCACTACCGCCCAAGCTACGGCCCGAATACATTGAGGAATATGAGCTGCCACCAACCTACAAAAACAGAAGTATGTGTAAGCATTAAAAAATATTTCAAGAAAAGGAAACAAGAGTGTAATAAAATAAGCTTACATTAGATCCACGGGGAAGATAGCTGCTATTATAGCTTGACGAGTACATTCCACCAACATCACTACCGCTAACTGAACCTATAAGTAAATACAAAAAAAGGGGGGGAAATAAAACATAGGTTAACAAATAATAAAGAATGGTAAAAAAAAATGCAAATGAATGTTATGCTAGATAAATGAGGGAATTTTGTATACCTCCACCGTAATCGATACCCTGACGGCTGCTGTACAACCCATCCTGACCAGAAAGAGAACTACGACTGCTTCCATATCCCATATGAGTGCGTCCAAGCCTGTTAAACATAAAACAATCTTTGATTACTACTAAGTACAAATCTAATTCATACATGAATCATGGATACCATTGCTAAAATGATAGAGATCGCTTGATTGGATAAATTAAACAGACCTGTCACCATAAGGATCGCCATATTGAGAGCTGCTGCCACCGGCACCATATTCCAATCGAGCTCTTGACTGACGCATGCTCACATCAGCATACCGAGGAGGAACATCATCCTACAAGGCAGTTACCAACCCAGATTGCACAAAAATGAGGCACTGACATAAAAAGTCACAGCTTTCCTTCAGAATAAAGGAGGAATGGAGAACATATGCCCACCAATTCTGAGTAAGGGCGCTTGGATCCTGAAAGTGAATCATAGTCCCGGCTGCTGCGGCCTTCTCGGTAACTTGGAGGAGGCCTTTCTAGTTTTCGGCCATAACCTTCTTCTGCATAGGCTCTCCTATCTAGAGCTCGGGGTGCACTACGAGGAGGAGGTATGTCAGAGTAACCTGATCCACGAGCAGAGTACTCATCCCTGTAAGCTGAACGCCTTTCAACAGGCGCTCTAGGTGCATATTCAGCAACAGCTCTATTTCGTGGGGGAGGCTCATCTCGCCTACTATACTCCCTCTTGGAGCTGCTTTTGGGGTAAGCAGGAACTGAAAATGATAGCGGGAAAAAGATTCAGCAATATCATAGGGTACATAAACAAAAAGAAGTAAAGCTTATCACTAATAACTGGGTGAAGAAATTTACCCGGCGGCCTCCTATCATAGGATCTCTCTGGTGGAGGTAAACGCCTAGGCCTCTCAGTCACTGCCATGAAAGGGCGCTTCTCGCGGTATGGAACAGGATGCTTAAATCCGCGAGCACCAATTGGTGGACCCCGAATACTGATTGGCGGACCCCGAGAAGTTATAGGTCTTGTTCCTCGTCCGGGGAATCTACGAGGAGGTGGAGGACGACTATAAGAGATATGACCAACTCTGGGAGGAGGACCTCGGCTCATCCTGAAATCTGCCCGAATTCCACGCTTGCCTCTACCTTTCTGATGAGGTCTAGACAATCTAGCCCTTACTTTTACCTATACATTACATCATACGAGATGTAAGCCCATGGAGAATTACCACAAAAAATTAGTTCATAGGTAGTGGATTGAGAGAAGAATGCTTCAACAGAAAATATATAAACCTTGTGATCTTCTCCCAGCTCCTTGTTGTTTATGCCTTCAGCACATGCAACAGCATTATCATGGGTGTCAAAAGATACAAACCCAAAGTCCTTTCTCTTAGCAGAAGGCATATTCCGAGCTAGCTCAATTTTCTCAATTACACCATACTTCTTTAGATACGCCTTGACACGGTCTTCATCCCATGCAGCAGGCAAACCATCAATAAAAACGGTCTTGACCTGAAATTAAAATACAAAATCACACAACAATTATGAATTATAAGATATATCGAAAACGAAGACAAGATTATAGTGTAATGACAAAGTCCTAATACGATACTATTAGCTAGTCCATAAAAAATGAGAGATTAAGTTAATGCGTAAATTAACATGATTGAATAAGGTCTAGAAACTAAAATTAAACTAACATATTTGTGAACAGCCATTTACCTGAGCCATGATCTCATCGTCTGGTTCAATGTAAGAATCAGCAAAAGAAACCTTTGCATTTCGCTCAGTTCCAAGGAAGACGTCCCTCTTCTGCAAGAGCCTGAAAGCTTCCATTGCTTCAGAACGTGAAGAAAATTCCAGGAATGCAAAACCACGGTTCATTCCTTCATTGTTTGTATCTTCAACCAGGGTCAAGTCCTCAACGTTCTCAATTCCAAAATTCTTCAATTTCTCCTTCAACTAGACAGATTAAAGAGATAGCAGTTATATACATTCTCTTTCAAAGAAAATTGCTAAAAGAAAACTACAGTTCCAAGACATCCAGGCTACTTACATGTTCCTTGGTCCAAGTCTTGCAAATGTTGCCCACAAAAATTGTGTCACTGTCTTGACTGGGGGAAACTCCACACTGTTTCCCGTTCACCTGATCGATGTAATGAATAGACCATTGCAACCACCAAGATAAGTAAGAAATTATTCAGCAGACAGTAAAAGCAACAAGAGTTAGATCAAATTAGAAACAAACCACTGGAGCCTTGAGCTCTGAAGCAGCGCGTTTTGCTTGTTCAACCGTTGCAAAACGCAAGAAAGCAAAGCCTTTGTTTTTCTTTGTATGAGGATTCATCATGAGCCTAACTTCAGTAATTTCCCCAACCACACTAAATACCTTCCTGAGATCATCTTCAGTTGCATCCTTATCCAAGCCCCCAACAAATACTTCAAATTCCTTTCGTTTGCGGTGTTCCTTAACAACTTCATGGTGTTCTTCATCCTCACCATCAACCTCATGTCCCTCGTCTTCACCTTCCGCATACTCTTCACCCTCAGCATCCTCCCCGCCATCCTCCAGTCCATCTACCAACTCGGGTTCTTCCCCTTCAACCACATCCTCCTCTTCACCATCTTCCTCAGCTTCCTCACCCTCCAATTCCTGCTCAGCATGTTCCACATCTCGCTCATCATAGTCTACTGCAGTCTCTTCTTCAGCTTCATACTCTGGTTCATCCTCAAGTTCTAACCGTTCACCTCTACTTTCTTCTTCTTCTTCTTCAAATGGCTCCTCCTCTACATCTACATCCAGAATCCATGTACACATTAACCATAAGGAGCTAAATAGCCCAAAAGAACAAATAAATTCATGAATATTTCTTCTTTTGACTACAAAAAAGTTGTGTGCGTGAAAAGAGGTAAGGAGTAAGGAGAACAGAATATGTTCTCAGGCTGCCATTTGGAGTATCCAAAGGGTTAAGGGTTTGTGAACCTTATCTATATAAGGTGATTGAGCATGAAACATATAACATAATTTGCAGGACTTGGGAGAAACACAAAATGGTGAAAAATTTCTCCTTTTGACAAAATTTTGATATATTAGTTCATGAACCTTATCGAATTTAACAACATATTTAATATAGTTTATATTCAAGAGATTATACAACAGAATATGCAAGACTTGGATAAACACAAAGGAGAATATGATGAAGATACAATTTTTTAACTAACATAATTACTAATACAATCGTTGTCTTGAATAAAGATACAGAAGAAGCTGAGAAATTTGCACTAAAGAAACCCCAAGAAAATGAGCAATCAAAAAGGAGAAACTTTACTCTCGAATAAGAATTTTTACCCTAGGACCAATATCAATTACAATTTAGAAACAATCAAATCAATTATGCAATAAAAAAGAACGTTAGGAAAAACAAAACCCTAGAAACACACAAACATCAAGAACAACAAAGTCAATATATATAAAATAAAATAAAAAGAACAATCTTTTTCAGATCAACTCTTCAAGAATCGTTACCTTGATCATCAACAAAGCCATTTACATCCGATTCCTCGATCGAGGGTTTCTTATCCTCGACAGCCTCCTCAATCTTGACCTCTTCAACCTTAACCTCCTCTTTCGCCTCAACAACCGTCACCTCCTCGACCTGCACCGTCTCCTCCTTCGCCGCCGCCGCGGCCTTCTTCCCTCTTGCCGCCCTCGCCGGCGTTTTCTTCCCGCTTCCGCCGCCTCTCTTCACAGCTCGAGGAGGCATCTCGAGATCGCAGAAATTTAAAAAGTTCGAAACTTTAGATGAAATTGAGAGAGATCAGAGCTAAAACCCTAGAAATTAGGACACCGGCGGTTGAAGAGGAGAAACCCTAGATCTTGCGGTGCGCAATTTATAGCGAGAGGAGATAAATACGAGTCCAAGGATTGAGAATTTGTGATGGGCTTCGGAGTTAAACTCGAAAAAGGATGCGTTAGCTATGGAAAGGGGCATGAAAAAGGGAGTAATAACGAGAACGCCACTTCATAGATTGACCAAATTGCCCTTGTTGAGCGGGTCTTGTGAGAGCTGTGACTTATGATATAGCGGCGCGAGAGTGAGGTTGTTTTGGTCATTGGATACGCAGCCGTGATTGGGTATTGGGACTTTTGGGTTCAGGGTAAAGTTTGGGTTATATTCGACCCGGCAGGTTGACCCTGCTAGATTTTTTTCTCTTGTCCCTTCTTAGCCCTTTTCTGAAATTGTCTTATTTGTTTAATTTTTTTTGTCGTTTTGTATAGTCTAATCACAAAATTTTGGGCACGTAGGGAATGTCACAATGTATAAGATGTTTGCATTTAGACATAATTTGATTCATTAGTATTAGGAGATTAAGAAGGTGAGGTTGTTGATTGTATTTAGCATGTTGGCCCCGTTTAGTCAAGGGTTAAGTGAGAAATTTAGGAGAGTTACCCCCTTCCTAGCATGTGAAACACAAAAAAATTTATACAGGGTATAAATTGAGTTAACCACACATCATTTGCCAAATACAAAAAATAATAGAAGGTTTACAAATCCCTCTAGTGGGGTTAAAATAAGTTAAAAAACGAGGGATTTTTAAATCCATCTATTTAGAGGGTGTTTGGGAAGGCTTATTTTTTAAAGCTTGTAAGATATGCTAGCTTTTAGTAGCTTTTTGGCTTTTATGATAAAAATATTATAAAAATTATTTGTGTAGTATATTAATTTGTTTGGTCAAACCTAGCTTATTTAAGTAAGCCTATAAGTTAGTTTTTCAAAAGCTGAGGTATACTAGCTTTTTAAAATGTGATTTATAAGCTAACTTATTTTGTATTTTACCAAACACGTAGAAATGAAAAAACTAGCTTAAAGGCTAGTTTGACAAAAAAATAAGCCGCCCCAAACACCCTCTTAGACGTGTTAAGAGATAATCTCTCTAATCATAATCCTTTTTATTCCTAAGTACAAACAATGTCTGCGATGATTAAAATAAACTAACCTAACAACTTAAAAGTTTTAATCCTTCGGAGTAACAAATGGGCTGACTATGTTAACTATTCTCCTTAGTCCATTTTCCTTAACCCCTCATCAAACGAGGCCTAAGTTATATATAGACTAAGGGTTAAATTGGCAAAATCTTTAAATCTAGGCCGAGATTGGCTTGACTCAATAAATTGATTTTGTTTTGATCTGGGGGAAGACAAATCAAAAAGAATCAATCCGGTGATGTAACTTAGATTCCATTTTGAAAGGTTGCCAAACATGCAGGGTGGAGGTAGCTAATAGAGGGTGATGTCAAGCAAACAATTATCACCCATTAGTGACACTATTATAATATTATTAAGTGTTGAGTAGTGACCCTTTCAAGAAAAGTTATTATATCCATTGGTGCATTTGCTTATTAAGTTAGCATTGATATTACCGGTTACAATTGCAATCGAAATCATAAAGAATCATCTATGAATCTGAAAGAGAAATTAGCGGATAGACAACAACTTAGTAACTTATATTAAAAAGGATATATTTAGTGGTATTTTAAATAAGGCTATAATGCAACAATTTCTAAATATGGAGGCACATAAGGGTCAGTTGTAATTGTATTTAGTTAAATATATTTTTATATATCATTAAAGTTCCTGATTCGGCCACTGCAAACATGCCTAATATTTCATTATGTATTGGCCTAAAGCATAAATCAATATTTTTATAAAATTTTGACATATTCTAAGAATATTTCATCTGTGTAGCCAGGGAAGTCGCATTCCAAATAGCAGTCCGACAAAAAAGTCAACAAGGAAACATAAATCCACAATTTTAGAAACGCTTTTAGAGAAACAGAAAATTTAGTGTTAAACATTATATTTTGACCTTTCTCAAATGAAAAGTTCAGCAGGCATTTTGCATGAATCTGAGGGCAGAAAATGAAAATTTCCAAACTAGATACATTCTCATCCATAAAACCGATCCAGTACAAGAATCCACCTCCAAATTAGAACAAAGCAACAATTTTTTGTTTTTTGTTTTTTTTGGTTTTTGGTTTTTGGGCAAAGATTCAGTATTTAATAGAAGTACACACAACAAGCCCATCATAAAGCCACACACTAATCTTCTGCTGTTTGAAAGAAAGCTTCAACCTCTGCAATGCTGGCTTCAGCTTCATTTATCTCCGTGCCTTCTTGGTTTGACTCCTTAATCTCTACCTGCAAAATACCATAGAAATACAATATAGTCTTAACTTTAAGAAAGAAATATTATGTGTTCTAATCATTTGTTCAATGTGAAATCAACGTTACCAGTGTTGCCTTTAAGTCTGCAAGGGAAGACTCCAGTCTTTTGCGGCAATCGGGTACCATCATTCTTGACTCTGCCAGCACATTCTCCTGTTGATATCATTAAAATGTTCGTAAGGCCACGGCTAAACTGTGCCTCACTACAGCCTCAGTCTAAAGAGCACATGCTTGAGAATCTGGAATTGGATAGAATTTCAGCACTGTGATTCAGAACCTATTGTGTGAGCTGAAAGAGAAATGACCAAGGAACCCTAATGTTCTAATACCTATCGGTTCTGTTCAAACTTATAACGAGAATGGAAATGACGAGTTATATAAGGTAGTTCCTCGTGAGAGTTTTCTCACATGGGCAAATATGGAGGGTGAATGCCCTTCCTACAGTACCAGGAGATGGACGAGCCTTATTCTTTTTTTTTTTTGGAAAGGTTTTTCCATATATATCCCCCAGATCTATTATACTTCCAAATTTATTCCTCAAATCTAGGTACTTGCTAATTGACAACACAAAAAAGAAAGAAAGAAAAAAAAATCCTGCATTGGTTTTTTCCTACCCCTCAATTTCCAATAGGATTAATTACATTCCGGTACCCTGTAGTACGATGTAACTAGATGGGTGACCTTGAGGTTTGGGTATCTACAAGGATAACCCCGAATTTGATGGCCAGTGTGAAAGTGCTAACGGAGCTTAACTTTGCATATGAAAAAGACAAAAATGCTCTTTCATACAAACACAATTTTCTTAGCATTTGGTGGGATTTAATCCAAGTTGCTTATGTGGAATGTAGGGGAGCATAAAAAGTTCAGCGATTGAAACAAGCTGAATGAATTATTAAGGAGGGTTATTTGCATATATATACCCCTTAAATCATGGGTATTTGCAAAAATAAATATCAGCATTTTGCTAAACTACCCCTCAAATCATCAATTTTGGAAAAAAAATTACCCTCAAAGCAATTAATCATCAACTTTGATAAGCTAATTTGTAATCGCAATGTAAAAGTTGTCAACACAATAGTCAAATTTTTAGGACCAAGTTGATGATTTGTTGATTTTAGGGGTACTTCTCACAAAGTTATGATTTGAGGGGTACTTTTGCAAATACCAAGATATGGGGGTATTGTTGCAAATACCCATGATTTAAGGGTATATATGCAAATAAACCTATTAAGAAACAAATCCTTTTATGAAGGGTTTTAGAAATCAGTCCCTCAAATCTTTAGTAATTCCATAATAGTTCCTCAAATCTTTGAAATTGCTTAAGATTTGAGGGACTAATATGGATTACTAAAGATTTGCGGGACTAGTATCTAAATAACCCTTTTATAAAATGATTTGAGGGACTAATGAGGAACTTTGAAGATTTGAGGGAATAATTGAAGATTTGAGGGACTAATTTTTTAACAAATGATTTGAGGGACTAATCAGGGTTACCTTTGTAGATACTCAGACCACGGGGTTATATGGATTGAATTACATTATACCACAAGGTACCAGAGTGTAAAAAAGGGTATTTTAGGAATTCCCATATTGTGTTAGTTGACATATTAGTAAAAAAACAAAAAACAAAAACAAACAAACGATTTTAAGAAACCGTTAGATTTTGGGCTGCGATGATACAAGTTAGCGACCTCAGGTTTATTCGTGTAGATACCAAACCTCAGGGTCACCAGTGTAATTACATTATACGGACTGTAATTATTCCTTTGCAATATATCAATAATATACCCCAGTTAATTGAATTAATTTTATTAGTTTATACTTCATAATGGGAGAGAGAGAGGGGAGGAGGAGAGGAGGGTAGTAAATTAGTATCTAGTTTCTCCTCTATCTAGATAACTTTAAATTAATTAACTCAATCAGCTTATATTAGTGTCATTTGAAAATTGACGGGAATAAAAACCAATGTGGCAGATTTTTATTTATTTATTTATTATTATTTTTTTTTGGGGTTAGCAAAATATCTACATTTGGTAGTGCAACTACAGTAGATTTGGGGGTATATAAGCAAAAAACCTTTATTTTTATGCTATGATGATATGATCAGTGATGACTAAACTAGATGTAGGCATGTCATTCATAAGAAGTTGAGTATCAATTCTTCAGCAGTAAGAGCATAGATAGGAACATAAATTTTGCACTTCCATCCCAGTTTAAAATTTCAAATATTTTCTTGGTGTAGTGCACCCTAGTCCTAGTATGTCAAGCAGCTTTGTGATCAACCATTATGGTTGACAGTCAAAATTCAGTATGCAATGATTTATTTCCAATTAGAAACTTATATTCCCAGGTAAGAAATCACTGGATGTGCCTAAAGCTCAATATAGTGCAGAAATCACAACTAGGAAGGTGCTAAATACTGGATGCCTTCACAATGCAAGCAGTACAAAAACTTCTTTTGAGAAAAAGGATGCGGCCTTCAACATCAAAGCCCCAGTCTTCTAAAGGAGTACAAAAGCTTCACTTCAGATAAAGGCTAATGTCATCTAAAGCAAAAGGTAAGTTTGAAATGAAAGAATACACTATAAAGGAAGATGATTGGCCGGTCAAGATACCTACAAAGGGGAAAACAAAACAAAACAAAAGAAAACAAATGCTTTGCGATGCTACGGATATGAGCTATGGATGTGGTACGATACATGTATACATTATGTAGATCCTAAAAATTCAGGATAGGGATATGACTTAGATACAAAATATACACACAAATTAAAGTCGACATGTGATAATTTAGCAATACTAAAGTTAAATAAAAGACTATAGCAAGATATTACAAAATAAAATTCAACTCAAGCTACCTGAATGATCATTATTAAGAGAGTGGACAAACTATATAAATGCATATTGAATGTCATTATTAACAACCTAGTCGCTACATTTTTTATACACCTAGAATATGTTTTAAATGTTGGGCAAATAAAAAGCAGTATCCTATCTGCTAGGATACGGGTATGACTCCGCTGCGAAGTGTCCACAATGTGCAAAATAGGAGTCAATCTCCTCCATCAGAGTAGACAAACGTACCACTTCATTCTCCAAAAGCATGCAATATGAAAACTTAAGTTTATTAAAGGGGTAAAGTCAGACGGGCACAACTTTATCAGTTGATTGAGGTTTAATTATCCTGACAAGACACTTTTAAGATGTAGCCTGATAGACTTTAAAGGTTACCAACATGAGATAACTAGATTAATAAAGTAATTTCAGTTTGTAAGAAACTTATATTTAAGCTGAAACTTGAAACTCGTGTATTGGAAAATCTGGTCCTTACTAGAATATAACCAGATCACAATAAGATAAAAGCTTTTAAAATTCTCTGAAAACTAAAATCCTAGTTATAACTTCTATAAAAATTCTTTGAAAACTAAAACCCTAGTTATAACTTATCTTTTACAGATAAGTCTATAAGAAGAATACTGCTAAAATAAAAAATTCTCATGCTAAAAGAAGTTTTGGCTTAGTATCTTTTTCCTCCTTTTATTTTTCGTGATTATTATAGCTGCAATAGTGACCTTTTTCCTTTTTTATTTGTTTCTTTGGGATCTCCCAAATGAATGTTGTTCAACATCAGCTTTTCCCAGTTTGGAGAAAACTAGAAGTCGAGTTTTAAATAGAATCAACTTGAAGTGACCATGAATTCAGATTTGTTGAAGAGATACATAAAAGATCGTCCTGCATGAAAAGAATCAATTTGAAATGTTCTTGATGTCATCATGTGAACATTGTGATTGTAGATCTCTTCAACATTGATATTACATGATGAAGAACAAATTTGGAAATGGTTTCAAGCTTGTAGGATTTGGGATTTGCATAAAAAAATAAGACAGAAAAGAAAGAGGAAGGAAAAACCGAAAAAGGGATTAAGTTTCGCATTTCTTTGAGGTTTCATATCTCGTAAAACTAGAGTTTACACCCAAGACTGCATCACATAATCAAAAATTGAGAAAGACAACTATCACTTACAAAAATCTAAATTTTCATAAGTATCTTCATCCTTTATTCAAGAAAAACTAGTCTTTTATAGACTAAACAGAATCTGTTCATCAAAAATCTAGTCCTTAACAAGAAAGACTTCCAATCAAACTTAGAGTAAATGAATTTCCTAATAATTAATCTCTAAAATGATTTGCTAATAAAATTTTAAATCAAATCAACTAAGTCATAATCTATAGCTTGCCTTTCATAGATCAGGATACAAGAAAATTTCTACTAAAAACACAATTCTAATTCGCACAAAGGAAGCAGCAAAAGTTCAACTAATATAGAGTATCTAGAAACTTAACACACTTCTTCATATCATTCTTTCAGCCTTACGGAGAACTTTTTAGCATAATCGTTGTTCACTTGGAAATGATGAATAAAATGGGATAGGCAAACGTTTTAAGTTGTCAATGATCAGATATGAAGTTATGAATAGAGGTCCTTTCGACCTCTTGAAACCTGATGGCTGATATCATGTCAAAAGACCTCTTCATCAAAACTCTAAAGCTATGACCCTTTTAGGCTAGTAATGTATAACAAGCAAGCATAACATGGGAAACACACACTCATAAAGGCCGTCAGGTCATGTGGAAGCCCTCCAGTAAACATGACTTTCTTGAAAGACAACAAATGGGATACTTTAAAAAAAGCTGTTGGATGGTCTTCCCCCATGGGCTTAATTTGCAATACCAAATTTCCCTTAGCTAATATAAGATCTGAATGAGCACACAAACAAATAAAAACAGGATTCCGACTCCTCACCTTTTTTCTGGTCACAAAACATCCCTCTAGATGGATCAAAATTTTTCATGACAACATCTGAAACATCATCAAAGGCTAAACTACGCCCAGCGGGAAATTATCTGCTCCAAGACTCCCCAAACAAGCATTTTTTTCACCCCTAAAAGCTAGTTGTTGGAGAGAGGAAACCGAAATCTCTTATAAACCCACAAAAGAGACACATTTAGTCAATGTGAGACTAAATGGACCTAACATTATACTTGAGCCCGGTTAGGTGGTCCACATGTACATAAGTGCGGGCAATAGGACAGCTAAAAAACAAATATAACCTTGACTTATGTTGATCCATCCAAGGACGGATCTATTTGGCAGGTTGTCCGGGCACTTGCCCCATAGAATTTTAAGTTTTCTATTAAGAGTACACAAATTTATAAAGGTGCCCCCATACATTTGGTAACTTCATACAATTACGAAGGATAATTACCGAAACTAAGTAGTATTTTGTTAGTTTTGTGATAAAATGGCCATATATTGGTATGAAAATGATAATGAAAATTATTATATCTTAAGATCTTTGTGACTATTGTATAAATAAGATTTTCTATTGGTAGAATTTATATTATATGTTATTATTTATATGTATATTTTTTGAGGGAGTTTATATGTATAACTGTATATGTGTCCCATAGGGAAAAAATTATGGATTATTCCCTAGATCCAGTGGCGGATCTACCCTAAGAGAAGTAGTGTCACATGACACCACTTCCCTTAAGGACCCCACCCTGCTCCACATAAAAACTAGTGGCAAATAGTTGTAATAAATAGTTATATCCAAAAATTGATAAATAGTGGTAATAATTGATATATAATGTTGAGTCAGTTTATAGAACAAATCATGTTACACCAGATTCATTATTTAGATCCAGAGTTAGAAACTATTAAAATTTAGGTTGTTACACTGGTTCTCCCGTTCAAAATCAATAATTCATTAAATTAAAGCAATAATTGATGAGAAAAGCTACGAGAATTAGAATAAAGCATTGAACCAAAGTAGTAGAGAGAGAATGTGATTGAATTCAGGAAAGTGGTGTCACATGGCTATGACAACTTTGGAAAGAGATTTTTCTACAATGAAGTTGATAAAGAGCAAGTTGCTAAATAAAATGATTGACTTAATGATTTATTAGTTATATATATTGAGAAAGTTGTACTGGATAGTGTTATCAATAATGAAATTATGTCCTTTTTTTCTAAATGCGAAAACTCATATAGGACAATAGTAATTTCTTTAATAATTAATTATATAGTGACGCCACTTTCCAGAAATCCTAGATCCGTCACTGCCTGGATCAATCCATGATCAAGCAGGACATTTAAACAGACTAATTGGTACCACCCAACTCAATTGCGAAGCACATTACCGTACAAAAATCTCGAACAAAACCATGAGGGCTCCATCGATAAAGAAATCAGTTCAATCTGCTAATCAATTGACTCTTCTACTATAAAGACTCGATATGCAACTAAATTCTAAATTCAATTTTATCAAAATAACTTTTGTGGATTTGCCAATTCCACCCTAACAAATTACAATGTTCGGTTCCGAAGTCTAATTTGAGGAAATCAACTCCAAATCTCAAATTGTACAAAACCAAAAGTTGATTTTTTTTCGATAGAAATCAACTTAATCCCATCAAAAGCACGAGGCAATAAGAGAAGCGACAACAGATCTAGGGTTTCAGAGAAAAAAGAGATCACCTGCTGCTTGAGATCGTAGGGATCGGCGCCTTTCTCCTTCATGTCGGCGGTCTTCGCCGCTTCTCTCTCGACCTCCTTCTCGTAGTAATGGAGCTCCTTTAGCACGCGCTTGCACGTGCTCGTCTTGATCTTCAAATTTCGAAGCGTCGCCATTGATCAACAACAATCTCTCGTTCTCTCCGGTACTGGAACTGAGTTGAGAGTGACTGGCGACGGGAGAATAATATAAAGGGTTAATTTCACAAAACCCCCCTGAAATTTGTGGTGTTTCACATGACCTCCTCAAACTTTATTTATCTCACATTACCCCCTAAACTTTGAGGCGTCACATGAACTTTAACTTTATCTCGCCTCATCCCCTTGTGTAATTTGCAAGTAATTAAAATGTTATTGAGAGAACAATTCTAAACTTTGTCATTTGTCATTTATAAACAACATTCCCTCTTCCGTAAAATTTGGGTTTTTTTTCTCTCGAGAAAATTTTAGTTATTTCCAAATTACATATAGGGGGCCCGGTGAGAAAATTTTAAAGTTTAGGAGAGTTTTGTGAGACGCCCCAAAGATCAGGGACTATGTGAGATAAATAAAGTTTAGAGGGTTACGTGAGGTAAATAAAGTTCAGGGGATTATGGGCCACACCCCCAAAAAAAAATTCGGTGGGGGTGCCGACCCGACCCGACAACCAAAATTGCAAAAAATATTTTGTTGCCCGATAAAGTTAAATTTCACAAAACTCCTTAACATTTGGAGTGCTTGGGGCTTGTGACATTTACCCAATAATAAATGGCAGCAGTAGGAAGGGTCGGATCCAAGTTCTAAAAAGCTGACCCGACAACCAAAATTGCAAAAATCATTTTGTTGCCCGAAAAGGTTAAATTTCACAAAAGTCATTGAGGTGCTTTGCACAAAACAACCGCGAACTTCAAAAATTAAATATGAACCCCTCAACTTCGAGAAGTTTTAGAAAACTCCTCAAAAAGTTTTAGAAAGTTCCATCAATTGAAAAATCTTTTTCTTTAAATAACCTTATTTTCAGTAAACCCGTAAAGCAAAATCCATTTTTTTCCCCTTCTTGTTTCCCTTTGTTTTCTCTTCTCCGAAAAAACTCAGAACATATATTGCCGAAAAGTTTAGTTGGAACCTTCTGAAAGTTTTGGAGAGTTTTGGTGAGACTTCCCAAAGTTTATGAATTTTCTCTAGTTTTTAAAGTTCACGTTAGTTTTGTGCAAATAACCCAGAGTTTAAGGGATTTTCTGAAAGTTAACAAAAAAAAAGTATCATATAAATAGGACCCTATGTGAAAAATCACTACCGGAAAGGAAAATACTACAATTAACCCTTCACCAATCTGAAGACCGGCGACAGACTGACTTTTATACTATTTACATCGATGTAGTACTTTTGTTCGCAAGAATGTTTTAATCGCTTTCATTACACTGATTTTGTATATTGTTGCACTGAGTTTAACTGGTACCATAAAATTTCTTCCATCTATTTTACTGGAGTGTGTTTGGTTATAAAGAGTACCTAGAATAACAATTTATTATTATTATTATTATTATTATTATTTCAATACTATGCAGTTCCAACTTCTTTTGTTGTATATTTCATTTTGAACGCACATGCAAGTCCTCTGTCTTTAGCTTATTCTCGACGTATTTATGTCATGATATAAAACAAGGTAATATATAATCCAAATTTGAACTTTAATATAAGGTTTTTTAGATTCTGTCATGTGCACTCAAAATCTAGTTGTCAGTGTTTTAAAAAGGAAAAGAAAATTAATGGACTTAGGAGGAGGTTTATTGTTAATCGAAGTTCGTAGTTTAATCTAGTAATGTCCTCGTCAGGATTTGTGTAAAGAAAATTTCAACAAACAATTGGCAAGAACACAGCGATCAGATAATTATAGAAATTAATAAGAAGCAAAACTTTTCCATATTATTGTTTCACCGACATACAAAATTTGGTACAAGTTTCACTTCTTTAATTAAACCCTAGCCGAAGACCGTATAAATAACTAGATCATGATATCAGGCTCCCTGAACGCAGTCAGATGCTGGATCAGCAACCAACTTCCTGAACTCCATCAAACGCTCGCGGAAACACAGCAGCTCTTCCAAATCCATCAACTCGAACTTCTCCTCCTCCCACCAATACTTTTTCCCGTTATTATCACCAGACGTCTTCGACGACGACGAAGCACGATTCGCCGTCCGCCAATACTTCTCCTCCTTCAGCCCGTTATACCTCCGCAGCAGCGCCACCGCCTCGGCGTCGTCGACGTAGCAGTGATCAGGAGGGGACGAGCGGTTCAGGAAGCGGTCGAGGACGCACTCGAGGGAGGGGCTGCCGAAGGAGTAGGGCTTGTTGCCGGGCGAGAGGGCGATGACGGCGACGTGGGCCCCGCAGAGGACGGAGATCTCGGCCGCTTTCTTGAAGAGCCCCTGACGGCGCTTGGAGAAGGTGACGTGGAGCGACTCCTTCTTCTCGATTTTTTGGATGGGGATCTTTCGGCGGCCGCTGGAGGTTTTCTTCCTCTTGGCCGGGATCACACCGACGATGGCGAGATCGGTTTCTTGTTTCATCATGATTAGTTGTAAAGTGTTGATAGCAGCGTACATTGAAACAGAAGATGATAGCGATACGGTATTTAAAAAGATGGGAGTTGTCCTGATCAAGATCGGACTACGATGGGGTTTAGGGTTTTTTGGAGTTCAAGCTTTGCTAGTTTTATGGTGACTTGATTGTTAAGGAAACAGATTGGACTTGGGTTATTAAGGGCAAAATTTGAAGTAAGTAGGAGTTCTTTATTAGGGGACGCATGGTTATAATTATTATTATATGGAAGCCAGTGATTATGAGATCTAAAGGGGACATTTTCCTTTCTAATAACTTTTGTGGATTTGCCAATTGCACCCTAATAGATTACATTGTTCGGTTCCAAAGTCTTATTTGAGAAAATCAACTCCAAATCTCAAATTGCACAAAACCAAAAGTAGATTTTTTTTTAGATAGAAATCAACTTAATCCCATCAAAAGCACGCGCTTGCACGTGCTCGTCTTGATCTTCAAATTTCGAAGCGTCGCCATTGATCGACAACAATCTCTCGCTCTCTCGATCTTGGGCCGAGTTGAGAGTGGTAGCGACGGAGAATAATATAAAGGGTTAATTTCACAAAAACCCCCCATGAACTTTTGGGAGGCGTTGCACATGACCTCATTGAACTTTATTCATCTCACATAACCCCCTAAATTTTGAGGCGTCACATGAACTTTAACTTTATCTCGCCTCATCCCCTTGTGTAATTTGCAAGTAATTAAAATGTTATTGAGAGAACAAATTCCAAACTTTGTCATTTGTCATTTGTCATTTATAAACAACATTCCCTCTTCTGTAAAATTTGGGTTTTTTCTCTCTCGAGAAAATTTTACTTATTTCTAAATTACATGTAGGGGGCTCAGTGAGAAAATTTTGAAGTTCAGGAGAGTTTTGTTAGATGCTCCAAAGATTAGGGCTACATGAGATAAATAAAGTTTAGGGGTTTTGTGAGACAAATAAAGTTAAGGGGATTATGGGCAACACCTCCAAAAGTTTTTTTTTGGGGGGGGGGTGTGGGGTGACATTAACCCAATAATAAGTGGTAACGGTAGGAAAGGTCGGATCCAAAATTTTGAAACCCGACCCGGCAACCAAAATTGCAAAAGATATTTTGTTACCCGAGAAAGTTAAATTTCACAAAAGTCCTTGAAATTTGTAGTGCTTGGGTTTGTGACATTTACCCAATAATAAATGGCTGCAGTAAGAAGGGCCGGATCCAAGTTCTAAAACCCAACTCGACAACCAAAATTGCAAAAATCATTTTGTTGCCCGAAAAGGTTAAATTTCACAAAACTCCTTGAAATTTGAGGTGCTTTGCAGAAAACGACCATGAACTTCAAAAATTAAATATGAACCCCTAAACTTCGAGAACTTTTACAAAACTCCTCAAAAAATTTTAGAGAGTTCCATCGATTGAAAAATCTATTTCTTTAAATAACCTAATTTTCAGTAAACCCGTAAAGCAAAATCCATTTTTTTTTCTTCTTGTTTCCCTTTGTTTTCTCTTCTCCGAAAAAACTTAGAACGTATATTGCCGAAAAGTTTAGTTGGAACTTTCTGAAAGTTTTGGAGAGTTTTTGTGAGACTTCCCAAAGTTTATGAATTTTCTCTAGTTTTTAAAGTTCAAGTTAGTTTTGTGCAAATAACCCAGAGTTTAAGGGATTTTCTGAAATTTATCCAAAAAAAAAGTATCATATAAATAGGACCCCATGTGAAAAATCACTACCGGAAGAAAGGAAAATACTGCAATTAACCCTTTACCAATCTGAAGACCGGCGACTGACTGACTTTTATACTATTTACATCGATGTAGTACTTTCGTTCGCAAGAATATTTTAATCGCTTTCGTTACACTGATTTTGTATATTGCTGCTCTGAGTTTAACTGGTACCATAAAATTTCTTCCATCGATTTTCTGAAATTTATCCCCAAAAAAAAAAAGTATCATAAAATTTGAAACACCATGAGTTCTGATATTACTCAGTAGCACACACCAAATAACAATTTGTTCAAGCACATAAAACACATGCTAAAATAAATCACACGTTTGTTCTTACAAGAGAAACCTAAAAACACTGGTCCATTGACCCTCATAACAAAAGAAAACTACATTGTAACGAGTACGAAGAGCTCATCATCCAACTAAATCAAAATAAAACTGTCTGCAAATATCGCCAGAATAATTCGTGTTACTTCTAATCAATCTCTGAGGAGTTCTCATTCAAGCTACCTTATGTCCTGCACACAAATGCAATGTTAGAGTCAGCCTAATGCAGAAAAATGTCTAGGTAACATGAGAAGCATACTCATCAAATGAAGATCTAGAGAGGTTAACGTAAAGGATAAAAATAAATCAAATGCAGGAATCACAAAATGATTATATACATTTATCACCTTTCAGAACCCTGGAGGGATGCCGAAATTGAAACGATAAGTAACAGTTAAATATTTGTACGATTTTCATTGTGAATTACAAAGGGAGACAAATATTTGTACGATTTCGTTGTGAATTACAAAGGGAGACACGAAAACTTAAATGAGAGTTGCCATTGCTTGTTTGGTTTTATACATTTCATCTAATTCCTTATTTGGACGAAACCAGTCCTTTTTTCTCATTAGTTATGCGTGTTGCTTCGTAGTTAAAAATGAATTAAGCGGAGTAAAGATGAAAAGTATTGTTGTAAATATGAAATGGAAAAATTTGTAACTAGATTAGCCTTATTCCACTACATGAAAAAGTAAATGGATTAGCCCAGTTTGATAGGGTAACTGGATTAGTTAAAATTTGATTCGATTAAGGGTTAATTGCATATCCCCCCTGTACTATTAGGGTGTAGCCACTAATATCGCCTAAACTATTTTATAGTCACTTAAATGTTCAGTTGCATCCAACAAGATGAAGGGAGTTACGTGTAAACAAAAGTCTCACCTGATGGCTTCGAACCCAATCCGACAGAAGGAACATCAGTTATCTGAGGATCTGTCACGTTTAAAGCACGATAAAAGAGAGGTGCTGAAACATTAAAGGAAAAAAAGTTGACTATTACTTAAATATTTAGTTTCAATTAAGGGTTGATTGCACAGTGTCATAGAACCCTCGTGGTGTCGTTGTTTTGCACTTACTAACCCTGTAGTTTCATGTTGCAGATATATCCCCTGGGTTAAGTTTTGTCGACCCTTTTAACCTCAGATAGACTCAACAATTTCATCCAGAGGCAACATCTGCCATAATTTCACCAAGGGCAAAACAGTAAAAAAAATAGTACAGGGGTTTATCTGCTATACAATGAAATCACAGCCGTCAAAAAAGTAGCACAGGGGTTTATCTGCGATACAATGAAATCACAGGCGTAGCAAGTGCAAACAGCGATACTAAAGGGGGTCTAGATGCAATTAACCCTTAAACTAGTAAGGAACAGATAACTTAATGCAAACAGTACTCACCCGGTGGCAAAACCCCAAAATGCTGCTGACCATAAATAGATTATATCAGCACAGGACACAAATTTAAAATTGTTAAAGCAGAGAAGCTTTCTAGTGACTTACTGATGATGCCTTTGAATTTCCATTTGAGCTAACTGGATCAGAAACTAATCTCGAAGATTTGGGTAATTCAAAAGTAATGGAAGGACCAAATCTGGAACTCGATTCAACTGCTGAAGAATGAAACGGACGGATTGGTGCTGAAGCAATAAAACTACGATCACCTGCAGGTCGTCCAACAGAATTCAAGCTCATGTTGCATTTGAATTACAAAGGAAACTATATGCAAACTAGTAAAAACATAGTACTTAACACGAAAAGAAGATGGGTTGCATATGTGCCATCAGAAATTGTTAAATTTGCATAAAAAATTCCACAATTTATCCATGTTTTTGGTTTCAATAAAATCGAGCATCATTTGTACATAGTATTTTTATGCAACTTTTATTTGTCCACCCAACGCTTATAGTTTTGTTTAATTGTATGCCAGGAAATTTCACAGGTTACTAAATATAGTGAAGTGATTAATTTAATTATACAGTGCTTCTAATGGGAGAGGGTGCAAGTTAGACGTCACCCCTTGGACATCAGTAGAATGTACAGAAGGATCAAAGGCAAGTTGATTGTATATTTAAAATTGAGAAAATTCTTTAAAGAAAAGATTTAACAGGATGAAACTATCAATTAATGATCATTAAGCTGGATTCTATTACAGAACAAAGTTATCTCCGAAGTCCAAAAAACTACATAAATTCTCATTTTAATATCACATGCATTTCCTCATGCCCCAAAAGCTAGTTGTACGATAATATATCAAATAGCATATTTATAAAATCTTTTCCATTACATCAAACTCTGAAGTCCCGCAAGTTAAATGTCCTCTTCAAGCTTAAATATTCCTAAAATGTTCAGTTGCATCCAACAAGAAGAGGGGTTAAATCTTAGAAGTAAACAAAGGTCTCACCTGGTGGCTTCCACCCAAATTCACCAGAAGGTACAGCAGCAGTTGCCTTAGTAGTAGCAGTTTTAACACTAGACGATGCGAGAGATGCTGAAATGTTAAAGAAAGTAACATATTACTTAAAATGTTCAGTTGCAAGTAGCAAAGGGGTAGATAATCTAATGCAAATATACTCACTTTGTGGCGTACAACGAAACTCACAAAACCCAGAAAGCTGTTGAACATAAATAAATTTTATCAGCATGAATACAAATAGAATTTGTCAAAACTGAGAAGCTTTCTGGTGACTTACAGTAGTTTGATTGAAACCCGAAGGATTACTTGTAGGAAATATTGATGCCTTTGAATTGGTAAGTGAGCTAAATGGATCAGAAATGGAACTTGAAGATTTGGGTAATTGTAAAGTACAGGGACAACCAAATCTTTTTTTTTCATGACTACAGGGACAACCAAATCTTGAACTTGATTCAACTGTTGAAGAATGAACTGGATTGACCGGTTCTGAAGCAGAAAAACTACGATCACCTGCAAGTTGTCCAACAGAATTCAAGCTCGGTTACATTTGAATGACAAAATTGAAATATATGCAAATTAGTAAAAATATGATATTTAACAGGAAAAGAAGAAAAGTTATCTAAGGATTTATTGCACAACAATGTAAACAGAAAATATGAAAAAATGGGTTTGTGTAGTGTGTACTCTTCTTTGGTGTCCCTGCTCACCAACATATTTCTATGCATGTTATTGTAAAGAATGAGCCGATTGCATATGTAACATCATAAATTCTTAAATTTGCATAAAAAAACTCCGAAACATTAAAAAAACTTTTATGCAACTTTTATTTGTCCATCCAATGTGTTTACAGTTTTGTTTAATTGTATGTGACAAAATTTCACTCGGGGGTCTATTCGTAAAAAAATAATGTCCTCTTTCTCTGAGGATAAAAGAGTCAGAAAAATTCATGCACCGGTCTATTTGTACCAATAGAGGTACAAAGGGTCTATCCGCAATTGAGCGATTGTACACGGGGTCTATCCACAATTAACCTTTTCTTTTGTCTAAATTGGTTCAGAGCAATGAACAGACGGAAAAGTTTGGCATGGCAACATCCTATCCTGACTCAAGAGTTAAAGAACTGTCTTGGCATGATAACTTGAAGTTAAATATAAGCAGAATGTGTTATACACGACTCTAGATGCATGTTCTTTTGTCTCTTCAATCAAATGATCAAATAATCTTGTTGTCGTCCAAGGAATTCCAACTCATCATTTATAGGAATTGCATGCATCTGTTTTGAGTTTAGGCCTCATGAATAGCCATTTCTCAACTAGACACGGTGACAATAAAAAATTTCACAGGAAAAAATTATTTCTTTTTATTTATCAGTTCCCAAATACATACAAAATTTTATATTTACCTTTAAAAGCCTTTTTCTTGTGAAAATATATAATCTACACCTTTTCAAAAAGCAGATATAGGACCACCTTATCACATGAAGATCAATGTAGTTAAGTTATTAGATTATATCTAAAAGAACCCCATCAAAAGTTATTAGATTATCTACTCTTGAACAAATTCAGAAGGAATTATTTACAAGTCTTTAAATGCCAATTTAGTATCCACATAATGAAAAATACATGACGATTTGCATCATTAATCTACAAGGAAAAATAATAGACATCTTTATCTAGTCTTTGCACAAACTCAAATTCTTAAAATTGCATCAGATTTAATCATTTAAATATTTACTTACATAAGGGTAGAAATTTGAAAATAAACTTACAGTTTTCCCGGGATTCTGCAACTTCAGATACTTCACTTTCTGTGATGACTCCAGGGGGATAATCAAATAGAACTGAGTGTAACAATTAAACATTTGTAAGATTATGGTTGTGAATTAAAGATTGATATGTATAAATGAGAGTTTTAGTGAGCAAGCACATGCATTTCAAAGCGAGAAAAAATGAAATGTATACAAATTAAGTAAAAACATAGGATCTAGCAGGAAAAGCACAAAAGTTATTTAAGGATTTAGTCTACTGGTCTACACTTGGAGGTGCTACTGCAAAGCAAACTATAACTGGAAAACTAAGAAACGAAGGGTTTTTTAAGACCATATTTTCCTTTAATGTAAAGATGAGCAGTTTCCCTACATGCCAAAGCATCATAAAATTTAAATTCTTTTCTAGGCTAGCTAGGGCAAGATGCCCAAGGAATTTATTGATTAGAAAAAAAGATATATAGTATTTTTTAAATTAAAAATGATGTTAAGCAGGAAAAACACAAAAGTTACTGAAGCACTTAGTCCAAAGACTACACTTAGAAGTGGTATTGCAAAACAATGTAACAGGAAATAAAAGAAAAAATGGGTTTGTTTAGGCTGTACTTTTCTTTAGTGTAAAGGCGAGCTATTTGCTATGTGCCATCTTAAGTTGTCAATTTCACATGCATTTCACTGCGCCCAAAACATTAGTTATTTATAATAGAATATCACACAACATATTCTTACATTCTTATCAGCTACATAACAACCCCAAAGATGTGATCAAGGTTGAGGGTTATAATCTTTTACTCTAATATGCTCCTGTAGGTTGAGTGCCCTTTCATGGGGCCAAAACCTGAGAAATTTTACACAATAGTACATTTTCTGAATCTGTTTAATTGTGTACCCTAGGGATTTGAACGTAGTTTGCTCTAATACCATTTGCGTGTAAAACATTCTAATATTATTTGTGTAATAATATTATGCATGACTTGCACCTTTATCTCCATGACAATAGTCTTTGTATCTTAATTCTTCATGACTCTTTTCTTTATAGACGGGCATTGATGAAATTGACTGTAGATTTATAACGGTGCGTGATACTTCAGTGACGGGTGTTGATTTATATGTTGCCAATCTACTCCCTTGTTGTGTCGAAAAAGCTGGTCGGCTAAATCTTGAACCATTAGATGGAGGTGTTGCTTCTGCTGTTTGATTGCCAGCAAAGAATTAACACGAGTAGATAAGCATATAAACGAGGAAGAACAAATACATGAACATGGAATATACAAATTTGAAGCTTATCGTTACAATATAAATAGTATAATTTAAGTCTTGCATTGCTTATGTATGTATGGAAGTGGCTTTAGTACTCCTAGGATGTATCTAGCTTCTTATGTCCACTCACAAAGCTACATGATATATCATTAATTTGGATGATCCACTCTATTCATTTTCATATGTGTGTCTTAAAAGACTTACAAACACAATTTTATGTGTTAAGACTTACAAACACAATTTTATATGTGTTAAGCATGTTTTACCCATGATCAAGTACAATACCAAAAGAGATGGCGTGGGTTAAAACTCCTCAAACATCATAATTTTTGGATATTTAAGATGTGCAGATCATGATGGGTGGAATAGATCGTTCATTGGAATATTCTGACTCCTGGATCAAGAGATCTATTTCATTGTATAGACATAAAAACATTAATTTACATGAGAAGAAAGGAGTGAATAAGGAGAGATACACAATGAGGAGATAAGAGGAAATATATAAAATTTAAGTTTTGTAAATGTGTATCCATGTTCCGTCCTTTCAAAAAATTAGGGATCATTTGCATATAGTATTTTTACATACCTTTTAGTGGTCCACCCTTATAGGATTCATAGTTTCATTTCAATTGTATGTAACAAACTTCCACTAGTTCTGAAACTAAGTGAATAAATATATCACGTTCTCCAGGTAGAGACAAGTGAAGAGCAACGAAATTTTACAAAGTTGCAAATATTTTTTAGTTTCATCTCAGTTATAGTGTTAAATGGTCAGGGACAAAAATAGTTGTGTAAACACCAGTTAAAATTCTATGTACGAAAATACTTGGTTTTGGGTTTTAAAGTTATAGCCTATTGGATAAACAATTTTACTTAAGTGACAAACACATGAAACTACCAAGTCATCTTAAAACTGAAACCTGTTAAAATTCAATGTACAAAATTCTTTGCACATCAGCAGCATGTGCAGAAGGATCAAAGGAAGTTGATTGGAAATTTGGAATTGAGAAAATTCAAGAAGAGATTTAACAGGATGAAATTATCAATAAATGATTTATTAAGGTGGATTCTATTACAGAACAAAGTTGTCTCAGAAGTCCAAAAAATATCATAAATTCTCATTTTAATATCACATGCATTTACTCGTGCCGTAAAAATTAGTTGTCTATGATAAAGTATGACATAGTATTATTTATAAAATCCTCCACTATATCAGACTCTGAAGTCCCACAAATTGAATGTTTTTCTCATGCTTAAATAGAAGCAAGAAATAACAACTAAATATTTCTTAAATATTCAGTTGCATCCATCAAGAAGAGAGCTTATAGCTTATGAGGAAACAGAAGTCTCACCTGGCGGCTTCCAGCCAAATTCACCAGAAGGACCATCATTAGTTGCCGGAGGAGTATCAATTTTTACACCAGGAGAGGAGGAGGAGGAAGATGCTGAAACTTTAAAGGAAAAAAGGTAAAAGAAATGTTGAGTTGAAAATAACAAAGGAACAGATGATCTAATGCAAATACTTACTTGGCAGCATACACCCAGATAGCTGTATGAACAAATTAGATGATATCAGTATAGATATAAATAGAATTGATTAAAACCGAGAAAGCTTTCTGGTGACTTACATTTGTTTTATTGAGACCTGAAGGATCAGTTGGAGGAAATTTTGATGCTGCTGAATTTCTAAGCGAGCTAAATGGATCATTGAAACTAGGTGGTTTGGGAAATTCAAAAGCATTCTGTCTAGACTGATACGAGCTCATATTGCCAGAAAAACTACGATCACCTGCAGGTTATCCAAAATAATTCCAACCCATGTTACATTTGATTGGAATTACAAAATAAAATATATGCAAATTAAAACATGATGTTTCGCAGGAAAAACACAAAAGTTATTGAAGCATTTAGTCTACAGGATTAAGAAGTGGTGTTGCAAAACAATGTAACAGGAAAAATAAGAAACAATGGGTTTGTTTAGGCTGTACTTTTTTATTGAAGCATTTAGTCTACAGGATTAAGAAGTGGTGTTGCAAAACAATGTAACAGGAAAAATAAGAAAAAATGGGTTTGTTTAGGCTGTACTCTTCTTTACTGTAAAGGTGAGCTATTTTGCTATGTGCCATCATAAATTCTTAATTTCACATGCACTTCACTGTGCCCAAAACATTAGTTATTTATAATAGAATATCACACAACATATTCTTAAATTCTTATCAGCTACATAACAACTCCGAAGTTGTGATAAAGGTTTAGGGTTATAATCTTATACTCTAATATGCTCCTGTAGGTTGAGTGCCCCCTTTCATGGGGCCAAAACCTGAGAAAGTTTACACAATAGTACATTTTTTGCATCATTGACGTATAAAACATTCTAACATCATTTGTGTATAAAACATTCTAACATTATTTGTGTAATAATATTAAACCTAGATTTCTCCATTTATGATAAAACATTCTAACATTATTTGTGTAAAACCTAGATTTCTCCATTTGCGTATAAAACATTCTAACATTATAACCCACAGGATTTAAACCTAGATTTTTCCATTTGCGTATAAAACATTCTAACATTATTTGTGTAATAATATTATGCATGACTCGCACCTTTATCTCCACGACAATAGTCTTCGTATCTTAATTCTTCATGACTCTTTTCTTCATAGATGGGCATTGATGAAATTGACTGTAGATTTATAACGGTGTTTGATACATCATTGATGGGTGTTGATTTATATGTTGCCAGTCTACTCCCTTCTTGTTGTGTTAAAAAAGCCGGTCGGCCAAATATTGAACCATTAGATGGAGGTGTTGCATCTGCTGTTTGATTGCCTGCAAAGCATTAATACAACAGTAGGTGAGGATATAAAAGTGGAAGAACAAAGTGATGAACATGGAGCATACAAATTTGAAGCTTATCTTTACAATATACATAGTATAATTTAAGTCTTGCATTGTGTATGTATGTGTGGACGTGGCTTTAGTACTCCTGTGATGTAGCTAGCTTGTTATGTCCACTTACAAAACTACATGATATTTCATTAATTTGGATGATCCACTCTATTCATTTTCATCTGTATGTCTTAAAAGATTTACAGACACAATTTTATATGTGTTAAGCATGCTTTACCCATGATCAAGTACAATACAACCAAAAGAGATGGCGTGGGTTAGTAACTCCTCAAACATCATAAATTTTGGATATTTAAGATGTGCAGATCATGATGGGTGGAATAGATCGTTCATTGGAATATTCTAACTCATGGATCAAGAGATCAATTTCATTGTATAGACAGAAAAACATTGATATTTAGAATCAATTGATGCATGAGTACAGCATATTCAATATGTCTGTAATGTTGCTTCCATACCTTTTAAGACATTTAGATCAAATGGAGTGCATCGTCCAACTGTAACAATTGGCATAACCAAGCTCAATATGTCTTGAGAATATTAAAGCAACACATATAAGATATAGATGCATGTGTATGTCTAAGTATATTACACATACACATAAGATAGAAAAACAATCTTTTACATAAGGTTATATCCTACACGAGGAATAGCAAAAAAGGAGAGAAAAAAATTAATAAAAAAATAACTCACCATGAAGGGAATTCTGAGTGCTGAATTGTTGTGCAAAGCCAGATGGAGAAGATTGTGACTCTGATATCTGTGGCACTGGAAAACAGAAATCCAGCACTACGGAACAACGAATTTGTTGCAAACCTGGTTGAGGAGAAGATTGCTGGGGAAATTGCTGCGGCATTGAAATCAAGGGTGCTTGTGGAAGTACAAGTTGGGGTAGTTGTAGACAGAGTGCTGGTTGATTGAATGAACCAGGGACAGTGGTTAAGCTCCAAGGATTGCTCCCTGATGTAGGCTGTGCTTGCTGAAAAGTACCAAAGGGAAAATTTTGACTAGGGGATGGTCGAAAACCTGCAAAGAAATATTGAATAATTTAATATCAAAAAATTAGGAAGCATAAAAAATCAAAGATGAATAATATGCACATAAAAAGATGAAATCAAGAATGGTTAATTGAGGATCGACCCCCCTATATTATCACCAAATTGAACTTGCTACCCCGGTAGTTCTATTGTTGCAAATACATCACCTTAAAGAGTTCTATTGTTGCAGATAGACCCCTGAAAAGAGTCAAAAGTCTCACTAAGGGGGGCTATCTGCAACAATCTATCTGTTCTACTTATAAAAGAGAATACGGGTGTTAAAACTTTTGATTTCCCAAAATATCCCCAACCTATTTAATAATATCATAATCTATCTAATTAATTAATTATGCTAATGAAAGACAAAGAGATAATGTAGTAACCTTCCAACTTCCGCATAATATTTTGGTTGTAGTAAATAAGTTAATTAATTAAGAAAGAGAAAAGAACATAATTTTTATTACTTTATTAAAATATTTGATGAGGTAATCACCAAATATTATTCTCCACCAATTCACCCTAATAAAACACAAGTATGGTTGAATGACCCCTTCTCTCTAACAACCTTCAAAATTCCACAGTTTATTGTCCATCTAATAAATGTGCAGTTTTTCAAGTTCGGTTCTATCTCCAATTAAACCATTCAAATTCCAATCTATTCCTACAAGGCGTTAAACTCCATCTATATTAGTTTTCAATGAAGAGAGCAGACTCACAGAACACAAAGAGAAGAGAAGTAACTCCATCTATATTAGTTTTCAATGAAGAGAGCAGACTCACAGAACACAAAGAGAAGAGAAGTGAGGACAACAATCACAAGAGAGGCAAAGAGACCTACTGCATGCTACCTAATAGCATCAGAGAACTGACCGAGGGAGGCGTAGGAGACGGATTTGTTGGAGTAGAGGATGTCGCCAAGAGAAGCAGTAGGTAAATTTAAAAAAAAAACCCAAACTCATCGTACATAGTACCACCACGAGCACTTTGATCTAGAACTAAATTGCATTAAACTTAGCTCCTTTGTGTGCACGTGTATGTGAGGATATTGCTGCTCTGATGTATTTTTCTCTTTTTGTGGAAGCTGCTATTGCTAGACTTCCCTTTTTTGCTTGTCATATTTATTGTAATTTTCTCTTTTCCTTGTGTGACTCTTGTAGCTAAACTTTGTTGTTCAGATATTATGAAATTGGTGATATTTGGGTTGTATAATGATTTTAGCATCTATAATTCATTTCTTGTTATAGGGCTATTGAATAATTCTACCAATAGATTATCTATTGTGCAGAGTACAAAGTCATAGAAAGACTGACAAAGGTAAAGCCGCTATTGATTTTTCAGGGGTTGAAGCTTTGGGCAAAATTGAAGGCGGATCCAACCACGAGAACGGATCTTCAGCACGTAAACTTTATATGGATGATTCAACATACTCAGAAGAACCCAATAATATCAACATGTATCTGAATGGTCAGAGCATGATGCAGCGTGAACTACGAGATGGAGAGGAATTTTTCGACACATGCTGAAAAGGAAGTGGAACAGAGAAGAAGAAGGCACCCGAACCGAAGCCAATGAATAAGCTAAGCGAGAAGAGGGTGGTTAAAGAGAGGAAGTCCATAGCTTAAGAGCTCAGAATACAATTGTTTAAGATCTAAAATTCATTTTGTCCTCCAAATGCAATATCAGATAGGAGAATAATCTGACAATATCATATTTTTTAAAACTCTATTTTGTTTGCCTTAATTTGTTTAAAATTTTAGTTTGCAATTTAACTAATGCTAATTTCTTTGATTTTGTAATAGGGCCAAATAAGGGAGGAAACTATGTTAGGGGAGTTAAATCAAACTCCTTTTTGTTAGATGGACATGCTTCCATCCACTCATCAAGGATATAAGAATTAAGTATCTTCTATTAATTATTCTTCATTGTGTTTCATCTTTGAATTTGATTTTAAGGTTCTTCCCTTTTCTTCTCCTAATCTTGCTTTAGGACTCCAATAATCAGTTCTAATGACATCATTAAGTACACTAGAATAGTGGCAAGAAGACCTGAAGCATTCAACTCTTTCGTAGTCATTTCCTTTAAAGCCAAGAACTACATAAAAAATTACAGATTTTGAACCATAAGGATATTCAATCACTTTGGTAGACATTTACTTTATATAAAACTTACATTAATAGCATTATTATTAAATACTTTTATATTACGGTAAATTCCACGTAAACCCCAAAAGTGTTTTCCCATTTTTAGATAACCTGCTAAGCTTATTGTCTAAAATAATAATATTATTGAATAAGATATTTCAAATATGTCAACATGTAAGTATTGTGAAAACATTTATTTCCTACTCCCATTTTGATGGACCTCAAAATCATAGTTCATATATATTTTTAACTAGAGATCGAGAATCTTACAATAGGGAGATATAATAGAGATAGATTTCATCAAAGTCATTATATTGGAGAACATAAATAAAGTGAACGATTAGGAGGTACTAAAAGACAAACTGGAAAACGAGACAATTCTCAGTTGACAACTGAAGCATACTAATGAAAATATATTTCTTTCTCATGAGGAAAAGAAGAGAATAAGTAATATTCTTTTATTCACTAAACTATTTCTAATAATTTCACTATTATAGCAAACACTAAAAATTCTTTCTAATACTTTACTCTAAATATTTTTTTTTCCTTCGAGCCACTTTATTATTTTCATGTCAATAAGTATGCACATGTGCAATATACTAGTAGAACTAAGCGGGTAGTAAGTTCAATTTGGAGATAGTACGCGAGGTCTATCCGCAATTAACGCCGAAGAAATATTTAACAACACAGGAAGAGGAGCTACCAGATGCAGGAGTGTAAGGCATCCCAAAAGGTGGTAATTTCCAGACATTAGGAAAAGAATTAGAGCTACTGCTGTTCATCGGTGTGAATCCTGGTTGAAAACCAAACTGCAAGCTACTTTGAGAAGAATCAGTAGCCGTCGTAGGTTTCCCAAAAAGACCAGTAGTTGTGTCACCAAATAGTGAATTACTTCTAGAAGTATCAAAATGTTCTTGATGAGAAGAATGAGCACTAATGCTGTTGGCTTCTATGACTGCTGGTTTAAAAACAGACGGTGAAGTCCTTGGAGAAGAATCAGTCATACATGTTGCTGGATTTGCAAAGGGATTTCTTGTTGAAGGATCGGCAAAAGTACCAAACTTACTGGATGATGACTGAGGACCAAAGGGGGTATCCTTTGAAGGTTGCTCATAATCTGCACAACAGAGAAACATCAGAGAAAGACATCAACAACTAGAGCACGGGAAAATAGATCAATATATAATATGTAAACCTCACTTTTAGAGACTTATGGGCACTTAGCAAGTATTTGCATCCAGTTGCGTTAATAACATATCATGCAAGTGTTAAAGGTGAGGGTTACAATTTTATATTCTAATATACTTTGCAGATTGAGCGCCTTTTCTCTAGGCCGAAATCTGGGCTCCCACAGAGGTATCCTTTTTTTTTAATCCGCTTTATAATTCATGGCTAGTGGAATTTGAACTTGGGTTGGTCTAATACAAGAACTTCGAAATTACGGTGATCGTTATTAATTTTATTTCTTAATTTCATAGTCTAACAAAGAGGCAAACTAAAATTGATGGGTAGATATTTGACTCCCCAGAAGATAAAGATATTTGGAGTCCGCCACCCCAAAATTTGAGAATTGCATTTAAACCATTGTAAGGTTGGAATCTGTCCCCTCTAAATTTAAACAATTGGCACCCCGACCTTATATAACCAAAAAAGAAACTAATAGCCCATTACAATTAACCAGTTTGAATTTAGTAGCCCATTTAACTTCACAAACAATCTGCTTAAATGGGCCCAAACACTAAAACTCAAACAATTGAGCAAAATATGATGCAAAGTGTACCGAGTGCATTCCCATCAGGTATATAGTTTTATAATATTATATTTTTATTTTTAGGTAAACATATGATTGTTGTCTGCCCCCTAAGAAAATTTTTCCGGCTCCGCCATTGATGCCAATCTTAGGTATGATAAGGTAGAATATCACAAGAAAGAAATAAAGAGAAGGTAGAATTCCTAAAAATCCATTATTTTAAAGTTTAATCAGAACAATATTAGAAGATTTAGATAGTTTAACGTTATTTAAGGCTTATAGCATAATTGAAGGTCAAGATAATCACCAAACATATTTTGTTCATTCATATTAAGTATCATATCAATGGGATCGATATCTCAAACAGCGAACTAAGGCAGGTTAAGCATACATCAACTTCTAATAGAAACAAACAAAGGAATTGGATTGAATGGAAATTTTTGTGGCTCCAGTTGGTTGTTGCATAAGGTGATGGCTTGACAAAATTGCGATAAATGTTGATTTATCTATGTAGGGTAGTCGACAAAGGTCTACACCAAGTACTTACATTAGCTGAGGTCATTCTAGAGATTACTTTATTGGACCAAAAAATATGATGAAGTTTGGTGAATTTGATAATAATGGAGAGTGAAACTTCCAATCTACATGACAGATTTTATGCGCAAAATACTCATTACGTTACATAAGTTTATATTTGCTTTTAACATAAATGCATGGAGATTGTTCTATGCCCTGTGAAAGAATTTTCAAAGGACAAAAGGAAGAGTTATTCAATTATTCTCTGCCCTTCAATAAAAGCACAAATAACTGATTCACATGTTCATGTTGAGAACAGCATGCATCTACTTCAAATAATCTTATTGCATTCAAGATACACCAGTAGAACAACTAAATTCTGTCTTATGTCAAAAGTTCAATCTCTCCCTAGAGGATGTCCTGGTAAACATCATGCAATAAAAACAAAGAAAATGGGGAAATATGCATATGAAGAGAGAAATGACATGGAATTTTTGGAGTTTGGCAAAATACGCCTACACATTCATGACTTATATGACTAGCAAATAAATCACTACAAATGGTGAGAAGTACCAAAATGTTGTTGATGAGAAGTACCAAAATGTTGTTGATGAGAAGGATCAGTACTAGTGCAGTTTGCTTCTGTGAGTACTGCTGGTTTGAAACTTTTGAACTGTGGAATCCACTGTGGAGTCCTTGTAGAAGAATCAGTAGTAGTCACCGGATTTGCAAAGAGATTTATTCTAGGAGGATAAGTAAAAGTACCAAACTGTCCTTGGCTAGATGCCGACGGAGAACCAAATAAGCTAGATGTTGAAGACTGCCCCCAAGCTGCACAACAGAGAAAGACATCAACAACTTGAAAAAGGGAAAATAGATTGATATATAAATATTTAAACCTCATTTGTAGAGAAGTATGGGCAGTTAACAAGCATTTGCATCTGTACATTAATACCATTTCATACAGTGTTAAAAGGCCCCTTCCACTACACCAAAACTCTTGAAGTTTTTATGAGCGCCGAGGGTTATAATTTTGTAAACATATTCCTGTTGCAGTTAATTTCTCTTTTTATGGGCAAAACATGGACTCATGCACCATACCTTTTTCTTAAATCCACTTTAAATTGTTGACCAGTGGGATTAGACTTGAGACTCGTTTCACTTCTTGGAATTTGAACAGAGTTTCTCTAATACTACATTAAAAAACCCTCTCAACTACACCAAACTTCAAACTTATGGTGAATTATTAATTTTACAATCTAACAAAGAGGCAGATGAAAAATGATTGGTATATAATCTGAATAAACAGAGATAAAAATATTTCAAATCTGCTGAATCAAGGCATGGAAAAAGAAAAGGTATATAAGCGGAAAGGCATACAACAGTTCAATCACTTGCAAGATCATCACATATAAGAAGCCATTCGAAAAAAAAGAACTATCATTATTTTCTGTTCAGATTACTGGTAGCATTTATCTCCAAGTGGTTTCCATAACTCTTCCTTCATTTAAAATTTTGCCAGGTGGTCTATAAGTTCTCATTACTTGAATCCAAATCATAGGCATCATTGCATAGAATACCACAATGCAAGAGAAGGTAAAATTCCTAGAAACACTTTATTTCAAAGTCAGTCAGCACAATACTGGAGAGTTTAGATGGCTGATGTTATTTAAGGCGAACAGAACAATTGAAGGTCGAGATAATCACCAAATATAATTTGTTAACTGACATTAACTTTAGGAGATATCATATCAACAGTAATGATATCTCAAGCAGCAAACTTACGTTGGTTATTCATAAATCAACAACTTCTAATAGAACCAAACTAAGGCACAGGGGACACAGTTATTGCACATCGTACAATTGGATTGAAAGGGGAAAAAAAAATTTGGTTCAAGTTGGTTGTTGCATAAGGTGATGGCTCTAAACAAATTTTGATTTATCTATGTACTGTACTCAACAAAGGTCTACAACTAGTAATTATATTCGATGGTGTCATTCTAGAGATCAGTTCATCAGACTACACATAGTACATTATCGTGGACAACTAGGAATTACATCAAATCAGCACCAAAAGTTAGTTCCCATCCTAAAATAAAATAAAATAAAATAAACCAAAAGTTATTGAATATTTAAGGATATATGCTGCTATAAAGAATGCTGAATACTATATATCATATTGAACATGGAATTGCTAACAAGAAAATCTTTTCTAGAAGTTACAATTCTGTGCATTTGTATCTTTTGCATTTATGCTTCAACAAAAGAATGTTTTTGTTCTATTTTTATTTGGAAAAGAAGAAACAGTATGATGAAGTTTAATGCTGGATAATGGAGAGTGAAACTTCTAATCTACATGGCAGATTTTGTCATAAAATACTCAATACATACATAAAGTTTATATTTGTGTTTCACATAAACTATGAAGATGTTTCTGTGTTCTTTGTGTTCTCAAAGTACAAAAGAAAGAGTTATTTAATTATTCGCAGACTTTGAATAAAAGCTCAAATAAATGATTTACATGTTCATGTTGAGAACGACATGCATCTACTTCAAACAGTCTCATAGCATTAAAGATACACTAGTATAACAACTAGATTCTGTCTTATGTGAAAAGTTAAATCTCACCCCAAAGAATGTATGTTCCAAACAATAAAAATAAAGAAAATGGAGATATATGCATATGAAGAGAGAAATGACACGGAATTTTTACAGTTTGCAAAATAAACCTACAAATTCATGATTTAAAAATCACTGGAAATAATGAGAAGTACCATAATGTTCTCGATGAGAAGGATCAGTGCTGGTGCTGTTTGCTTCTGTGACTGCTGGCTTGAAACTAAACTCTGAAGTCCTTGTAGAAGAATCAGTAGTATTCCTCGGATTCGCAAAGAGATTTCTTCTAGAAGGATCAGTAGAAGTACCAAACTGTCCCTGGCTAGGTGCTGACTGGGAACCAAATAGGCCAGCCATTGAAGACTGTCCACAAGCTGCAAAATAGAGCAAGACATCAACAACTTGAGGAAGGAAACATAAATTGATAGATAAGTCTGTAAATTTCAATTGCAGAGATCGACGAGCACTTTACACGAATTGCCATTCAATTACATTAATAGCGTTTCATACAAGTGTTACAGGTTAGAGTTACTCTTATATTCTAAGATGTTCTTGTAGGCTGAGCGCCCTTTGTATAGGCTGAAACCTTGACTCACACAATGATATCTTTTCTTGTTTAGTCCGCTTTAAATTTGTAGCCAATAGGATTTGAACCTACATTGCTCTTTCACCATATTAAAAACCTTTTCCAATGCACAAAACTTCATAGTTACGTTGAACTTACTTATTTAATACTCTAACAAAGAGTCAAACTAAAACTGATGGGTAGATAATCTGAAAATTAGAAGATAAAAAAAATATTTGGGACCTGCTAAATCTCCATAATAGAAAAACAAGTATATAAGCTGAAAGGCACACAAGATTTCAATGATTGGGTAAAATACAACAACAAAAAACAGAAGGTAGAAATCCTAGAAACAATTTACTTTAAAGTCAATCAGCACAATATTAGAGAATTTAGATAGTTTGATGTTTGCACACAGTATAATGGACTGAAGGGATTTGTTCTTGGTTCAAGTTGGTTATTGCATAAAGTGGTGCCTCTGTAAAATTGCAATAAATATTGAATTTTCTCTGTATTGCACTCGACAAAGGTCTACAACAAATATCATGAGGTCATTGTACAGATCAATTTGTTACTTAGTACATTACATATATGTGGATAACAAGGTTTATGTCAAACTAACACCCCTAAATTAAATGCCAGCAATAGTCTAGGGTATCAAATTGTCAAATTAGAACTTCAGGCTATCAAAGTTAAAAAGATCGGAACTTTGGGGTATTATAGCGCATATCAGCCTAAAATATAAAAAAGTTAGCGCCTTTAATTATCTCATTATTCCTAGAATAAAAATTCTGGCTTTGAAGACCTTTCCCTTTCTGATACTCAACCCGCACATACAGGTCTATTTAAAGATGAAATCTTTTACAGAAAAGTATGAAAAAAAAAATTTAATAACTTTAAGAACTCAACTTCGAGAATCCAAACAAACATCAAACAAGATAATAATCACAATATCAAGAAGCCCGAAACTAACAAAGTTTTCTAATCATTGGACAAATATTTGAAAACCCAATAAAAGAAAAACTCAAAACGAATCAAATCTGAGAGAGGAAGAGATTCACCAGTTGAGTGATCAACAACCATTGCTTCACAAAATTTTCGCACGAGAGAGAAACTGAGAGAGAATTTATGAGATTTTTGAGGAAGAAAGAATAGAGCTTTATATAGTTTTTTGTTTAACCGAGTAGCTTAAAAACAACGCAAAACAGTTAAATTTTAAATGGAAATTTCAACTATGTATTTAAAGATATAAAAATTAAAGTAGCTTAGAACCAACGCTACGCTGTTTGGGGTGTTTATGAATGGGTCAATTAACGGGTTGCAACCCGCGTCCGATTCTAGGATATCCATTATCGCGTTCCTCTCTATTCTTAAATAATTACATATTAGTCTCTCAAATCTTTCAAATTGCTCATGAGTCCCTCAATTACCAAAGTGTGTTGCAATTTTTCCCCTCAATAACCAAAATACCCCTCAACTAATGTTTTTGTTTTTTTTTTTTTGAACAAGGGACGCTTTGGAGAAAATATAAATTGAGGGGTCTTTTCAGTTATGGGCGAATTGCAAGACCCCTTAAATTTTGACAGACGTGTGAGCAATTTCAAACGTTTGAAGGGACTAATATAGAATTATTGGAAATATGTGGGACTGATATCTGAATAATCCTATATTTTCATTTTTCATATTAGGCGTCTAAATTTCCGTTTTTTAAAATATATACCAAAGCAATTTAATTTGTCTTAGACAGCATCCCTATGTTTTTTTACAAAAATAACATCCGCATGTTTGTAATTTGTACACCCAAAAGCCAAAAGTTACTAAGTTGTCTTCAAATCATCACCATGCGCAGTTTGAAGCCAAAGCACAGAAGAAACACAAGGATACAACAACAGGGCAATGAAAACCAAGATATGCTAAAAAAAAAAGCGACTGAAGCTCGCCTTCCTTTGCTTGCTGCAATTTGTCATAATCATTGTACTCTGTACAAAAGGAGACTAAGCGAAAGAATCGGAGGGGATGAAGAAATTCATGTAATAGGTAGGATGAACAATGGTCAAGCTTTGAATTTAAAGGAGAAATGATACTGTGAAATTACATTTGACGACAACACTTGTAGCTTTGAAACTTTTTTGCGATAAGAAGAATTTTTCGTCTGATCACTGAGATTACCTGAAATAATTGCTCGAAGAAATGAGATGTAGCGTTCACAAGAACATCAAAGAAATAGCGTCGTCAAAGAAATTCAATAAAATTAAACATAGGCATCCCTCAGAGAGGGGTCATCGTTATCATCGAGAGCCATACCAATACATAAAAGTCAATGTAGGTTTTTTTTTTCTTTTTTTTTTTTGTCCAAAGCATGTATATATATATTGATAATTAGACAAAAGTACATCCAATACTCCTCTCACAGATCCGAGAGGGTATTCCAATCAGTGAGACATCCCTCACTTTTACAGTGGATAACAAAAAACAAAATGTGAGCTATGAACATTTCAGCTCCTGAAGCAAAAACAAAACAAAATAAAAGAACAAAAGTAGGCCAGTGTATGTTAGCACCGCCAAGCTAATCCAACAGAGTGAATTTTTCTCACTTACACACAAGTAATCCAAAATACCATTAAGCCCTGAGGGGTTCTTTGCTGCTGTATCCGCTAGCTGAAAGATGGGTTTTGCTGTGTCTCTGAGGCTGCTGTGATGTCGAGGGCAGTTGCCGCTGAAAGGTCGCCTTATGCTGCTGATCTGTTGCTGTTCAGTCATTGCAGATAAACTCCGATTAAGGCATGAAGATCATAGGGCTGTAGCTGTTACCGCCACCTAAGGAACCTGAAACCCATCCTATCTTGCCATAGAAGATGTTGTATATGCTTGGGGAGTTCCCTTTCATCAAAGAAGTAGTGGGTTGGGTAAGCGAATGACCCAATTTGGAAAGGGCAATGTATACCCAAACATCATAGCCCAAACGACATGTAAAGAGAGCAATATAGAACAAAATAAGCATGCACGACAAATTTCGCAGTCTCAAGAAAATAGAACCAGAGGATCAAGGAAAAAAAAACATCTCGATGAAGGGGATGAGCTCAGAGAGGGGTGGTCATCATTATTGATCGCCGTACCGATACACCATAGATAAGTTATGTTGCTATCTAAGAATATATTGTAATATCATAGCCGAAAGAACATACAAGAGAGAAACATAGAGCAAGAGAATCATGTTCAGCAGCTCCTGCATTAACCAAATAGAGCATCATTTATAACTTAGCAAAAGAAGGTGAGATAAAATCAAACCGTGCTTTCTGGGAGGACACAAGTTATAAATAGTAGTGATTTAAATAGTTCCAAAAACTTAATATATTGATTATACAGTTCCAAAAGCATAATAACCTACGAATATAATTATACAGAAATACTAATAGACTACATATGATATTCTAATCATCTACAACCACAAAGTGGTCAACACAAAATTCTCCAGCAGCAACTTCAAATTCACATATTGTCTGCATCCAAACCCTGATCCTCAATGAACATCAAAATAGATCTCCTCTGACCAGCCTTCTTCTTGTTGATGAATATGTGACCCTCTGGCTCCTTGGAAGGTCACATTATTGTTTCCATGATATCACCACTACAATACTTATTACAGTAATCAACCCACATGTTCCATGCAATTTCATCCCGGTGCTCTTTCCATTCAATCCTGTCTTGAGCTTTCTCTTGTTGTGTCGTTGACTAGGAGAAATCTAAAATAGTATCATTGTCTTCATCTAGCACTTCACCATCATCATCCTCGATGTTGACTACTTCATTGAATAACTCATCTTCAGGATCTACAGTTGCAAATGTAATTATGCAACACCGTACATGCCAATACATTGCCCACTTGTGTAGGAAAGGGGTAATTAGGCTTCACCTGCAGAAGCTGGAACCGATTCTTCAAGATTCCAAATGTGGATTCAATCTTTGAGCGCAGAGAGGAGTGTAGCAGGTTGAACAACTCTCGTCGATTGTTAGGTGTCCTATTAGTATGTTCCTTCAAATGAAAACACACACCACAATATGGTGAGATGAAACCTGGCATGGTTGTGTATCCAATATCACACAAGTAGTATTTTCCTGCAACTTATAAGACAAGTTCTTGTATCAAAATGCATCTAAGGTCCAATATCACAATTATCTTATTTTAAATTTTAACTCTAGGAGTTCAATGTTTGTTATAGTTAATTTACCATCATAAACTCTAAGACCATGTGGTTGTGGTTTGGATAGTGCATCTTGTAGGATGTTATAATCATTAGCTGATCCTTCCCATCCCGCTAGCACATAGGTGAATAACTTATTTGGTGTGCATGCTGCTAGTATATTCTGTGTGACTCCCTTACGGCTTCGAAAACGTGCAACAAGTCTAGAGGGAAGCATGACATCCACATGTATTCCATTTATCATGCCTATGCAATCCTATAACAAGTTACTATGTAATCAACTTTTCTTATTACTAAATTTTAAATTATTAATTAAAATGATCATTGTTACCTTGAAATACGGCAAGTATAAAGGATTGTTGGCAATCTCATTGGGCACTGCATTAGGTGCTTGCTTCATGTAACGATCACGCAAATGAAAAATAGCTCCTAACACCTCGTTGAAATACCTACTAATTGTCTCTCCAGACCTAATGAAATGTGAGCTTATGATCAACAATATTTAGAAATATAGCGAGTTGTTCCTCCACTCGTAGTGTGCCTCCTCCCTCCAAATTTTCCTTTCCCCCCAAATTTCAGTCTCCCTCCAGAAAATCAACCCTATGTATATATATCATCTCTTCGTCATTCTATTCTACAAAGGGTTTTAGGTTTTGTGTGGAAACTCTCTCACTGTAAGTTAGGAATTTTTTTATTATTCAATTTCAATTGCCTAGATACTTTTTTTCTTACTTGGATGCACGATATATAAGTGATTTGGAGAGAGAGAATTTTCTGTTCCTTTTATTTTCTCATAAAGCAAGTGTTTTGCTTAATTTTTGTCACAATCTTTTGATTTCATGGTTTTATATGTTATTTTTGAGGAAATTTTCCTTCTTTTTGTCACAATCTTTTGATTTCAAGGTTTTATATGTTATCTTTGAGGAAATATTCCTTCTTTCATTCATATTCCTAGGGTTTATTTGTTATTTGTGAGGAAATATTCATTCTTTTATTCATATTCCCGGTTTTATATGTTATTTTTAAGGAAATAATCCTTCTTTCATTCATATTCCTAGGAAATTATTTGTGTTGGACAAAATAGCATCATATGTTTATCTACATGTGAAATTTCAGAGGATCCGAGATTTACAATACTTTAGTTCTCTCAAGTATGATTTCCTATAATGCTATTGATGAGCTATGCTTTGCATATTATAATCCTCTCGGTAACCCAAATGCTAGTATAGTTGTGATTGGTTACGTGTTGATGATGATGATGGGGTTCGATTGTTATATGTAAATCAAACTTTTGATATGTGGTATTGCGTTTTCATGTTTCATGATGATATTCCAATTAAAATCCTTGAATCTTGAATGTTTTAAAATAGTTCACAAATACTAATACTAATTTATATAAAAATATCCCTCGAGGAGAAGATGTAGAAGTTTTCATATGCAGACAACTTATATTTCTTTAAATTGTATAAGCTATAAAATTTCCATATATAAATTTCATTATATCTACGAAGTTGTAGGGAATTTTTATATGCATGGAACTAGTTATTCAAGTGTGTGTAGGTATGTGGAAATTCTCACATATGATATTTAAAGTTTTATTTAATAAAATTTCCATGTTGAAGTATTTTTAAAATTTGCATATGCATGTATCAGATTTTGAACAAGTGTGTAAGCTAATGAGTATTGCACATTTTCTATGAAATTAGATGAGTTCAGTGGAAGAGGAGATTGTATTGCGCATGTGTTCAGGTGCAGCTTGCACTTTACTCCATTTACTATTAGTCATTGTCCAAGAATTTGATGCTTCGAAGAAGACCTCCATACCTCGAGAACCATCTATCATTAGAGATTTACTCAGAAACGTCCACATGAATAGGATATTGGGCGGATCAAGCTCAAGTTGTGTAGATTACCTTAGGATGCGTAGGGGACCATTCATAAATTTAGCAACATTATTATGAGAGGGAAGGATTCTGAAGGACACCATACATGTTCCTATTGAAGAGCAACTTGCTATGTTTTTGCATATCGTAGGGCACAAGTCAAAAAATAGGGTAGTGAGGGTTGAGTTCATCCGTTCAGGAGAGACAGTTAGCAGATACTTCAACAAAGTTTTAGGAGCTATATGCTGCCTCCGAGACCGCTTCATGAAGCAGGCTTCTAATGAAACCCCTACTGAAATTCTGGGAAATCCAAATTGGTACCCATTCTTCAAGGTAATAAATTAATGATGTTTTTAAACTACTTGATCAAATTTTATAGTAAATATTAAATACTTCTAGGAATAAAATTTATTTGTTTGTAGGATTGTATCGGAATGATAGATGGCACACACATTGATGCCATGGTCCCTACAGCATATGTACCTCGCTTTAGAGGACGCAAGGGGCTCACTCAAAATGTCTTGGCTGCAACAACTCCAAACAAGCGTTTCACCTATGTTATGGCCGGTTGGGAGGGATTTGCTAATGACTTCACAGTATTGAAAAGCGCACTCTCGTTACCACCCCCGAATGGTTTAAGAGTTTATGATGGTATTAGCTTTATCATTTATAATACAACATATTAATTTAATAAGACCGAATGGATAAAATAATTTTGACATAATAATATTTCTGTAGGTAAATATTACTTGTGTGATGCCGGGTATACCACTATGCCTGGTTTCATTTCTCCTTATCGTGGAGTAAGATACCACTTGAAAGAGCACTCTGGTAGGAATCCAAATAATCGTAGGGAATTGTTCAATCTTCGACACTCCTCTCTCCGAACTAAAATTGAAGCAACTTTTGGAATTTTGAAGAATCGCTTTAAAATTTTAGCGGCCAAACCACACCATCCGTTTCCTACTCAAGTTGATATTGTACTTGTATGCACTGTCGTACATAACTACATAGCAATTGCAGATCCGAATGACAAGTTTCTCAATGAAAAGGTGGATGTTGATATAAATGAGGAGGAAGCTGCTGTCGGTAATGATCCTATAATGGATTTTTCTCAAAATTTGACTTCTAGAGAGCAATCTGAAGCAAGGGAGGAATGGAAACAAAAGAGGGACCAATTAGCGTGGGATATGTGGGTAGATTATTGTATAAAATATCGTAAGGTGATACAACTGAAATTGGGATGTATTGAATTAGATATATTGTTTCTTTAAATCTTTGTTCTTAGATTGTAGTATGTCCCTAATTCTATTTATCTGCACCTTAGTCTATATAATAATGAATTTGTGTATGGTTGTACTATATGAATTAAATTTTCTAAATTGATAATTATTTGTTTTCATTTGGTCATTTCTATGTTTGAGTGATGGATTTCTACGTTCATTTTATAATTTATTTAGATTGTCAGTATGAAGTTTATGTATTGGATGTGTACAATTAGATTACGAGTTGTATTCTTCAAAAAAATATAATTTTACTATTTTCCAAGTTTTTGTTCGTGAGTTGTTTATTGAATGAATTGTTGTTGTGTTATATGCCTAGGAATATTTTTTCCATCTTCATTGAGTTACATTTAAATTTAATAATATCTTAATGCTTACTATTTTATTTGCTCGATGGTAACTATATCATTATGCATACAGGAAGGATGACACAATTAAGTTTATGAAGACATCCGCACAACCTAACGACAACACTTCGCATACGACTCAATCTTCAACCTTCGGTGTACAAGGCATACAACCAATGCAAGCTCCTATGATGGGGATCAATCCATCTGCCATGGGTGTCACTCCTACCGGATATCCTCATTTTGAACCACAAACCTGGACGATGACTTCTACTCCAATGAATGGTCCCTTTATGCAGTACTTGCAAGGATCACCATTTATGCCAAGAGGTGCAAGTAGCTATGGCACTCCTATTTCTTCTTCTACTACTATTTCAGGTGGAAATTCTAAGAAGTGCATCAGGAAGGAAAATGATAATGACATGAATTCCCAATCAAAAAGGTTCAAGGAAAATTCTAAGAAGGCCAGAAAGACTAGCAATGGAGATGTCAGAGGTGTCCCAAACAAGAAATGGGGTGAAGAGAAGGATGACTTTTTGATTCCATTCTTAGCTGATCAAGCTAGAATGGGAAAAAAGGTTGACAAAGGATTTCGAAAGGAAGCTTTCAACAGTGCTGCAATTGCTTTGAATGAAAAATTCGATGAGAGCTACAATGGGGAACATGTCTATAATCATTATAGAAATCTCAAAACGAGATATCAAGACATGCTTAAATGTTTTGAAATCAGTGGTGCGGGATGGGATGAAGAAACGAAAACCATTAATGTATCTAAAAAAACATATGATTCCTTGACTCCTAAGTTGAAGGAATATGTCACCAAACCTTTGTGTCATTTTGATGATCTTGCGCTGATAGTCGGGGATGATTTTGCTTCGGGTGATTTTAGAAAAGATGTCTATGCAAATTTTGGTGGGCAATCAAGCGAACCAATTGAGCTCGATAGTGAATCCCCAGAAGCTACTCAAATCAATAATGATGGTTCAAGGTTAGAGGCAAAACTAAAAAAACCTATCCGAATTACAAATTCTAGTGAGAGCGCAACATCTTCTCGTACTTCAAAGCGAAGGATCCCGAAATAACAATGGTCATGAGAACTTTGACAAGTTAGTTGACAAGGTTGGTGAGGTAGCTTATTCAATTCAGAATGCACATCTCATCCATTGGACTGAAAAATTATCCAAATGTGTGTATGGACTTGATGGGTTCTCGATGATGTGTTGGATCATGCTTTCGAGACTCTTTGTGAGGATGAGAATTCTGCGAGATTATTCATTGCGAAGCCTCTTCGTTCTCAAATTGTATGGATGGTAAAGCATATCCGTGAGTATGACTTAGCAGTGCATTCAGATAATGTTGAAGACTTGACGAGCGATGAGAACACCTCTCGTGGAATGGTCAACCCGGATGAGCTATGAAGTACTTGTTTATGGAGTTAGTTTTGTTCTTCTTGCTAGTATTTCTTTTTGGACTGTCAGTTTTTTTTATGATTAATCTCTTTAGTGACTTTGTTATTTTTATTTATCAATTAGGATTTGGTTTTTCTTGGCTATTTTTGCCTTGTGACATCTGGGTTCTTACTCTTCTGGTACTAGTGATTAAATGCCTCAAGAAAGCAGCTCTTGTAAAGGTTAGTTGGTGAAGGAAACTAGTTGCATCAATTTTAAGCTGGTACATTGCTCAAGTTTCCCCTTCCCATATATAGTTTTCAATTATGCACCTGTACCTAAGTACTTCATCGAAGTATGTGGATCTCCAGTCAGGTTAGTGCTTGAGACTTTTATTTTTTTGATTTTCTATATGATTACATAATTTCTACTCTTTTGGAAGAGGTAGATTGGAATTCATTTTGCAGGTTTTGTTGATTTTTTGTATCACTATAACTAAAAGGGAAGAGTTACATTTAATTCATGTATATGGATGTGCAATGATATTTATAAAGTTTATTCCTTGCTTTGTATGCAATTAGGTGCCTATTGACAAAAAGCATTGCATGCTCACTGCGAGAAAAGCAGAGGTAGGATTAGGCTTCTTATTTGCCTTGTAATCAGCTATGTTCTTTCTTTTTTTGTTGCAACAATACGATTTTTGTTTTTGTCTTTCTAATAGACCCATATGAAAAAAGTTTTCTGCTTTACTTCGCATGTTTGTTGATATTTGATTTGGTTTTTTATGATTTTTAACTTAAATTATTTTGCATGAATCATTATTTGCTTCTAGTTTTTTTTCCTCCCCTTGATTTGTTCCCAATGCTTCTTTTCCTGCCTCTTCATGTTCTTTTTTTCTTTGGTTTAGTACTTGAAGAATTGAAACTTTTGAATCTGTCAATAACATAGAAGGCTTTGCTTGAATATGCCGTTGGTAGTAGAAGGATGTTGAACTAATAGCTCCAGATGTTAAAATATGAGTTAGTTTTGTGGGAGGTAAGTATACCAATGGTTTTTGTATCCATAAAATCCTCGTCAAATGTAAGTGTAAACAAACAAGATTAGGATATAACATCACGATATCCTCAACAAAATTTATGTGCAACCAAACAAGAATTTAGTTGGATCTTGCACTTCATGTAAATCCTCTTCAATATGCATTGTAAACAAACAAGATTTTAAGTACGGGGTTTTCAATATCCGTAACATGCATAAGATGAAATCCACGAACCAAACGCCCCCACAAAGACTGACTTTTCGGGTCCCTTTTAACACTTTTAACCCGCCTCTTGGAATTCAAAAACTTTCCAAACACCTCCTTGCTTGCATATAAGCCTCGAAAATCCTCTCTAACCCGCAAATCACACATCTTTGTTCAAAACCCCTCTTTAGATCTGGGGTTTCTTCGGTTTTCTTGGGATTTAATCGATTTTGATCGATTTTTCTTCACAAAATCGGGCCTCCTCTTGATCCTCCATCAGATCTGAAGCCTCTTCATCAAACCCTAGGCTTTTTAGAGCTTTTCTTGCCTCAAGTTCCACTAAAACCCGATTCTCCTACTTGTTCAAGCCAGAAATCCGATCTTTTATCATGTCTCTCAAGAGATCTCAGGTTCCCAAGAGCAAATCTGTCCCCTAGACTCCTGAAGTTGAAGAATCAACTGCCTCGCCCTTTGGGGGTGAGCTTTTTTTTTGCTTTTTGTTGGGAAAAAGTTGTATTTGTGTTGAAAAGATGGGATTTTTATGTACAAACCCCTGTTTGTTCTCCTTTGCGAGGTATTCGGGAAGAGTTGAGGTCCTCCTTCATGAGGATCTGAGCTAAAATGAGTATTTTGCATTGTCGAAATACTCGCAAAAAAAAAAATCAAAAGTGAGATTCTGACTGTCTTGTGTTTGCGCGACAGTCGGGATTGTCTCGGCCGCTGGCGAGACAATTTGGACCGTCTCGCAATTGGCGAGACAGTTTGGACTGTCTCACAGTTGGCGAGACAGTTTGGACTGTCTCGGCATTGGCGAGACAGTTTGAACTGTCTCGGCCACTGCAAGACAGTTCTCTCATTTTTTGATTTCGACTAAGTGTATTTCACACTTAGTATTGCTCCTTGAGCTTATTCTGACGTATTTTTTCTGTGTCTTGCAGTTGAATTCCCTCCTACGGCGTTTACTGTTCACGAATCGAGTGGGTTAAATAGTACTGCTTTCTCCTCTTTTCATGAAGCGCCGTTGATAACTGATATTCCCCTACTTGGCCTAAGTGCACCTCTGGAGTTATTAGAGTTGCTAGAACAAGGGGACCGTCGTGACTTGCGGAGGATGATAACTGATGCTCCGCTTATGAAGGGTGCTGGTTCTACCGAAATCATGCGGAAGCCAAGCTATTTGTTCGGGGATTCTATTGCAGACCTGGAAATTCTGTCTTCTCGCTCTGAGCCTTGGCTGTATGAGAGCGACGGAGCTCGTCTACATCTACCTTCTTTCCCTCGCCATCACTCGTTGGTGCACTTGCGCAACCTATCGGTCAAGAGGAATATGTCTTGGAGGTTGACCGAGGACCAGGAGCGTGTACATTGTGGGTACGTTAGCCAAGGCACTACCCTAGGCTCCAGCCATAGGAACTATATCCGTGGAATCTATCCCGGGATCATAGGTATGGATAGTCCGCCTCATGATGAGCTGCTGATCAAGGCTGATACTGTGAAGAATCGTCTGGCCAACATGGGAAGGGAGCTATCGGTTAAGAGATACCGGTGCTTCGGTTGGGTCCATTCTTCCCACGACCGGTGGTGGTCACAAATGACGAAGTACGTTCTTGATCGGTGGGGCCCAGAGCTTCGAGAGAAAGGCTTGTATATCCCCATTCGAGCAAGCATGTTCGGGCTTCCTATCAGCGTGAACCACTTCTTCGCGCTTTTAGAGATCTACAACCCGGACACGAATACCTTTTTGACAAGGAATGGGGAGTTGGGCTTACCACTCCATGAGATGATGAAGATATCCGGGTTACCGATGGGCGACGCACCATACCAGGAGTACTTTCCCACCAACCGTCAGCTGAATCGGATGAGGGAGAAGAACTTAGATAGTTATGACATCCTGTGAGAGTTGACTTGTCACTACCAGACGGCCATAGTGTCAACTGAAGTGAAGGCCAAGAAATGGTCGCAAATCAGCTTGAAACAGTTTGCTGACTATTTATTCAGAAACTTGGAGGGTGATGATGACGTGAGTGAGCTGCAGCCTCTAAATCCCTCTGACATCAACAAGTTGATTAAGAAAATGAAGGCTCAATCATATACCACTCCGTATGCTGAGGACAAGATCCCGAAGGGTACCAAGTTCGAGACTTTCTTGTGGCATGCGCAGAAGCAAATAAGGCCATAAACTCTTTTAGCGGGCTACCTGGCAATATGGCTGAAGAAATGCGTAGTTCCGCATCAACTCTCAGAAGCGATGCCTTTGGAGGTGTTGTTTCCAGCTGTGGAATTAGTCCTCGGTCGTCGGCTTTCTCTTCTCCCGGCGATGGTAGCTGATATTCATAGCGGGCGCTGACGCTTGACTACCAGCTTCATGCAGAGGGGAAAGGGGTCTTCTAATGAGATCTCGGTCCCCAAAGTAGAGTTGCCGTGCACCTATTTAATGACCTGGCTCGTCCTCCACCATCCGGATTTGATGACAGCACCTGATACGGTTGATCCTGAGCTCCCTCTGCTGCAAAATTTTGAGAAGTGTAAATGGAAAGCCAGACAATGGCACGAGGTGTCTCGTCAGTTCAAGGTCACCAAGTGTTGAGAATTCTTTAAGTATTTTCCATGCTTTTCAGGTCATTATGATGAGGTGCTGGTGGATGCTGCTGAGCTTAATGGAGACCGGACTGTATTGGACCTGGGTTGTTTCCGATGGTTGATAAACATTCACCCAGGTTATCTCATCTTCCGGGTCAAGAATTCTTACAGCATCGAGCCTTATCTCCCCTACCAGTTCTCCCGCCAATTCGGTTATGACCAAGTCTACGTCGGGAATCCAAACCGGGGGATGAAGATCCATGGAGGTCTTATTGATGGTGCACGTGCCTGGTATTGGAGCATCAGTGGCTGCACCAACGCCAAATTTAGTCTTCCTGCTGCTGAGCCCAAACTTCAAATGACTTTCTTATACTGCAAATGGTTCATTGCGGCTAACGCTCCCACTCCAAAACTTTCAGAAGCTGAAGTGGAGTGTAGAAGAGAATTGGTGTCGACTCATGCCTCCCCTCCGCGAGCTAAACCATCGTGGAAGTCCAAGGGCAAAAAGAAGGTTGTCCAAGAGGAGGACGAAGAAGAAGATTTCGACGACATGACCTGAACTTCTGAAGAAGAAGAAGAAGGAGAGGCTGTCCGTCACGAAGGGGTCCGGATACGGAGTGAAGTAGTAGTACCTTCTCCTCGTCGTTCTCCAACTCGACGGGATGAACCAGTCCGGGCCTCTCGCCGTGTTCCATCTCCTCCCAGGCGTCCTCTAAAATGACCTTGGATGAAGGCCCTCCTCACTCATCCTAACAAAATGACTATCAAGACTGGGAAAGAAGAAGAAGAAGAGGAGGAGGCTTCTGATCTCATTCTTCCGAAGAGAGCCCGTGCGTCGATGAACGTTCCTAACCCCACCTCTATTGCCAGAGCGTTAATGCGTACGAAGAAAGTCGTACATAGGCCTCGGCGTCCAAGATCTCCAACACCTGAGGTAGCGGGCACTGATCTCCCACTTGGAGGAGGAGGTAAAGTTTTAATCTTACCATCTCACCTGTGATTCATACCTATTGTTTATTTCTTCTTTTCTTTTCCTCAGAACGCTCTGAAGAAGGCGAAATTCCAGCTGAGCCTTCCCCTCCGCCAGCATTCGTCCACGAAGATCCCAGCTTCACGGGACAAGTAAATGAAGCTACGGATGAGGATGCCCCGGATACTTCCACTAGCATAGACGTTGATATCTCTCCTGCTCCTGGGGCCGCTGTTGTAGGTACGAATACCTCATCTGGGTGGCAACTCTAGGAATTAAGAGAATCCGACTTTGTTCCTCCGCTAATCGCTAATGCACTTCATGTTCTTTTAGAAAGACTTCAAGAAGTGGGCGCAAATGCTAGCGGAACGGAACCAACTCCCGGTATAAAGTCTGATCTTCATTTTATTTTCTCTTCTTGATATTGAGAATCTAATGTGTTATAGCTGTAGTGGAAGAACAAGCTGAGGAAGAGGCGACTCCAAGAGAAACGCTTGGGAGTTCTTTGAACCGGAATCGGTTCACAGGATATACATATATCATCATGAATTTAATATATATATATATATATATATATATATATATATATATATATATATATATATATATATATATATATATATATATATATATATATATATATATATATATATATATATATATATATATATATATATATATATATATATATATATATATATATATATATAGGAATATGGAGAAACTTGGTACCAAGTTTCTTGGTAGTGATGTGGCACAATTCTAGCCCACATTCAAGGGAGGAGAGAGAGAATTATCTTTTAAAGTTACATGTGTGGGATAGAATTGTCCATCACTACCAAGTTCCTTTGAGGAACTTGGTACCAAGTTTTTCCATTTCACACACACACACAATATATATATATATATATATATATATATATATATATATATATATATATATATATATATATATATATATATATATATATATATATATATATATATATATATATATATATATATATATATATATATATATATATATATATATATATATATATATATATATATATATATATATACATACTAACATCCAAAGATGTTTTGCCAATGTCGCAGTGGGAGGACAGATGGAGACGGAGCCTGTGCATGAGGAGAGTCTCGGGGAGTTCCCTGAACCAGGCCTAACTCAGATGATCTCTGTTTCTGAGTCCGATCGCAACCTATTCTTCGATATGTTATCGGAACAGGCTCAGAGGGAATCTGTTGTAGAAGCTAACCCTTCTGTAGGTAGGTGTCTTATTATTTAGATCCTTTTAGTTATCTTGCCGATAGTTGATATTTAATGATATTTCCACCTGCAGACCCGGTCACTACTATTGTAGAGCAAACTGGAGGATCTCCAGTTCCGAACTTGGAGACTCAAACTCCCATTACTCAGGCCGAGTCTACTATCGTCTTGTCTCTCACTGGAAGCTCTTTCGGTCAACCTGGACCACCAGCTACTCAAGCCGAACCTGGATCGACTCCGGTGGTTCTCGGGGCTAAACTAACAAGCATAGGGCAGACAGTAACCACATCGGTATGCTTCCCGATCCTGTCTTTTATAAAAGTTTAAGATCCTCGGAAGCTCACATTTCTTCTTTCACAGCGTCTTCTTCTGTATTATACGAGTCCATTAAGGTGCTAATGTCAGACGAAGATCCGGAGAAGGCGATCATCGGTGCAGAACTTGAGAGTTTCACCTCTCTTCTCCATAGTGTGATTGAGAAAGTTGTGAACAAGGGCTTCACCTTCGGCTTTTTTAAGCGGCTTCTCGACAGGCGTGTGGCGGCCATAAGAGAGGAGGGCTTCTCCGACTTAGCGGACTCCATTACAGAGGATCTGATTCAGTTGGAACAAGAGCTAGAGAAGCTTCTGAGACTTTGATCCGACGGCGCTTCCTCTTATATTTTTTCCCGGATCGAGTCCGTTATGAAGGCTAAAGAAGCCCAGCGAGGAGCTGCTGAGCAGGAATTACGGCAACTGCAAACTCAATCCGAATGTATCAGGGCAAGTCTGAATTCCAAGGAAAAGACCAGAGCCGACTTGCTTCAATCTATTGAGCTGCATGGTGTCGAAATTACTCGCTTAAGGAAAGCTCTTGAAGATGCGAAAGAGGCGCATACTCTCCTGAAGATGGATCTGGTTGGAGTGGAGAAGTCTTGCTCTAGACTAGCTGAACAAGTGAAGACTTCTGATGAATGATCCGTTGAGCTGGAGCGAGAAATTATCCAGCTTCTAACTCCTGACGATTCCTCAAGAGTCTTTCTAGAGAAGGAGTTAGAGCAAGAGTATCAAGTGGAGGTCTCAAGCCTAGAAGAACGAATCCGTCACCGCCAGTTACCTCAATAGAGTTCCTTTTGATTTTTTCTGTTTAGTTGACAATGTCTTTTGTATTCCATCATTTATGAAATAAAATTTTAGTTTTCTCTTTATCGACTTTCATTATATCATCTATTCTGTTTTTAACAAATGAACATAATCTTGATAGGATTTTTCGCAAACCCTCAGCCATCAACGGATTTGATAAGCCTTTACCAACTACCGTTTGAGTTGGGCTAGCATGTAGATTATCTAGGTCCGTTCTACATGTGACGTTGTGCTAAAAAAATGAACTCTCTTAGACTTTGTACTACGATATTGAATATGTAGACTCGGTCAATTATCACGGGAATTGACTACCCAGCGGCGTGTATTAGACGCTGACTTATTCCTGATTTAAGGACAGGAATAACACCTACTACGCATAAATAGGCATAGATTTAACAAATCATTAGGTTAGTAATGAGACTAGCTATGTATTGAATACATAGACTTTATTTGCTACGATACTGAATACGTAGACTTGGTCAATTATCACGGAAATTGACTACCCGGCGGCGTGTATTAGACGCTGACTTATTTCTGATTTAAGGACATGAATAACACATACTACGCATAAATAGACGTAGATTTAACAAATCATTAGGTCAGTAATGAGACTGGCTATGTATTGAATACATAGACTTTATTTGCTACGATACTGAATACGTAGACTTGGTCAATTATCTCGGAAATTAACTACCCGGCAGCGTGTGTTAGATGCTGACTTATTCCCGATTTGAGGACAGGAATAACACCTACTACGCATAAATAGGTATAGATTTAACAAATCATTAGGTCAGTAATGAGACTGGCTATGTATTGAATGCATAGACTTTATTTGCTACGATACTGAATACGTAGACTTGGTCAATTATCACGGGAATTGACTACCCAGCGGTGTGTGTTAGACGCTGACTTATTCCTAATTTAAGGACAGGAATAACACCTACTACGCATAAATAGGCGTATATTTAATAAATCATTAGGTCAGTAATGAGACTGGCTATGTATTGAATACATAGACTTTATTTGCTACGATATTGAACACGTAGACTTGGTCAATTATTACGAGAATTGACTACCCGGCGGCGTGTGTTAGACGCGAACTTATTCCTGATTTAAGGACAGGAATAACACCTACTACGCATAAATAGGCGTAGATTTAACAAGTCATATAGGCTTTTGAAATTGTTGTCTTCTTTTGGGGCGAGGACGAACCCGTTGTATCTTCTCTTGGGGCAAAGACGAACCCATTGTGTCTTCTCTTGGGGCAAAGACGAACCCGCTGTGTCGAAAAAGAAGAAGGTATTTTCTTATCTCCCGGTTCAATTGAGAACTCCTTGTTCACGTGAACTGAGAGTCAAAAGATTTCTGACGCACGTGTGTCAGGGAATCTATAAAGAAACTCAAAGTGGGATCTCCACTTCGAGAATCAAAATGGAGTCGTGCCACGTGGCTTTGATTCAGAAAAATAAAGGGGGGCCTTTTAACTCACGTGAGTAAAAGGTGAAATTTGGAGGAACCTAAATACTCAAAGGTTCAGTTGTTCAAATTTGTCTCCTCTTGGGGCAGAGACTAACCCAGTCATTGGAGTGGAATTCTCATTCGTGAAAGGAATCACGAAAGGATATTGTTAGTGGCCCTAACTGTTAGGAGGTTTGGCCAAGTGAGAGTGAAAATTTAAAGACCCTAACTATTCAAAGATTTGATCAAGCGGGAGTAATGATAAGGAAATTTTAATTTTGGTCCTAACTGTTCAAAGGTTTGACCAAGTGGGAGTTTAGAGAACGTGACTATTCAAAAGTCTGATCATCCAAAATTGGTAAAGGGTATTTCTTGGCTATCGGGATATGATAAACCTGAGCCCTTCATCGTAACACGGGTTATCCTGAGTACACTAAGGATAGCATTTCTTCAGGAACTTCCCATTAATTGGCATCATCATCTTATCACCGTCTTGGGTGATTAAGCGATATGCTCCATTTGAGTAGACCGTATCAATTATAAATGGTCCCTCCCATTTGGATTGGAATTTGCCTTTCTTCTTGGAGTTAAGGATCATTGGTCGCCGGACGACGAGTACCAAGTCTCCTTACTTGAAGACCCGATGCCGGACTTTTTTGTTGAAGGCTTTGGAAATTCTGGCCTGGTATAACTCAATTTATTGTTGAGCTTCTAAGCGTTTTCCATCTAACATCTCAAGCTCTTCAAGACACTTCTGATGTTGCTCATCATCTGTCATTCCCGTCGCAAGTGCGATACGAAGGGATGGAATTTGTATTTCTAATGGTAAGATGGCTTTATATCCGTATACCAGGGAATATGGGGTAACCCCGGTCGGTGTTCGGACAGTGGTGCGATACGCCTAAAGAGCCTCGCCAAGCTTATCGTCGCAATCTCGTTTATTGGTCTTTATTAGTTTTGTCAAGATCTTGATGATGGTCTTATTAAAAGCGTCAGCTAAACCATTCGCAGTAGGATTATAGGCTATAGATGAAACATCTTAGATTCTGAACTTACTGCAGAATCTGACAAAAGCGTTGCTAACGAATTGGGGGCCGTTGTCGTGCACAATTCGTCTTGGGACACCGTATCGATAAATGATATGGTGTTTGATGAATTTGATGACATCACTCATCTTGACTTCTTTGAGCAGAATTACTTCAGCCCATTTGGAGAAGTAATCCGTGATAGCTAAAATAAAGCGGTCACCTTTTGCTGATGGGGGAAAGATAGGTCCTACCACTTCCATTCCCCAGGGCTCGAATGGCCAGGAAGTGGCTGACGGATGTAGGTCTTCTGGCGGCTGATGCATGTAATTAGCGTGTATTTGACATGCGTGACACCGTCTTGCGTATTCAATTGCATCTTTGATCATGGTCGACCAATAATAGCCTAATCTCCTCAGTCGATCTCCTAACTTAGGACCTGGTTGATGTGCGCCACAAGTCCTATCATGCGCTTCTTTGAGGGCTTCTTCTGATTCCTCAGTTAAAAGGCATTGGAGTAGTAAGCCATCATATGTGTGACGATAGAGCGTTTGACTCGCGGTGTTATAATAAAATCTTGGAGCCCTCCTTCGGACCGATTCCCTTTCTCTTACATCTTCTGGTAAAATACCATATAAGACATAATCTATAATGGGAAAATGCCAATCTCGAGGTTTGAGCTTGGTTAATGTGGCGCATGCTTCTTTAATGTCCAGAGCGCATTCTGATATGAAAAGTTGATGTGTCCTCACAGTAATCAATTATTCTGTTTTCGAGGGTTGCGCCAACGAAACAGCTAATGCTGCTAGTGCATCTGCATAGGCATTCTGGAGGCGCGGAATATACTCGATGAAAAATTCTTCAAACGAGTCAGCCATTTCAATAGCTGCCTGGTGATACGGAATCAAGTCCGGATTCCTGACTTCGTAATCCCCACGGATCTGTCTGACTATGAGTTGAGAATTCCCAAAGGTTTCGAGATATTCGACCCCCAGCTCTCTGGCGAAACTGAGTCCAACAAGTAACGCGTTGTATTCAGCCATATTATTGGAGCACGGCTCGGTTAACGAGTAAGCTCGAAGCATCACATGCTTCCCTGGGGAAACTAAGACAACTCCGACTCCAGAAGAAATCTTAGAACATCCAGGGGCACTTGCCACGTTGGTTGCTCTAGAAGCTCCGTCAAAGTACAATTACCACGCACGCTCGTGAGAAGTATGGTTGATCTCGTAAGTTTCGTCGGGTAAGTCTTCATAAATTTTAGCTTTGTGTTTACTAGGTCGGGCTGCTAAAAGATCACAAATTGCTTGTCCTTTCACCGACTTCTGCTGTTTAAAGTGGATGTCGTATTGCGAAAGGAGCAATGCCCATCTTGCTAACCGCCAATTTAAAGAGGCCGGTTGCGTCATGAATACTCAGATTGGATTAACATCCGAGATGACATGCACCGTTTGTCTAACCAGGTAATGCCGCATCTTTTGAACTGCAAATACCAAAGCCAAGCATTCCTTCTCAATATCGGGATATCGAGATTCAACACCCACCATCGTCCTACTCAGATAATAGATTACCTGCTCGTGACCGTTATCATCATCTTGTGCCAATAAGGCACTTAATGAATGGTTCGTCGCTCTGACATAAATCAAGAACGGTTTCCCTGATTTCGGTGCAACGAGAACATGAGGATTTGATAAGTATGCTTTGATATCTTCAAAGTCCTTTTGACATGCGTCGTCCCATATGAACGAAACGCCCTTTTTGGTGAGCTTAGAGAACGGTTGGCATTTTCCTGCAAGATTCGAAATGAACCGTCTGACATAAGCCAGTCTCCCTTGTAACCCCCTAAGTTCTTTGAGGTTTCTTGGGGGTTGTAATTCATTGAAATCCTTCACTTTGTCAGGATCGATATGGATTCCCTTCGATGTGACAATGAAACCGAGAAATTTACTGCTGGCCATTCCCAGGAAAGACTTAGTAGGGTTTATTTTCAATTGATGACTTCGCATGAGATCAAATACCGTATTGAGGTCTTTGATATGATCACTTTTATTGCGGCTTTTCACTACCAAGTCGTCGACATAACACTCAACGGTCTTTTGAAGATGCTCTTGAAAGATCTTCGTCATCGCCCGTCGATATGTAGCACCTGCATTCTTCAAACCGAAGGGCATGACAGTGTAGCAAAAGATGCCAAGAGGCGTCCTAAACGATGTGTGTTTCTCTTCATTGGGATGCATCTTGATTTAATTGTATCCAGAGAATCCATCCATAAATGACATTCTTTTAAACCCACAGGTGTCGTCTATAATGACGTCCGTGATGGGTAGGGGAAAGTCATCTTTCGGGCAGGCAGTGTTCAGATCCCTAAAGTCGATGCAGATTCTGATTGCTCCATTCTTTTTTAGAACAGGAACAATATTCATCACCCAATCTGGATGTTGTTCTTCTCTGATAAAACCCGATTCTATGAGTTTCTTTACTTCAGCTACAATTGCTTCCATAATTTGTGGACGAAACCGTCGCTGTTGTTGTTTCACAGGTTTGGCTTCTGGCTTAATATTAAGATGGTGCACTGCCACTTTTGAATCAAGCCCTAGCATATCTTCGTAATTCCACGCGAAGATGTCAATATATTCTTTGGCGAGAGAAATTAATTCATCTTTCTCTTATGGCGAAAGACTGCCGCTAATAAATATTGGTTTTGGATTTGCTTCGTCTCTCATATTTATTTGAATCACCTCATCTTCGGTGGGCGGCTCTCTTTGCCTGAATCTATTACCGAACTGAATATTCAGGTGGAAAGTCCAAGGGTCTTCCCAAGCTGGTAAGTGATCATCTTCTTCAGGCTCTGCCAGGCCTATTGTGGTCATGTCAGACATTAGTCCTTTGAATACTTCACCGAGACTAATGTCTGAATCCCACGTTGAAGAATCTGATGAATTGTCGTGATCATCAATTTGCCAACAACATTTATCGAAAGATGAAGAGACATAACCCAGACCTCTCTTATGTTCATAATAGTGGTTGGGTTTTCCTTTCGGCACATGAGAAGGTCGAGGTGGAGTTTGTTCGCGGTAAAAGTCGGGATGATTGTCATTGATTTGAATTTACTTACAGCTTCTTTGGCCTACAAGGAAATTCAAAAAGAAATGCCTTTTATTTTAAGGCGTACAATGAAAATCAAAAAAGATTACAACTTTTATCCTTAGTGAACAAACACGAGGATCTCTGTTATATCGGATCCTCGCCATGGGTTCTTTGCCCGTGTCGGGACTTATTGTGTCCGTGGACCACCGCGCAATTCCAATCCGTGGAGACCCGGTCCGAACTACAGATGTAAAGGCTCGCTTCACGAAGGAAACGGTTACCGAGGGGATCACACTCACGAAGGAGAGGATCGCTGGCGGGTGAGATCTACTAGGAGAAATCACAGCAGCTATCCCGAGATTAAGACGAAGCTTAATCTAGAGGGTATCTCAGAGTTCGACCAATTCGCTACCTTCCGCCAGATCCGACGCCGACCGGGTTTATGCTCGCCGGTGCTCGAACTATCGTCGGCGGCTTGTAGATCTCGCAAGAGCTCTTTGAGAATATCCAAAATCGATCAAAGTCCCGCCTCAAAGCCAAAGCCAAATCCCAGATCCCCAAAAATCCCACCTCCACGAGCAAGACCCCCTATTTATACAAAAAAGGAAGCGCTACGCTGCCAAGTTTCGGCCACCATGGTCGAGCCACCTCTACCACTTGGCCGAGCCTCGGCAAATTGGCGAGGTGGCTCGACCAAAGTGGCCAAGCCTCCTCGGCCACTTGGCCGAGGCACCTTGGCCAAGTTGGCGGTGGCTCGACCAAAGTGGCCGAGCCACCTGGCCACTTGGCCGAGGCGCCTTGGCCAAGTTGGCCGAGGTGGCTCGGCCAAAGTGGCCGAGCCACCTCGGCCACTTGGCCGAGGCACCTTGGCCAAGTTGGCCGAGGTGGCTCGACCAAAGTGGCCGAGCCACCTGGCCACTTGGCCGGTGCCGCATCGCTGGCGTTCGCCGCTCGCTGCCGCTTTCGGCCGTCTGCCGATTCTTCGCCGATTCTTCGGTCTTCCGGGCTTAGTTTTGCTCGGTGATGTCGCCGTTGTGTTCGAAGTCCGTGTCCGATCAACTTTCGAGCTCAAACGGTTCGCTTGCATCGACGGACTAAGCACGGTTGATTCCGCCTCGCCAACGCTTGAGTTTAGCCAACTTCGCCTCGTTGAGCTTCGTCGTCGGGTTTTCTCCACGACGCCGCCGTTGCTGGTGCCAGATTTCGCCGACTCACTTCATGGGTTCATCGACTCGCTTTATGCGCTTTATGCGATCACGCCGACCGGCGTTCGGGTCACTGTCGGATGGATCGTCGGGTTTCAACCCACCGCTTACGAAGTCTTGTTCGCACCGATAAGCAATTTTTATGCCTACAGATACCCTCCAAAGCCGCCTCGCCTCGATTCTTGATGAGTCCGATGCTTTGGACATGATGGTTCCCGCCTTCACTGAGGGTCCCAAAAGATAGCTTCAAGTCTTTGATTCTTTCAGATCATCCAGCTTTGTAGGATTCTCGATAAGATCACTGCGTCGCATTTATTGTCCGACCGCTTGTTGAAATCTTGATTCAAGCCGGTGGGTGAGTTTTGCTTGTAACTCGTGGTCGGTTGGTTGTCATCGGACTTTTAGACTTATCCGTATGTCGGCGAACTCCTTGTTGGCTTACATGTTGGTTGTGTCGAGTACATGGAATTTCATAACCCTCGCCGGCTATTTCTTCCATCATCACGCGGTGTCGTTAGTTTAACCACAATGAGGACTGATCTTTCATGGAGATATACCCGAGGATTCCTTGTCGAAGCGGGGAGACCATTTGGGTTTCAACTCGCCCTCTCTTTCGGCCGGCGAAGCGACGCTTTGACCGGTGTGGATCCGAACCGCTGATCAAGAATTTTGGCGACAACGCTGGTTGGCGCCAAGCATCGCATTACTCCTTGCCGGAGTATTATTATCCATAGTGGGAGGAATTTATTCCCGCTCCGCATGTTGACCGATAGGTCTTCCTGCAAAGAACGCATCTAATTGGTATTGGTGCGATGGGAGGAGTCTTTTCGAGGTAGAGCGCTGTCCGGCCAATATAAGCCTCGCCGTAATTGGCCAATTTATCCCTCTTTAAGGTTCCACAATAGAGAAAATTGAGGGTTATTGAGTTATCCCTAAAAATATTTCTTGCGAGAATATTCTTACGAACTTCTCGATAAATTAGGAAACAGCTTATACCGTAATCCTCGATTGAGTAGGATTAGGCGACGCTGATCGGCGCCGATGCAATCCGCATGATCGAAGTTATCCCTAAGAATATTTTTTGAAAACATATTCTTCCTGAACTTCGATAAATTAGGAAACAGTTTATACTGTAATCCTAGTTGAGTAGGATTAGCGACGCGCTGATTTGCGCCGGTGCAACTCGCGACGATCGAAGTTATCCCTAAGAATATTTCTTGTGAGAATATTCTTCCCGAACTTCTACAAATTAGGAAACATTTATACTGTAATTCTAGTTGAGTAGGATTAGGCGACGCGCTGATTTGCGCCGGTGCAACTCCGCGACGATCGAAGTTATCCCTAAGAATATTTCTTTGAAAACATATTCTTCCGGAACTTCTCGATAAATTAGGAAACAGCTTTATACCGTAATCCTAGTTGGAGTAGGATTAGGCGACGCCGCTGATCGGCCGATGCATCCGCGATGATCGAAGTTATCCCTAAGAATATATTTCTTTGAAAACATATTCTTCCCGAACTTCGATAAATTAGAAAACAGCTTTATACCGTAATCCTAGTTGAGTAGGATTAGGCGACGCTGCTGATCGGCGCCGATGCAATCCGCATGATCGAAGTTATCCCTAAGAATATTTTTTGAAAACATATTCTTCCCGAACTTCGATAAATTAGGAAACAGCTTATACTGTAATCCTAGTTGGAGTAGGATTAGGCGACGCTGATCGGCGCCGATGCATCCGCGATGATCGAAGTTATCCCTAAGAATATTTCTTGTGAGAATATTCTTCCTGAACTTCTCGACAAATTAGGAAACAGTTTATACTCATAATCCTAGTTGAGTAGGATTAGGCGACGCTGATTTGCGCCGGTGCAACTCAAGACGATCGAAGTTATCCCTAAGAATATTTCTTTGAAAACATATTCTTCCCGAACTTCGATAAATTAGGAAACAGCTTATACCGTAATCCTAGTTGGAGTAGGATTAGGCGACGCGCTGATCGGCGCCGATGCATCCGCATGATCGAAGTTATCCCTAAGAATATTTCTTATGAGAATATTCTTCCCGAACTTCTACAAATTAGGAAACAGCTTTATACCGTAATCCTAGTTGAGTAGGATTAGCGACGCTGATCGGCGCCGATGCATCCGCATGATCGAAGTTATCCCTAAGAATATTTCTTTGAAAACATATTCTTCCTGAACTTCTCGATAAATTAGGAAACAGTTTATACTGTAATCCTAGTTGAGTAGGATTAGGCGACGCTGATCGGCGCCGATGCATCCGCATGATCGAAGTTATCCCTAAGAATATATTTCTTTGAAAACATATTCTTCCGAACTTCTCGATAAATTAGAAAACAGCTTTATACTGTAATCCTAGTTGAGTAGGATTAGGCGGCAGCGTTGATCGGCGTCGATGCAATCCGCATGATCGAAGTTATCCCTAAGAATATTTTTTGAAAACATATTCTTCCCGAACTTCTCGATAAATTAGGAAACAGCTTTATACTGTAATCCTAGTTGAGTAGGATTAGCGACGCGTTGATTTGCGTCGGTGCAATCCGCACGATCGAAGTTATCCCTAAGAATATTTCTTGTGAGAATATTCTTCCGAACTTCTACAAATTAGGAAACAGCTTTATACCGTAATCCTAGTTGAGTAGGATTAGCGACGCTGATTTGCGCCGGTGCATCCGCGACGATCGAAGTTATCCCTAAGAATATTTCTTTGAAAACATATTCTTCCTGAACTTCTCGATAAATTAGGAAACAGTTTATACTGTAATCCTAGTTGAGTAGGATTAGGCGACGCTGCTGATCGGCGCCGATGCATCCGCGATGATCGAAGTTATCCCTAAGAATATTTTTATGAGAATATTCTTCCCGAACTTCTCGACAAATTAGGAAACAGCTTTATACCGTAATCCTAGTTGAGTAGGATTAGCGACGCCGCTGATTTGCGCCGGTGCAACTCAAGACGATCGAAGTTATCCCTAAGAATATTTCTTGTGAGAATATTCTTCCGAACTTCTACAAATTAGGAAACAGCTTTATACTCATAATCCTAGTTGAGTAGGATTAGGCGACGCGTTGATTTGCGTCGGTGCAATCCGCACGATCGAGTTATCCCTAAGAATATTTCTTTGAAAACATATTCTTCCGCGAACTTCTCGATAAATTAGGAAACAGTTTATACTGTAATCCTAGTTGAGTAGGATTAGCGACGCCGCTGATTTGCGCCGGTGCAACTCAAGACGATCGAAGTTATCCCTAAGAATATTTCTTATGAGAATATTCTTCCGAACTTCTACAAATTAGGAAACAGCTTTATACCGTAATCCTAGTTGAGTAGGATTAGCGACGCCGCTGATTTGGCGCCGGTAATCCAAGACGATCGAAGTTATCCCTAAGAATATTTCTTTGAAAACATATTCTTCCTGAACTTCTCGATAAATTAGGAAACAGCTTATACCGTAATCCTAGTTGAGTAGGATTAGCGACGCTGCTGATCGGCGCCGATGCATCCAAGATGATCGAAGTTATCCCTAAGAATATATTTCTTTGAAAACATATTCTTCCTGAACTTCGATAAATTAGGAAACAGCTTTATACCGTAATCCTAGTTGAGTAGGATTAGCGACGCTGCTGATCGGCGCCGATGCAATCCGCATGATCGAAGTTATCCCTAAGAATATATTTCTTTGAAAACATATTCTTCCGAACTTCTCGATAAATTAGAAAACAGCTTTATACCGTAATCCTAGTTGAGTAGGATTAGCGCACGCTGATCGGCGCCGATGCATCCGCGATGATCGAAGTTATCCCTAAGAATATTTTTTGAAAACATATTCTTCCTGAACTTCTCGATAAATTAGGAAACAGCTATACTGTAATCCTAGTTGAGTAGGATTAGGCGACGCTGATTTGCGCCGGTGCAACTCAAGACGATCGAAGTTATCCCTAAGAATATTTCTTGTGAGAATATTCTTCCTGAACTTCTCGACAAATTAGGAAACAGCTTTATACTCATAATCCTAGTTGAGTAGGATTAGGCGACGCTGATTTGCGCCGGTGCATCCGCGACGATCGAAGTTATCCCTAAGAATATTTCTTTGAAAACATATTCTTCCTGAACTTCGATAAATTAGGAAACAGCTTATACTGTAATCCTAGTTGAGTAGGATTAGGCGACGCTGATTTGCGCCGGTGCAACTCCGCGACGATCGAAGTTATCCCTAAGAATATTTTTTGAAAACATATTCTTCCCGAACTTCTACAAATTAGGAAACAGCTTATACCGTAATCCTAGTTGAGTAGGATTAGCGACGCCGCTGATTTGCGCCGGTGCATCCGCGACGATCGAAGTTATCCCTAAGAATATTTCTTTGAAAACATATTCTTCCGAACTTCTCGATAAATTAGGAAACAGCTTTATACCGTAATCCTAGTTGAGTAGGATTAGCGACGCTGATCGGCGCCGATGCATCCAAGATGATCGAAGTTATCCCTAAGAATATTTTTTGAAAACATATTCTTCCCGAACTTCTATAAATTAGGAAACAGCTTATACTGTAATCCTAGTTGAGTAGGATTAGCGACGCTGCTGATCGGCGCCGAGAATTCATGAGGTGTTATCCTCACAATAAACCTTCGTAATCTTTCCCAATATAGCGGAGGAATTAGGAGCCATTAACTGACTGATTTGGCGCTATCTTCACATCCAAACGAGATTCCAATTAGGACTCCTAATTGGGGCTGATTAGAGTCCTAATTAGAATTGATTTGGACTCCAATTAGAATTCCTACTTCTTGCCAAATAGGAGTCCTCGTTCAAAGAGGATTGGGTGCATATGGGGTTGTTATAAATACCCACTAACCCTCCTTTTCTCTGACCTAGGCCGGTCCCCCCCCTCTCTGTGCTTTCTCTTGTCTTCATCTCGTTTCTCGCCGTCTCTTCTCTCTCAAACGACGAGGTACATGCACGAGACGTTTTTTTTTCTTCTTCTTTTCTTTCTCTCTCTTTTTTTTTGTTTTGTGCATGAACAGGTGCAAAATCGACAAGACGGGAGAACTGCCGTGCTGGCGACGATCGCAATACACCGGCTGCCTAAGACGTTGGTGGCGCGTTTCGGCCGGGCGCCGCCTGCGGCCGGCTCGGGCGCTGCCGTTGCATGGCACGGCTCGGCGTATCAGGTCAAGGCTGGCACGCTCGGCGCCGCTTCAAGCCAGCACCTCTGGCGCACCAGCCAGCTGGCACGTGCCTCCTGGCGCATCTGGCCGTGTTTAGCCGCGGTTCTGCCGTTGTTGCACCGACGCTTTTTCCGTTAATTTTGACCGCATATCCGACTTTATTTGTCTTTGCGCTGATGTCGCCGGAAGATCACGCTGCTTCGAGGAGTCGATCAACTCGCGACGGCGCTGCGGAATGCACGCCTCTTCTTCTAAGGCCAAATCATCATATTCTCGTGACATATATGCGCTGTATCCCCGCTTCGTTTCTCCTTTGTGAGGCGATTGGGAAGAGCCGAGATTCTCCTTCGTGGAGGATTGAGGCTTCAAATTGTGCACGCTCGCTATGACCCCGCCGTTCTCCTTTGTGAGGCGATTGGGAAGAGCCGAGATTCTCCTTCGTGGAGGATTGAGGCTTCAAAGATCACCCGCTCGATGTTTTAACGGAGCGATTTCACACCGTACTCGTAGAACGGAATATATTGCCGCTTGATTTCATGGCTATATTTATCGTTCTCGGGTGTTTATCTGGATGAAATCGTCATACCGTTATAAGGTCGCGGACTCAATCTATGTAAGATGAATTCAACGCCATTTACTAACCGAGTATTTTCGATTTCGCTTGATTATTCCTCGAGCTTTTCCACTTACGCGGTCGATGGACGCCATAGTGACTATTATTCCATGTGTGATGATCCCGCGATTTTTATCTCGCCGATTTTGCTCTCTAGACATCACGGAGACGATCCAGTCAGATTTGAGGGGAGTTCTCACAAGTATCCGACGATTGGTCACCACGCGCCGCCAGAAGGGACACCACATCGACCTCTTTGCGAAGATAGATTATCTATTCGGCGACTCGCTTAAGGATCCTGATACGCTCTCTTATCGAGAGTGAGAGGTGGTTGAACAAAGACGACGGAGGCCCCTTGTATATTCCTGATACCTCGCCAACTCTCATTGACCGACCTTAGACACCATGTCGCGGACGCCTGATGTCATGGCGCCTAACCGAGGAGCATGATCATATTCATTGTGGGTTTATTACCCGCCAGCCGTTCGTTCCAACAGAATCGGCCATCTGGCCTTCACTCGTTGTATCGATACACCGCCTGCGATGAGCTTTTGTTCCCGCCGACTTTGAAGAATCGCTTTGCAAAGTTGGGGCGAGATGCCGCCGCCCACCATAGATTCTTCTACCGGGTACACTCGCCAAGTAAGCACCGGTGGGTCGCCGACCGCTACGCCCTCACCGATGGGATGGAGAACTTCGTGCTTGCGTCCAGATTCGCCGATTCGCGGCCACCATGTATGGCCTTCCAATCGCCAACCATTTCTTTACCTTATTCGAGCTTTATAATCCAGATTCAATACGCTTTTCACTAAACATGGCGAAGTTGGGGTTGGCTTTGCATGAGATGTACCGATTTCGTGTCTACCCATGGGAAGATGCTATATCGAGTACTTTCCCTCCAATCGAACCGAACCGGTCAAGGAACGCACAATCATAAGACTTTATGGATCTCACTTGTCATTACCATATAGCTCGCCCAATCAACCTTGCGCTTAAGAGGAAATCGCAGTGAGTCTCAAGCAGTCACACTACTTGTTCCAAAGATTTGGAGGACAACTGGCGAGGAAATATGTGAACTATCACCGCCACTCCTTCAAAGGTTAATGAACTGATCGAGAAGTCCAAGGCTAACTCTTATACGCCACGCCAAAGAAGGCTTTCCTTCGTGGACCAAGTTTGCGACCTTTACGTGGCATGCGGTGAAGCCTATCCAAACCGACAACTCTTCTAGCGTGCTATCTTGCAACCGCTCAAGAAGTGTGTGGTTCCATATCAACTGATGATGCTTTACCTTTGGAGGTCCTTTACCCCGCAGCTCAACTCGCCCACAAGAAGGAACTCTCTCTCCCTATGTGATGGTGGCCAAGATTCACCGTGGATTGCGGCATATAGTTTGAGCGCATCTCGAGAAAGGACGAGCCATCATCACGCATCCCTTCCGTCCGGTAGAGCTCCCATATACCTATTTGATGACCTGTTGGTTCTTCATCGCCCGACATGATGTCGGCACCGTTCCACAGATTCGCTCTACTCCTTTCTTACAGCTTGATAGAGGATTGCGATGGAAGGCGTGGTTTTGCAGAGATCAAGAAACGATGCAGATTCACAAAGGGTGGATCTTTTCCAGATGTTTTCCTCGATTCTCCGTCAATATGGTGAGTCCTTGGTCGACGAGGAGGTGCCAAGACACAGCCAGACTTCACTTAACATCGGCTATTTCAACCGGCTAGTGAATATCGTGCCGGTATCTCACCTTCCGGTAAAGGAGGAATGCTTCATTGAGCCTTATTTTCCTCGCCGCTTTGCTCGCCAGCCGGGTTACGCACCAACTTTATGTTGGGAACCCGAACCGACAGCCTCCGCACTCGAGGTGGACTTGTGGATGGCCTTCGAGCATGGTTGTGGGAGCGCCATGGGATGTACCGGTACTAGATTCAGCCTCCGAGCTCGACCGCCACCGAGTCGACATTCCTCCATTGTAGTTGGCTATTAGTAGCTAACGAAGTCCCCGTGAGGGCTATCTCAGACCGTAGCCGGGCATCGCAGCGAGCCGGCATTCGCAAACTGAGATGCCGGCCAAGCTCAGAGGAAGCCGCCAATCTTATCGACCGGGTGAGGCCGAGGAGGAGTTCCACAACTCCGACTACATTTTAGGAGAGGACCAAGCGAGGTCGCAGCTCATGAGAAGGACCTCGGTACTTTCTCCTTTTCCCTTTCGCTTTCTCATCCTTTCCATTAGAGTTCTCATCCAATTGAATTTTCGTGAAAATCATGAAGAGGAAGAATTTCGACCCTCTCAAGGGTTAAACGAAAGAGGCTAGCCCACAAGAATCACGTGAATCCTCGGTCCTTTGATATAGACTTGACCAGTAATGTTCCAGTCGGTGACGGAGGTAATAATTCACCGTGATGAAATCTGAAATTTCGACTTTTGAAGACTGACATTTCTCCGTTCGCATGCAGGGGGTTCTAGGGATTATGATCCTGGCTTTGATTTTGCTCACCACAATTTTGCTGAGCTCAGTTCTGCTCATGCTGAGCCCAGTTTTACTCAACAAATGTATGGAGCTATGGCGGAGGAAGCCGATGTAGGACCTGATCCGGCAGACCCAGGTACATCTAACAATAATTCTTCTTCTGGGTGGCGAATGCGAGAATGGAATGACTCGGGATTTGTACCCTCACTAATTGCCTCTTTGCTTTTTTGTTCTTTTAGAGAGATTGCAGGAGACAAATGCACAAGCCGAGACTAGGCAAGCTAAATCCACTATAGGAGGTATGTAGCTTTACCTATTGTTTGCCTTAATTGCATTCGCCTTCCTAATGCCTTCTTTTCGTAATTCTCCATGGAAGATTTCGTGGGATCTGGTTTATATGGCAACACTTCCATGGATGACTTGCTACGCGCTTGGTCACAAGATGGAGATACCCTTGGTGAGGATTTACCCGAAGCTACTATCCCTGAAGAAGGTATGAACTTTCTCTTCGATTAATTATAGGACCAGCCGTTTGGCCAATACCACTATAATTAAAAGAGGCTGAGACATTCCATTTGTGCAAATGGCAGTATTCCTCTTTCCGCCGCCGTAATCAGCTACCACAGCGACCGTTGAGATAGATGAGCACACTGAGGACTCAGCTGCGGTTGACAGCATCCCAGCGATAGATACGCCTCTGGTAGACTCGCTAGCCTCTGAAGCTACACCGAAGGAGACGGGTAAGGGTCTTTTAGCTAAATAAGCTTTCGCCCATTTTTTTACTAAAAATCCTAAAGTCCTCTTTTCTTCTGTGCAGAGCCTACATCTCGACTCCATGATCTGGCGAGAGCGTTGATGCTGGATGAAGATCCATCCCATCTTATTATCTGTTTGGAAATACGCTCATACTTTTCTTTGGTGAACACTGTGATCGAAAAGGTCCTTCATGGCGGGCTTTCTCTTCATCAGTTCAGACCACTGCTTGATCCCCGGATGGCTTTGATACGGGATATGGGTTACCCCGAGCTGGCTCAGGCCATTGTTGACGACCTCGGCCATCTGGAGGGAAAGTTTCAGAGACTGCAAGAACTACGGGCAGCTGGGGCTTCCTCATACATAGCCGCCATCCACTCGTGTTTAGAGGCGTATGCCTGATGCTCGTTTTTACCGGCTCAAGTCCGTGATGCGAGAGAGACCGCTGCCGATCAGCTCGGCTGTTGTTGCCGAGACATGTTCTTCCTTAAGCCACATCCGATCGATATTTTGGCGAAAAGAGAGGATAATATCGCCGGGAGAGCTCCATGCCGAGGAAGATAGGATGGCAGTTGAGTCGCCAAGGCCAACAAGGAAGAAGCCCTCACCGCTATGCCTAGGGAGCTTGATCCGTCGGGCGTAAACCGGCCGAGCTCGAGGAGGCAACCATGAAGATCAACACCGATGAGGAGTCCTTCGAGTCGAAGTTGCGTGGAGGAACTCCACCAGCTTACAATGGTGAAGTGTCTCAAATTAACAACAAATCCTTTGTCATAGACATGATGCTTAAACAAATGTAGCTCCTTCTATATTTGCTTCAAATGAATAAGATCCATCCTTTCATTGTTTATTATGATTCTTTTACTCTCGTAAATAATTAACCATAATACTTATAGGATTTTGGCAAACCCTCACCATCAACGGTTTGATTAGCCTTTACCAACCACCGCTTGAGTTGGGCTAGCGTATGGATTATCGATCCGCTCCAAGGACGCTGTGCTAAAGAATGAAACTCTTCTAGACTTAATGCTACGATGAATACATAGGCTTCATACTCTTTACGGGCAAGAGACCACCCGCAACGCTGTTACACGTGACTCGCCCCTTCTTAGGCTTCGACTAAATACCCCGTAATCGAACTCGTGTCTTCTTCAATCTAAAAGACTAAACCGCAACGCTGCGTGAGGCGTGGCTTTATCCCTTCTTAGGCTTCGATAAAATACCCTAGAATCGAACTCGTGTCTTCAATCGGAGAAAGACTAAACCGCAACGCTGGAGTAGGCGCGACTTTAGGGTTATTGGCCAACCCCGTTCTCTCAACGGGTTTGATGAGCCTTTACCAACTACCGCTTGAGTGGACTAGCATGTAGATTGTCTAAACTGCTCTACACACAACGCTGTGCTAAAGAATAAAACTCTCTTAGACTTAATGCTACGATGTTGAATACGAGGCTTCGGCTTTTCACGGAAGACTAACCGGCAACGCCAGGTTACATAGACTCATCCCTTCTTAGGCTTCGGATAAAATACCCCGTAATCAACTCGTGTCTTCTTCAATCGGAGAAAGACTAAACCCAGAAGCTCGGTGAGGCGCTGGCTTTATCCCTTCTTAGGCTTCGGATAAAATTTAATCAACTCCGTGTCTTCTTCAATCGGAGAAAGACTAAACCGCAACGCAGGTGAGGCGCGGCTTTATCCCTTCTTAGGCTTCTCGATAAAATACCCCAAGATCTAACCTCGTTCTTCAATCAAAGACTCAAACCGCAACGCTGTGAGGCGTTGGCCTTATCCCTTCTTAGGCTTCGGGATAAAATGCCCCAAGATGAACCTTGGTGTCTTCTTTTGACCGGAGAATGACTGAACCGGCGTAAAATTGATTGAGGTGGGAAAAGAAGAATGTGTTCTATTTCCTGATGAGGCTAACAGCAGATTCCTTTGTCGAGGGATCGAAAAGACTCGTGTGACCTTCACGGACAACCTGTCTCAAAACCCTACAAGATACCTTCACCTAAGGCTACCTAAGACGAAGATGGAATTAAGAGTGGATCCACCGAGAACCTAAAGACTCAGTGACCTTCACCGGACAACCGGTTCTCGAAAATCCCGGCGATACCTTCACGGCGCTACCTAAGATGAAGATGGAACTAAGAGTGGATCTCCACTGAGAACCGAAAAGACTCAGTGACCTTCACAATCGTTCAAAATCCGGCGATACCTTCGGCTACCTAAGATGAAGATGGAACTAAGAGTGGGATCTCCACTGAGAACCAAGAGACTCGTGACCTTCACGGACAACCTGGTCTCGAAAATCCCACAAGATACCTTCACCGGCTACCTAAGATGAAGATGGAACTAAGAGTGGATCTCCACCGAGAACCGAAGAGACTGTGTGACCTCCAACGACAACCCGGTTCCGAAAATCCCGGCAAGATACCTTCACCGGGCGCCTAAGATGAAGATGAAACTAAGAGTGGATCTCCACCCGAACCTAAAGACTCGTGACCTTCTTCACAACCCGGTCCTAAAATCCGGACGATACCTTCTTCAACAAGGCCACCTAAGATGAAGGAAACTAAGAGTGGACTCCACCCAGAACCGAAGAGACTCGTGGACCTTCACGGACAACCCGGTTCAAAATCCCTACAAGATACCTTCACCGGGCTACCTAAGATGAAGATGGAACTAAGAGTGGGATCTCCACCGAGAACCGAAGAGAGACTGTGACCTTCAATCTGATAACCCGGTTCGAAAATCCCTACAAGATACCTTCACCGGCTACCTAAGATGAAGATGGAACTAAGAGATTCCACTCCGAGAACCTAAAGACTCCTGTGACCTCAGCTCTGACAACCTCGTCTGAAAATCCCGGCGATACCTTCTCACCGGCGCTACCTAAGATGAAGATGGAACTAAGAGTGGATCTCCACCGAGAACCGAAGAGACTCGTGACCTTCACGGACAACTCCGTCCCAAAATCCCGGCGATACCTTCACCGGCGCTACCTAAGATGAAGATGGAACTAAGAGGGATCTCCACCGAGAACCGAAGAGACTCAGTGACCTTCGGACAACCCGGTTCAAAATCCCTACAGATACCTTCACCGCTACCTAAGATGAAGATGGAACTAAGAGGGATCTCCACTCGAGAACCGAAGAGACCGGTGACCTTCAATCGGACAACCTGGTCTGAAAATCCCGGATACCTTCACCGGCGCTACCTAAGATGAAGATGGAACTAAGAGGGATCTCCACTGAGAACCTAAGAGACTCGTGACCTTCACGGACAACCTGGTCTCAAAATCCCTACAAGATACCTTCACCGGCGCTACCTAAGATGAAGATGGAACTAAGAGTGGACTCCACCAGAACCGAAGAGACTCAGTGACCTTCAATCTGGACAACCTGGCCTCGAAAATCCCACAAGATACCTTCACCGGCGCTACTAAGATGAAGATGGAACTAAGAGGATCTCCACTCCGAGAACCTAAAGACTCGTGACCTTCTCGGACAACCCGGTTCAAAATCCCACAAGATACCTTCACGGCTACCTAGATTTAAAGTTCCAGCATACCTTCAACATACCTCGAAAGGATGGACAGAACCCTTCCTAACTATTACTTAAAGGGATCTACGCTTGGAGAGTGAAGAATTTTATATTCTATCTCCCAGAAAGGGATTTTTGATCGGGGCCTCTTGTCATAGAAGGAATCAAGAGGAGATCAGGCATGACCATAAAATTTGTAGGCCCACCAAGGAATTTGGCTCTGAGGGAAATTATGATGGAGGATAAATTCTGTTATCCTCAAGGAAAGTGGGTAACACATCCCACGTAGGAACTTCCCTGAAACGGCATCCTCAAGATACTAAGGGTATTTTTCTCAGAACTTCCCATTTATCTACATTAATCACGGCCGCCATTTAGGGTAATTAGGCGTATGCACCATTAGAGTAGACCGTTTATTACAAACGGACTTCCCATTTAGGTTCAATTTACCTTCTTTTTGAAGTGAGGATTATCTCGTCGAAAATGAGGACCAACTCCTTTCTCTGAAGGTCTTCAGTCGAACTTTGTTGAAAGCTCCCACATCCTTGCCGCTGACGGCATTATCTTTGTATCTTGAATTTCTCGCGAAAAACCTCATGAAGGAATTGCCGATGAATTGGGACCGCTTGTCATGCACGACCGCCTTGGGACACCGCGGTCGATAGATGACACGGTGTTTGATAAATTGATGACTCGTGACCGGCTTTACTCTTTAGCGGATTGCTTCACCACTTGAGAAGTAGCTCTGCGGATCGCTAGAATAAACCGACTCCTTTAACCGACGAGGAAAATGGGACCTACAACGCCCATTCCCCATGTCTCAATGGCCGTGATGTCGGCGATGCAACCGCCAGAGGCCGATGCATATAATTCGCGGAATTTGACACGCCGCGGCATTTCCAAGCGCATCGACCGCCATTAACCATTGTTGGCCAAAAGTAGCCCATTCTCCTCGACGATCGTAGAGCTTGGGACCAGCCGTGTACCACATTCACCTTCGTGTGCCTCGGCGACTTCTCGCCTTTGTTTGAGAGGCATCGAGCAAAGACCATCGCATTCTCGCGATATAACATCCGGTCTCGCGGTCGTAAAGAATCTTGAGCTCTTCGCCGGATCGACTCTTCCTTCTTTACTTTCTCGTAGAATACCATGTAAGACGAATCGATGATAGGAAAGCCAATCTCGGCTCCAACTTGGTTTGGGTTGTATACACTTCTTGGTAACTACCCCTTATCTTTGTGCCTCATCGATAATGGTAACTAAGAGTCAGAGTCCCGACCGACTAGTTGCTCGGTTCTAAGGTTGTGCTAACGACACGCCTAAGCTGCATCCAAGATAAGCCGCTTTTGGAGGCGCTATATTCGATGAAAACTCTTCAATGAGTCCGCTATTTCAACAAGCCATCCGATGATAGGATTAGATCGGATTCCTAACTTCGTAGTCACCACGGACTCTGCTTAACTATCAATTGTGAATCACCATACGCCGAGATACTCACCCCAGCTCCTTGGCGAATCTAAGTCCAATAAGTAGCATTGTATTCGCCACGCTATTAGAGCAAGGTTCGTGAGTGAAAAGCACGGCATGACATGATTCTGGAAACTAAGACAACTCCGACTCCAGCGGAAATCTTAGAACATCCGGGGGCACTTGCCACATTGGTGGCCCGAGAAGCTCCATCAAAATACAATCGCCATATTTGTTGGTGCGATGTAGTGTTGACTTTGACTTCATCCTAAGATCATCATATAGCTCAACCGATCCCGTCGGCCGGGTACTAAGAGATCACAAATCGCTTGTCCTTTGACCGACTTCGTTGTTTGAAATACAAGTCATATTGGGACAAGAGCAAGCCCGCTACAAACGCCAACTCATCGAGGCCGGCCGGGTCATGAATATCCGACCGATTCACGCTAGAAATAACATAAATCGCCTCGTCCGACTAAATAGTGCCGCATCAATCGCTAACACTAATGCAAGGCACCGCCACCATTGATATCGAGACTCAAGACCACTAATGTTCGCTCGTAATACATCGCCGCTCGCGGACCGCTGCCGCCGCCTTTGGCGCGAGTAAAGCGCTTAACGAAAGTGATCCGCTGCCTTGACGTAGATCAAAAACGTTTTCCACGCGTGCAACAAGAATGAGGTTTAGCGAGATACCATTTGATCTCTTTAAACGCCGAAGTGCCGCCCCAAATAAACGACACACCCTTCTTGTTCAACTTGGAGAACGGCTGGCACTTCCTGATAGGTTCGATATGAACCGCCGGATGTACCAATCGCCCTTGTAACCCGAAGTTCTCTCGCATTTCTGAGGTTGCAACTCTTGAATTGCCTTCACTTTGTCGATCGACGCGGATTCCTTTGTTTGCGACGACGGGGTGGAACTTGCCATCGACATCCCAAGGAAGGATTTGGTGGTTCATCTTTAGCCGATGAGTCCGATGAGTTCAATACCGCTCTAAGATCTTCGATGTGATCTCCTTTGTCACGGCTTTTCACCACCAAATCGCCGACGAGCATTCGACCTTTTTCCAAGATGATCCCGAAAATCTCCGCCATTGCTCTCGGTATGTTGCGCCAAAGATTTTTGAGGCCGAACGGCATGACCGTAGCAATATATGCCGATGCTTCAACGCCGGTGTTTACGCCATCGGGTACATCTTGATTTGATTATACCCAAAAGCCATCCATAAAGGACATTCTTTCAAATCACACGTTGTCAACTATGACATCGCGATTGGAAGAGGAAAGTCATCTTTCGCAAGCCGCTGAGGTCTCAGAGTCGCATACGCATCCTAATCGAATCTTCTTTCATGACCGACTATATTCGCCACCCAATCCGGATGTTGAATTTCCTGATGAATCCCATTCTATGAGTTTTTCACTTCAACAATTGCCTCCAATATTTGTGGATCTAAACCGCCTTTGCCGTTGCTTGACAGTTTGACATCCGCTTTGATGTTGAGGCGATGTGTTGCCACATTAGGTCGAGTCCTCGCATGTCCTCGTGAACTCCGTGCTAATACATCGATATACTCCCCGATTAGGGCAATCAACTCTTCCTTTCTTCCAAGGGAGAGTATTGCTGATGAGTTTAGGATGCTCTTCATCACCCATATTATTAACTCGACTACCTCGCCCTTAGGGTTCTCTTTGTTCAACCTATCCCCAAACCGCTTTCGAGTTGATGGATCCATGGGTCTTCCCATGTTGGCATGTCTTCATCACTCTCAACAAGAGTGATCATCGTGAGCCATATTTGACATTAAAGCCTTGAAAGCTTCTCCAGGCCGGTGTCAATCCCAAGCCAAGAGTCGACGTATGTCCGCTCTCACCGGTGGATTATTATCAATCACCACGAAGCATTCATCTTCTCGAGGAGGATTCAGATCCCAATCCCCTTCTAAATGCATAGTAATTATCCGCCTTTGGGACATATGCCGCCAGGAGGGACTCGAGGACCTCGCCAAAACATAGACCTTCCTCGTGTCAAGTCATACCCCATCTCTTCATGATACCCAAGTTTCGACTATATCCAATGTGTGGAGGATAGGCCCATTGTCATCTTCATCTTCTTCAAAGAAATGATTCGCGCTGGAACCGTGATCTCCTTTTCCGTAAACCAAGTCTTTTTCACTACTTGATCTTCGTGGATGACGAAGTGCCGCCCCAAAGGAGTCTCGAATCGCTTTTGTGTAAAGCAAGATGACCGAAGGCGTGTGCAACTCGATCGCTGTATAAACCTCACATCACATCATTCAAAAACAAAGGATACTCTAAATCGCCATTTATTGATTCATCGGCAATTTGCCAAATAATGTTCATCCGACGCATTCTTCATCGCCAAGATTGATTACAAGGTACAATGTCATTTAAAACAAAACCTCCACTATAACCAAGCCCGGTTTCTGTGACGTTTCTTCACCGTCCGCATCTTTGGGCCGATGATTCGCCGACTCATTGTCAGAGGAGAGAATCGCGAAATAATTCTCCATCCCCTTAAACGTTGTTTGTCCGCGACCACCGCCTTGACTCATTATTCGCGGTCCACATATTTGAGACACCTGATGAAGAGTAGACGGACTATAACGCTATTGTGGATCCAAGGTCAACTCCAACAATAAGTTATAGGAAGTCTCACAATCACATAGCAGTGACTTCGACTTTAAGTCCCCATTTGGCACTTTATCCGATCTTACCAAGCCGCCGAGACCCTGGTGTTAAATCCATAAATCACCGCTGCCCCGCCGCCATCGGGTGAATTCCAAGATGATACATGAGGCGCAGGGCATGATGCTCATACCGAACCCGGATCGACTTGGATCCTGCTAACTTCACTAGAGCCAATATACCCGGAAGTATAGCGCCTATCTCGGTTTGAATTCTCACCGCATATCCTCCTTTGTAAAAGTGATGCAAGGGAAGTGTTTAGTCGCAGGTTGATTGTCGGGCCGACTCTTCTCGACTCGCCTAACTGGGTGAGGAAGACTTCAATCGGCGAGGGCTTCTTGAAGAGCTTCTCGCTCTTTTGATAAGCGCAGAACTCATAGAGTGATCCTTAAGGGATATTGGCTAATTGGGCCATGACGCCGGCTGTATGGAGAGTTCGGTTCTCCGCTTATCTCTTCCACCCGGGCGACTAAATCGACCGCTTCGAGTTGAACTTCATGCGGTCGCTTGTCAGTAGCTTCTTGGCACCACTTGCTGCTGGCGCTTTCTCGTATGGTGAGGGGATTTGTTGGTACCCCCGCCTCGAGAGCGCGGCATTAGGGTCGGGACTTCTAGGTACTTGTATTTGTACTCGTCCACTCCTCGTATGGGCTTCGTGTTCCTTCTGACAAATTGAATGTTACCACTGCTCATCGCTTCCTCCGTATGGAAGTAGCATGGCATGCCTTTCCCTTTCGCCGGGCTTATTCTTCAAGAAGAGGCTACCCATTGCTCATCTTCCAAGAAGTCCGGTGGACCCACAAGACTTCATTCTCGGTCAGATATGATACAAGTCCTTTTCGGCGCTGTTTGTGTGGTCGCCATTTACCGCCTTCATCGAACTTTGACCACCGGTTCAGTTCAAACCATGTCAACGCACCGAACCAAACTTATGGATACCGTGATTCGCCCGACCTTCTTTCTTTTGACGGCTTCATAGTAATGACCCCTACATCAATTAAAGCCTGATTTTGTCCTTAAGGTAAAACAGATTTGGGTGATGAACCGCCTGGTACGACGATCTTTCGTCATTCGTTTTCATCGCCTCTTGATTCTCGAATCGGAGGGAGCTTGATCTTGTTATTTTCCACAAGATATTTGAAGAGACCGAATCTCGCCGCCCCTAAAGGAATAGGACTTCGGAATCTCTCTAAGGCCTTCGCTTTTGTGCCCGTGCCTACGCTGATTGCCTGCTGCGGCGCCTTATTGCCACGGCCGTCATGGTTGGAGTTGAACGCTTGGTTCGCGAACCGCCTTGGCTTGCTCTTCCCTTTGCCGCTGACAAAGTTACGCTCGGAGCTTCCGTTGTCTACCGACCTCTTCGCTTTTTCCTTTTGAGGAACCTTCGCTTGTTTCTCCACGAACCTTCGTTCCTTCCATCGCTATCGATGGTGCCGCATCCATTGCTTCAAGCACATCTATCGATAAGTTGTCAGGCGTGTTTGAGGATGAACTCCTCCGCTATTGATCCCGACAGCCATTGCCTTGTTCCGAATCGCTTGACAAAGATATCCACGCTTTCTCCGCCTTTTCGCTTCGCCGAGCAATGTCCCGACGATACCCGTATCGCCATCAAAGAAATTGGTAAGGAAGTTAGACTCCATGTCGCCCCAAATTGCGGAATGCTCCCCGCTTTGACGGCGGTACCATTCGGCGTACCCCACGAAGGGTGCTAACGAATGACCGAACCATCGTGGGTTCAAGTTTAAATAACTCCGAGGTGTGACTTGAAATAAATTGCGGCCGCTGGGAACCCTTCTCACAAATGGTGTGAAGTTTATTAAGTTAAACTTGACGGTACGGATTGATTCCCATTCCCTGTATGGGCAAGGAATACCGTTTCTTTACTTCTTGAGCGAAATCAATGAATTGATTTTGCTCTCCAAGTCTTTGATCTTCTCGCCTTCATGAGCAAATGTGCTAGCCAAGGGTTCGGGGGTTATCATCTTTGGTGCTTCCTCCCCGATCCTAATCGCTATCATCTTCATCGACGCTGACGCTACCGACTGATTCACCTTGATGTTTTGTCGTGGCTTGATCTGTTGGTCGCATTTCTCTCATCGTCGCATGGCCAACTCCATTTCTAACTTGAAGTTTTCCCGTTGTTTATTCAACGCTGCCTAGCATTTTGGCCACTTGATCTCAGATCGATCAAGTGTTTCTTGGGGCTCTTCGCTAGATACAAGATGATCGATGCGCATTGCGAGCCAATATCCGACGCGATCATCCTCCTCGGTATCCCTTCAAGTTTATCGATTCGACCGCTTGATAGTCCCTGACCGCAAACGAAGTTAGCCGCTATGCATGCGCCGGAATAGCCCGTGACGATGATTCTTTGTCGGGTCATATTATTAGTGACCTCCGCAACTCACCTTCTCGAGATCATCCTTTAGGAATCGCTTTGACCTAGGTCTCGCGATCTCCGTGGTGAGTCTCCGAAGATCGACACCCTTCGAGCTTGATGGCAATTGCACTCCGAGCATCGCCTTAATGAGCTTGAGCACAAGCATGATCATAATTGGGGAATCCCTTCGAGATTTTTCGACTCTTGCACAGAGTACGCCTTACCGGGCAGGTGTACCGAGCAACCCGCCGTGATGTTGGCGCGGATTTTCGTATAACGCCCTCATCGCCGATGAAAACGCCTCTTCCGGGACGGTCAATCCATCAAAACTTCCGAAGTGACTCGCCTAGACTTCGCCGATGTGGGCGCTGGAGTCTCGCAGACTCTCTGACTTCGATTTTCAACCGATAGGAGAGGCCGCAGGAATCTTCTTGTCCTGTTGAACGGGTGCACCTCCTCGCATGAGGAGTGACCCGTGATTCTCTTCGAGGACCGAGACGATCCTTGATAGTCGGTTTGGTGGTGGTGACGGAGTTGGCTTCACCATCATCTGCATGCACTTTGACTTTGAGGTGTCGCCAATCTTGGACCTTGGCGCTGGATCTCGTAACGCCAGATCCTTCGTTTAGGTGCCGGACGTGAGTGTGGGCACCGAGGTTGGGGCACCATTAGACTTGGGCCTCCAACCCGGCGATTTGGTGGCTTCTTTGTTACTTCCTCACGAGCCTGTTGCACCAAAGCTCGCGGCTTGCGCAAGTGCGTGGCCCACGCGCCTCGGAGGTGGAGCGTTCCGCTTGGACACGACCCACTCGCCGCTGACGGCTTGATAAACTGTCGATCACTTGAGGTCGGGCTCGCGAGTTTGGATCTTAGATCCGCCAGAACGGACCCCATCCATGGATTGCATGGCCTGGCAAGCTTGCGCCGCCATGTTTTGGTCGCCGCCTTTGGCGAAGCTGGAGAGCGCCATCATGCCGGCGCTCATCTTGGCACCATCCGGACTTCTGCCGGCGGATTTCGCCACCGCAATGGGTTGGACTCCCGCCCCGGGCTCTACATCGGAGGCCCATCGGTTCTCCTTGCACGAGACCTTCTTGGAGCGGCGGGGAACCGATCGAGGAGGGTGAGGAGGTACCTCGAACTTCTCCCCGTCGAACTCGAACTCTACCTCTTCTTCCACCGATAGGGATCCGCTGGCTATGCACGACGACTGATTCGAGGGCGGTGGCTCCCACTGGTCGCCACCTTGTTCGCGTAAAAGCCTGATGATTGTCATTGATTTGAATTTGCTTACAACTTTGGCCTACAACAAATTCAAAAGAAATGCCTTTATTTTAAGGCGCATAATGAAAATCAAAAAGATTACAACTTTTATCCTTAGTGAACAAACACGAGGATCTCTCAATATATCGATCCTCGCCATGCGGGTTCTTTGCCCGTGCCGGGACTTATTGTGTCCGTGGACCACCGCGACAATTCCAATCCGTGGAGACCCGTCCGAACTACAGATGTAAAGGGCTCGCTTCATCAAGGAAACGGTTCGAGGGGATCACACTCACAAGGAGAGGATCGCCTCGAGCGGGTGAGATCTACTAGAGAAATCATAGCTATCCCCGAGATTAAGACGGCTTAATCTAGAGGGTATCCAGAGTTCGACCGACCATATCTTCCGCCAGATCCGACGCCGATCGGGTTTATGCTCACCGCTGCTCTAACTATGCGGCCGACGCTTGTAGATCTCGCAAGAGCTCTTTGAGAATATCCAAAATCGCAAAGTCCCGCCAAAGCCAAAGCCAAATCCCATCCCCAAAAATCCCACCTCCACGAGAAGACCCCCTATTTATACAAAAAAAAAAGGGGAGCCATGGCTCTACCACTTGTCGAGGCTTCTACCAATTGTCGAGGCTCTACCAAAGTGGTCGATTCTCTTCGGCCACTGCCGAGGCACTCCTGCCAAGTCGTCGAGGTGGCTCGCCAAAGTGCCGAGCTACCTTGGCCACTTGCGTAGGTGCCGCGTCAGCGCGCTCCGCCGCCTCGCTGGCCGCTTTATGCCGCTTTCTCCGCCGATTCTTCGCCGATTCTTCGGTCTTCTCCGGCTTAGTTTTGTTCTGATGTCGCCGCTGTTCGAAGTCCGGTCCGATCAACTTTCGTGAGCTCAAACGGTTCGCTTTATCGACGGACTGGCACGGTTGATTCCGCTCGCCAACGCTTGAGTTTAGCCAACTCACCTCGCTGAGCTTCGCTGTCGTTTTCTCCACGACGCGCCGCTTTCATTGGTTCAGACGCCGACTCACTTCATGGTTCGCCGACTCATGGCGCATGCGCGTACACACGCCGACGGCTGCTTCGGTCGCTACGGATGGATCGCGGGTTGTCAACCCACCGCTACGAAGTCTTGTTCGGTACCGATAAGCAATTTTTATGCCTACGAGTTTGAACGCCTCCAAAACCAAGGCCCGCACTGCACTAAATCATATCCCCATTTCTTCATGTAATGGCGCTTTACTAACTATACTTGGAGAAATGGTTGCAAGGTCCTTCATCACTATCACCAACTTCCCAAAAGAAGTTTTGTGGTGGAGATATTTTCCCTTTCCCAAAGATTGTTTTCTTTGCATCTTTTGAAGGAACGATTAAAAGTTGATCCAACGAAGCTTTGGAGGCATTTCTTCATCTGGTTGGATGACGAGAGTGGCACATGTACACCGTAATCCTTATACAGTCCCTACATTACATTATCAACACTAGGTACATACTCTAAATCGTCATTTATTATATGTTCATCTAGAAGTTGCTACATAACTTCCTCCCCGACGATTCAGGCTCACAAGATCGATATAAGGCTCAATGTCATTAAGTATAAAGCTGCCAGAATCAAGCCCGACTTCAGATCAACTTCATCTCCGCTGTCCGCATTCGGCCGATGGTTCAAGATCGATTCAGCCATATAGAAGGAGTCAAGAAAGTAATTTTCTAACTCAATGATCAAGTGATCCGCATCAGTTTTGACCACATTATCGCGTTTCGACATATTTCAAACACCGATGTAATGTAGACGGACTATAGCATTACTATGGATCCATGGTCAAATAGTAGATTGTAAGAAGTCTCGGCCGATGACATAGCATGTGACTTCGATTTGAGATCCCTGCCGGCACTTCACTGATTTTGCCCAAAGGTCCGAACCGGTATTAAATCCATAAATGACAAGGCTCAGAGAAGCCAACTTTAGCCGTAATCCTAGATGATACATCAATCGGAGTATGATGATCGGGCGATCCTAGATCGACTTGAATTCGGTTGACGACAACCGAGCCAATGTACCCAGTAAAATACAAAGGCCTATCATGCTTCGAATTTCTCACTTGCATATCATCTCGGGTGAATGTGATGCAAGGGAATTGCTTAGCCGCCAAGTTACAGTGTTCGGGCTTTTCAGGAACCTGCTAGACTTATGTGATGAAGGCTTCTGAGTCAGCTAGTGCTTCCTGCAAAGCCTCTCTGGTTTCTTTGGAGAGACGCAATAACTCGTAAAGAGTTATTCTTGCTGGGATGTTAGCCAGCTGAGCCATGACATCGAAATGATACTGGGCGTTTGAGCTTTCTGGATTGTCCCTTCCAATCGGTTTACTGAATCGTGGTTGTTTCCGATTCAAAACTTCTTTTTGCTTAGGTTCCTTTTGCCGACCATCATCAATCAAGGGCTGTGAGGAAGGCACCTGTGGCTGAGGCTCGTTTTCAGGATATTGAAACCGATACTCATTTCCACTCTTGGTAGCATAAGCTGGTTCTCCTTTGATGGGAAATAAATGATTACCTCCAAAGTTGCAAGTATACAACCTTTATCAAGTTATAGTATAAAAGATTATCGATCCCACGAGGAACGGGAAAGTAGGAAGAGTTTTTGCTCAAGTTTTGGTTCTCAAATTATGCGCGTGACAATTAGGAGTTTATGTACAAATAAAATGAAAGTAAGAAAATGGTGAGAGTGGATGTGGAGAGGTAAAAGAGAGTGGATTGTGAATTATGTGCAAAGGAGGAGAAAATAAAGTTGAAAATGTGGTTGTGGTTATATGCACATAATAACAAAACTAGGTTTGAGATTATATGCACATGGAGGAAAATGAGATTGAGAGAAAATAAGTGCAAAATAAAAGAAAGCAAGATTGAGAGAGAGGAGAGGAAAATCAAAATCAAGAATAAAGGAAAATAACAAACAAATGAAAAATAAGGATAAGTGCAAAATCAAGAATGTAAAGTATGGAGGGTTAGTTAAAGATATGAGGAATCTAGAGTAGATCCACTTAGCTTATCTCAATCTCATGAAAATGAGTTGGATTTGTTAGCTAGTTTCAAACAATCTCTAGGATCCCACAAATATTGGCTCCACACTTAGAAAAGGGTAATTCCCAAGAGGGTTCTAGCCTCAAGGTGAATTAAAGAAAAGAAAAATCTATTCTAGAAAGTAAATACAAGAATTAAATACATTGCATGAAAGTAAATTGCAAGGAATTAAATTGCATGGAAGTAAATTGCAAGAAAGTAAATTGCATGAAAGTAAATCTATTCTACAAACAAGAAAATAAAGAAGAAATTGAAAAGAAATAAAATAGAAACCAACAACTCGATCTTAATCTAATCCTCCTTTTGGTCCTTGGATTAGAAGAAGAGAAAGGAAATTGAAGGGTGAAACATTTCATTTATTGTGTAACAAAAGTTACAATTTTGGAAGGTCTTCTCAATTAAGAGTGACCCTCCTCTCCAAAAGGAGTTTTACAAAATATTTCACACCCAAAACACTCGACCTTCACCCTATTTATAGCCCAACGGAGTTGATGTGAACCATTGATCAAACCTAGCCAAAAAGGGAGAAATCCACCATTAATTGAATCTGTTGGAAACCGATCGGTTGGTCATCTTATTAACCGTTAGCCAACCTACTTAACCCTATCAACCGATTGGTTCCCAACCGAATTTGTCTTTTCTTGATTTTTCTTCACGAATTTCTCTTGGATCAATTTGGTATCTTGGGCCTTGGTTTGTCTTGATTTGGGCTTCAAATATTGGTAGAAATTGAGAGAATTTGAGTCATTTGGGCTTTTATTCATTATTTCTTTATTAGCACGCAAAATAAGATAAAAATGATTATTAGTAATATCGTTATTCATATAACATAGGTAATAAGGGTATAAAATGTAATTAAAATGTGATAATCAAATACCCTCACACCTAAACTTTTGCTAGTCCTCTAGCAAAGAAAATAAAAAGAAAACCTAACTCACTTTCGCGAGGAATGGCGGTTGTATTTAGCACATACAACAAGCCTTTAAACCCTAGGTTACCCTAGTGGGCGAGTTGTAGTCTCGTGAGGGTTTGCAAGTGAATATACCCACAAAATTCATCGACTTGCCAAATTAAAGAAGTTAAACATTTCATTTATTGTGTAACAAAGTTACAATTTTGGAAGGTCTTCTCAATTAAGAGTGACCCTCCTCTCCAAAAGGAGTTTTACAAAATATTTCACACCCAAAACACTCGACCTTCACCCTATTTATAGCCATGAGTTGATGTGAACCATTGGATCAAACCTAGCCAAAAGGGAGAAATCCACCATTAATTGAATCTGTTGGAAACCGTCGGTTGGCGATCGGTTAATAGCAGTTAATCAGGTTGTAATGGGATAGTCAATAGGTGGTTCCAATAAATTTGTCTTTTCTTGATTTTTCTTCACGAATTTCTCTTGGATCAATTTGGTATCTTGGGCCTTGGTTTGTCTTGATTTGGGCTTCAAATATTGGTAGAAATTGAGAGAATTTGAGTCATTTGGGCTTTTATTCATTATTTCTTTATTAGCACGCAAAATAAGATAAAAATGATTATTAGTAATATCGTTATTCATATAACATAGGTAATAAGGGTATAAAATGTAATTAAAATGTGATAATCAAATACCCTCACACCTAAACTTTTGCTAGTCCTCTAGCAAAGAAAATAAAAAGAAAACCTAACTCACTTCGCGAGGAATGGCGGTTGTATTTGCTTTATACAACAAGCCTTTAAACCCTAGGTTACCCTAGTGGGCGAGTTGTAGTCTCGTGAGGGTTTGCAAGTGAATATACCCACAAAATTCAGTCGACTTGCCAAATTAAAGAAGTTAATAAAATAATTAATTCATTTGATATCTTCAAACATTCCAATTGAAGTTGGTTAATACTCAAAGCGTTTTTATCATAACTCCAATGTAATTTTCTTAAGAAAATCCTTCCATTATAGTTATACAAAACTAAGTTTAACTCAAAAATTTAAAAGTTTTGAAAGAACATGCTAACCCTTTGTTTTAAACAAACTTCATGTCTTTTAATCCATTTTATTTTTCAAGAACATATACAAATATAACTATATACAAAAACATGGTTAGTTTTTTTTTTTTTTTTTTACTCTTTATTCCTTGGTGGTTTTGTTCTTTTTAATCGGGCTTTCTAAGTGACCATTTAGCGAGCTTTGGGCCAATGAATCCCAACCCAATTGGGCTTAGGTCATTAAACATAGAAATACTCCTCGGGCTTAATTACTCGATAAATTTAGGCTTAGTAAAATAGAACCACCAATTATTTTAAGAGAAATTTTTCTTCTATTTATTAAGTTAGTATAATATATATGTGTGTATATGTATATATATTCTGAACAATATTTGGATCAAGACAACTTGAAAAATTATTTTCAACTCTAAGTTAGGCATGCAAAATTTCATTACTTTAATTAAAAATCTAAGTTACAACTTAAGTAAAGTATACTACTTTGAAAATCATTTCTTAAGAAATTTATTTGGAGTTATCATAAAAGGTAAACTTGAGTATAGAACCAACTAAGGATTAGAAGACTTAAATTCTATCAAATTGATCAATTATTAATCAACTCTATTAAGTTGGCAAGTGACTCTTTTTTTTTTATTGAGGAAAAAATGACATAAAAAGAAAAAAAATGGTAAGAAGAGTAAAAATGATTAAGATAAAGAGCAAAATGACTAATTCCCACCCCACACCTAAATTTTGCATTGTCCTCAATGCAAATTCTATTATGCCTGAGTAAAAGCAGGATAAGAATGGAAGCACTTACATTTGTTGATTAGACTTGAACAATGACAAAAGTGCGTAATTACCTTTGGTATGAGAAGGTGAAGTCAAAAATTTATTCTCTCTTTTTTTTTTTTTTCTTCATATGTTTTTTTTTTTTGAAAAGAACAAGAAACTCACATGAGAGAAGAATAAATTCTTTTATTATTATTGTGGGACAAAAAATAAAAATGTAGAATAAAAGATAAAACATGAGAAGCTCATATTCTACATTAAATCCTACCTTATTCTGAAAATTCTACCCGAAATTTAAAGAATTTCAAGATGATATAATCAATGATGTTCTCAAATTACGAAAATTCCAAGGTTTGCAATGTGTTTTGACAAATTAAGGTAGGTCTTATTAGTGTTATGCATTTTGAACTTAGATTTTTGATTAATGAAAATTTGACATTTTGGTTGCTCTTTCAAAATCTAAGCTCATCGAAAAAGTTCTTCAAATGTTGCATTCAAGAGGCATGTATTCAACAGTTTCCTCATTTTGAAAAATAAAACACGAATTTTTAAAATTTCGGTTCCTCATGAAAGATTTCCTCAAAACTAATGTCGATTCATTCTCTACTTACATTAAACTTTCTTGGATGTAATTGATTTGAAGGCTTATCAATATTATTTCTGGATTGAAAATATTAAGTTCGTGATCGATTCCCAAAAGCGACTTCATGTGACCGGTTCTGATTGATGAGAGCATTAGAAGTGGCTAAGAACGGTCTTCCTAAGATCACGGGTATCGTCCTTTGGGATTGGAAGCGGGTTGTGTTTCGGGACTCTGAAATCAACAGGGAAAAATGAAGTCTCAACCTTTATCGGTACATCATTATTTCACCCATAGGGACCTTAGAGATCTATCGACTAGCGAAGTGTGCATCTAGTTGGCTTGAGTTCCCGACACCTAGTTGTTGGTAGATCGAATCTGAAGCAAGTTGACACGGCCTAAGTGCTTATCGATATGAGTATTACCAATGATACATGGGATGGTAGGACAACACGGATCCTTATGTTTCAATGGTACGCACTTTGAGAGGACTTCAGCGATATTGGCTGAGAAAGACTTTCTTTGGAACATTTATTTGCCTCTTTTTGGTACATAATTCCTTTAAAATTTTGGCATAAGAAGGAATTTGTTCAATGACATCTAAAGAGGAATGTTGACCTTAACACGCTTGAAAGTCTCTAGAATTTTCTCCTCACGAGAGGAGTGCTTCCTAGGCACGAGTCTATCAGGGTAAGGAGCAAGCTGGTTTAAATTGATTAGACTCGTTCTCGGGTTCTGCCCGGTCATCGAAGTGTGATTTCTAAGGAGAGAGAATTTGTTTTGGTTCGGGGTTTCACTTAGAGGCATTCTAACGATTATCGACTGTCTACGACCATAGTGAATGGATTGCATTCACTTCAGCTTGGTAGGTTGAACTTGATCCGTGTCCTTGGGTTGGGCACGGGTTGACTGAAAAGTTCCTTTCTCTCTCACTCATGGCATTAGCTAGTTGACTAAGTTGAGTTTCTAACCTAGCTATGGCTTGAGTGTTGGAAGTGAGGATTTGCGGTTGATTGCATGAAGGAATTCAAGCGTGTTTGATGTTTGAGTCAATAAGTTTGTGGTCCGTAGAGGTTTTAATCAAAGTTTCTAGACCCTTTTCGAGAACATTAAGGCGTTTATCATGAGCGGCAATTTGAGGAGTGTGATTTGCAGATTGGTGATGAAGAGACCGATTTTGAAAGGATAGATTCGGTTGTTGAAAATTGAGAGGAACCAGATGTCTAGAGAATTGTTGGTTTGAAGAGGGAGTGAAATTTTGATTTAGGAGTAGTTTCCTTGGTTCCATGCAAAATTAGGATGATTTCTCCAACCCGATTGTAGGTTGGAGAAAATGGATCATTGACCTGACGCCGGAATGCAGCTTATCCGACCTAGTGGTGACGATCCTAAAGAGGGCATTCCTCTGAAACATGAGATGGAGACGCATTACATGACCTCGAGGCGTAAACTTGGTTGATTTGGTGGAGCTCGTTCTTTGACTTCTAAAGCTTCTAACCTACATGATTGTAGCCATCTTTGCTTGAGAGGCTATGTTAGTTTCTAAGGAAAGACCACTGGTTTTGGGTTGGGAAGCCCGATGAAACACGGTCATCACAATGTTCCCCTGCATGGTTTCTCGGATAAACTCTCTAAAAGTCCCAAGCTTCATCGGCATTTTTCTTCATGAAATCCCCTTGACACATTGACTCTAAGGAAGTTTTGAAGAATAATCCAATCCTTCATAAATGATTTGGCATAATCGCCATTTTGAGACCATGGTGAGGACATTGGATAAGAAGATCTTTGAATTTGTCAAAATACTTCCAAAAGGTTCTCACAGGATAATTTTAAAATTTTGAATCTGTTTCTAAGCTTGATTGTTTTGTGGATAGGAAAGAATTTTTTTAAAAACTGCTACAAATTCACCCCAAGTTGAGATGGAATATGTGGGCAAGCTATCTGACCATTTTTGGCTTTGTCCTTAAGGGCAAATGGAATAAATCGGAGTTTGATCGCATCTTCAGTTAAGTCCCTCATCTTAATCATGAGGCAAACTTCTTCAAATTGAGGAGATAAAGATGTATCGTCTTGGTTTGACTCCTAAGAATTTGGGAAGCATGTTTATGAAATGCGGTCGAAGTTCAAAATTGGTTCCATTTACCTCGGGGAGTTTATGCAAGAGAATTGCATTTCTAGTGGGGTAACAAACATCTTGAAGAACAGTGGGTTGGTATTGGCCATTTCGTTTGGTTCAAGAGATGGATCAAAAGCAATTAAGCGATTAGTATTATCCCTAACCCAAGTTTGCATACACCAAAATCAAAATTTTTTTTTTATTTTTTTATTTTTAATTTGAAAAATGATAAGAGAAGAAGTTAAGAAGATGATGAGAGAGAAAAAAAAATAATAAGGAAAAACTAACTAAAAAAAAAATAAATCAAGGCAATCACTTTTCAATCACCTAACTCTAGGGTTAAGCCTAAACTTGACCTAGACCGGCTCTAACCAAAAATTCCCTTAGTGAAAAGATCAAAGTTTACTTGGGTAATTAGCCAGGTAAGGATAGTACTAGAGGGAGATCAAAGATCAATTAAGTACCTCTTTCCTTTCGGAGCTTACGCAACCCCTAAACCTTGCCTTAGACACCAATTAATCCAAATAAACTTGGACGGTTCACTTAAGAAATTATTGTTCCTTAATGAGCTCGAATCCTTAGGGGCCAACGTCTAATCAAATTTTAAGAGGCTTGGGTAAGTGTAGTGAGGAATTAGTGATTTTTGGGCTAAGGAAAGGGTGATGAAATCCCTCACCTTATATTGATTATTGGGTTTTGCCCTTAAAATATTTTCAAGTCGTGCCAAATCAAGATGCTCAAATCACTTTGGTGAATTCCTACTATTATATGAAATGCAACCCTAGAAATTAAAAGCAACTAAAAAGGATGTAAAAAAAAAAAATCAAGGCAATCACTTTTCAATCACCTAACTCTAGGGTTAAGCCTAAACTTGACCTAGACCAGCTCCTAACCAAAAATTCCCTTAGTGAAAAGATCAAAGTTTACTTGGGTAATTAGCCAGGTAAGGATAGTACTAGAGGAGATCAAAGATCAATTAAGTACCTCTTTCCTTTGGGCCATGACCCCAAACCTTGCCTTAGACACCAATTAATCCAAATAAACTTGGACGGTTCACTTAAGAAATTATTGTTCCTTAATGAGCTCGAATCCTTAGGGGCCAAGCGTCTAATCAAATTTTAAGAGGCTTGGGTAAGTGTAGTGAGGAATTAGTGATTTTGGGCTAAGGAAAGGGTGATGAAATCCCTCACCTTATATTGATTATTGGGTTTTGCCCTTAAAATATTTTCAAGTCGCGTGCCAAATCAAGATGCTCAAATCACTTTGGTGAATTCCTACTATTATATGAAATGCAACCCTAGAAATTAAAAGCAACTAAAAAGGATGTAAAAAACAAAAATCTTTTTATTTATTTTTTTATTATGGTCGACAATAAAAAATGAAGTTTATTAGAGATTGACAAGGGAAAAAAATCCTTTTATTTTTTTATTTTTTTATTTTTTATCCTAATTGTCTCTAATGTATATGAACTATCTAAAGGGTGGAATTGAAAATACTAGATAGAGAAGTTACCCATAAAAGCAATGCAAAGCCTCGTTGGAGGCAATTCTTCAATCTTGAATCTTCAACTCTTGATCTTCAAGCTCCAAGTTCCTACACAAAAGAAAAACACACAAGTTAAGGAACCAAAATTAATCAAAATCCTACTTATGCACCGCTCCCGGCAGCATAAAACTTGATGGGAAATAAATGATTACCTCCAAAGTTGCAAGTATACAACCTTTATCAAGTTATAGTATAAAAGATTATCGATCCCACGAGGAACGGGAAAGTAGGAAGAGTTTTTGCTCAAGTTTTGGTTCTCAAATTATGCGCACGACAATTAGGAGTTTATGTACAAATAAAATGAAAGTAAGAAAATGGTGAGAGTGGATGTGGAGAGGTAAAAGAGAGTGGATTGTGAATTATGTGCAAAGGAGGAGAAAATAAAGTTGAAAATGTGGTTGTGGTTATATGCACATAATAACAAAACTAGGTTTGAGATTATATGCACATGGAGGGAAAATGAGATTGAGAGAAAATAAGTGCAAAATAAAAGAAAGCAAGATTGAGAGAGAGAGGAGAGGAAAATCAAAATCAAGAATAAAGGAAAATAACAAACAAATGAAAAATAAGGATAAGTGCAAAATCAAGAATGTAAAGTATGGAGGGTTAGTTAAAGATATGAGGAATCTAGAGTAGATCCACTTAGCTTATCTCAATCTCATGAAAATGAGTTGGATTTGTTAGCTAGTTTCAAACAATCTCTAGGGATCCCACAAATATTGGCTCCACACTTAGAAAGGGTAATTCCCAAGAGGGTTCTAACCTCAAGGTGAATTAAAGAAAAGAAAATCTATTCTAGAAAGTAAATACAAAATTAAATACATTGCATGAAAGTAAATTGCAAGAATTAAATTGCATGGAAGTAAATTGCAAGAAAGTAAATTGCATGAAAGTAAATCTATTCTACAAACAAGAAAATAAAGAAGAAATTGAAAAGAAATAAAATAGAAACCAACAACTCTGATCTTAATCTAATCCTCCTTTTGGTCCTTGGATTAGAAGAAGAGAAAGGAAATTGAAGGTGAAACATTTCATTTATTGTGTAACAAAGTTACAATTTTGGAAGGTCTTCTCAATTAAGAGTGACCCTCCTCTCCAAAGGAGTTTTACAAAATATTTCACACCCAAAACACTCGGCCTTCACCCTATTTATAGCCCAGCGGAGTTGATGTGAACCATTGGATCAAACCTAGCCAAAAGGAGAGAAATCCACCATTAATTGAATCATTTGGAAACCGATCGGTTGGCGATCGGTTAGTAATGGTTAATAACGGTTGGCCAAGTTAGTCAAGATTGGTTCCCAACCGAATTTGTCTTTTCTTGATTTTCTTCACGAATTTCTCTTGGATCAATTTGGTATCTTGGGCCTTGGTTTGTCTTCAGATTTGGGCTTCAAATATTGGTAGAAATTCAGAGAATTTGAGTCATTTGGGCTTTTATTCATTATTTCTTTATTAGCCTGCAAAATAAGATAAAAATGATTATTAGTAATATCGTTATTCATATAACATAGGTAATAAGGGTATAAAAATGTAATTAAAATGTGATAATCATCCTTCTACCACAAGAACTACATGTTCATTTTCAGAAGACGAAAGGGTTGGAATTTTCTCGTCACCCTCCTCCAGAGCTGCTGAGATGTGACCACAAGACTTACCTTTATGCCTGGATTTCTGCGCCGAGGAAGATCCGGTCCATTGCTCGTCTTGAAGGAGGTCTGGATGAACCCAAAATACTTCGCCATTAGGGGCTGTGTGTGAAACTAACCCCTTCTGACGTTGACCATGTGGGTCATCATTGACTGTCTTGACTTGCACCTCTGGGATAATCCTTTGTTGGTACAGCATGGGCGGCATGGATCCGAAATTGATAGCCACCATATTCGAGCCGACTTTCTTCCCTTTCTTTGCCGTTATAATACCGGCATCGATCAAAGATTGAATTTTGTCTTTGAGGACAAAGCAGTTCTTAGTCGGATGATGGACCCTCCTGTGATATGCACAATATTTAGGATCTGAGATCTTGTTAGCCTCCTCCTGATTTTTAATAGGTGGCAGCTTGATCTTGTTATTGTCCAGGAGGTATTTGAAGATAACTGGAACTTCTTCCTCCTTAAAGGTGTAAGTTCTCTGAAATCTCGGATCTGAAGTCTTCTGCACTTCTTGAGATTTCTGTTGAAATCTCAGCTGTGGTTGTTGCTGCTGTGGCGATTGTTAACATTATTGTTGGAATGTCTGATTTGCATCAACAGCGGTAGCCGGCGCCTTTCCTCTGCCACGGGGCATGAAATTTGACTTTGAGGGGTCAGTTGTTGGTTGGCCTCTCTCATTCTTCTTTCTCTTGAGGAATCATTCAGCTTGTTCCCCTCGAAGCTTCAATTCTTTCCATGTGACCTCCAACAAATCTAGAGAAAGATTGTTTTGACAAGTCTGCAATATGAACTCCTCGGTGACTGAATCCCTGCAGTTCATAGCTTTATTGCGGAAACGTTTGATGAAAAAGCCAATCGTCTCTCCACTCTTCTGCTTTTCATCCAAGAGGGTCCTGATCGAGACTTCAGTATCGTCATCGAAGAAGTTGTTAAGAAAGGAACTCTCCATATCATCCCAGCAGTTGATACTCCCAACCTTGAGTCTTCGATACCAATCGAAGGCAGCCCCGCGAAGGGTTCCTACGAATAACCGAACCATCAAAGACTCATTTCCTGAGATTACGCCCAGATGAGATTTGAAGTAGATCAAATGTTGCGTGGGTGAGCCTCTTCCATCAAATAGTGTGAAGTTAATCAAGTTGAACTTCGGTGGGTATGGAATTGAGTCCCAATCTCTCGAGTATGGACACGGGATACCGGTCTTCTTGACTTCTTGAGCGGATATTAGAGCATTGATCTTGCCTTCAAGCTCTTTTATTTTCCCGCCTTCACCCTCACCTTGCTTCGGATGATTAATCAGATTACTCCCAGTAGGAGGGATTGGGCCATCTCTACTTTGAGTTCCTGATGCAGTTTTCTTTGGAGGTTAATAGGCAAGGATGTGTTCATCTACTTCCGTATCGCTGTCTTCTATATCATGGGCAACACGGTGACTGGATCCGCCTTGTTGACTAGATTCAGGTTGAGCAGCTTTCTGACTTTGCAACTCCCTCATCTGCTGCATGGCTAACTCCATTTCTATTTTCATCTCAGCCTTAAGTTCTTCTCTCTGTTTAGCTAAAGCTTCTTGCAACATTTGAGCCAGCATTTCAGGAGTGATGGTGTAAGCTTCTCTGACCTAACCTACGCTTGACATTGTGTCATCGGATGCTATTGTTGAGCAGGCGTCGGAGGTCTCATCTTCAGATGAATCTCCTTCATGCATCCTTCTATAGTCTCTGCGTCTTATAGCCCACAGTTACAATCGAGACATCCTCTGGGAAATTTGGGCACCAACTTTCCCCTCAGGAGTGAAATCAGGATCTATGTCTGTCGCGGCTTCTCCTTTTCCCTTGTTTATCATGTTAATGGTAACTTCAGGGAATTCATCCCGTTGGACAGCTTGTTTTCTTCTTCGGAAGCGTCTTGGCCTTGGCTTCGATTCTTTCATTTTTGGCAGGGAAAGCCTCTCAAATACCGAAGCTCTTTGTGGGCGAGCCTTCGACTCGGAGCAAGCACATCCTGATAGTAGTGTCTTGATTAGCTGTGCACACGAGCAAGAACAATCTATTTCATCAATTGTCCTTTTTCGTGTGTTGCCACCCCCAGCTCGATGATCCAGTTGGTGTGGTCCGTCATGGATTGCACTTCCACCCCCAAGTGTAACGTTGCCTTTAACTGGTGTAGGATCGAAAAAAGTTTTGTTTGATTGGCTTTGAAAAGGTTACAATCACACTCTCTTGATTACAGAGGAAGAGAAGGTTGATTTGACTTCTCTTTTGTTATGTGGGTTCTTGGTAGCGAAAGGATGCTTCCCTCGATGCTCACGTCGAGATTGCTTCCCGTTGACGATCAGAACAAGGTTGCTGATGATCTTGAGATTGCTGAATGATCTTTGCTTCTTTGTTAGCTTCTGCGTCTAAGTCTCTCTCCGTGCGTAAGTGTCTTCCTTCATAGTTGCTCAAGGCTATTTATAAGGTTTTAGGCATGTAACTGACCACCCCCCATCGTGGGAATGTGGCTCCTTATTATCAGCTGTTGATGGGTTAAAGTCATGGGAACGTGGTCGACGTGGGTGTTTTGGTTGAGTATGGATGAACCGAGCTTCGCTGCATGGGAGAACCTCAGATGATGGTCGAGCTTCACTGCTGTAGGTGAACCTCGGTTGAATATCGAGTTTCCCTGCTGTAGGCGAACCTCGATTGAATATCGAACCTCGGTTGAATGTCGAGATTCACTGCTGTAGGTGAACCTCGGTTGAATATCGAGTTTCCCTCGGTTGAATGTCGAGATTCACTGCTGTAGGTGAACCTCGGTTGAGTATCGAGTTTCCCTGCTGTAGGTGAACCTCGGTTGAATGTCGAGCCTCGGTTGAATGTCAAGATTCACTGCTGTAGGTGAACCTCGATTGAATATCGAGCCTCGGTTGAATATCGAGATTCGGTTGAATGTCGAGATTCACTGTTGTAGGTAAACCTCGGTTGAATATCGAGCCTCGGTTGAATGTCGAGATTCACTGCTGTAGGTGAACCTCGGTTGAATATCGAGCCTCGGTTGAATATCGAGATTCACTGTTGTAGGTGAACCTCAGTTGAATATTGAGTTTCCCTGCTGTAGGTGTACCTCGGTTGAAAGTCGAGTCGAGCTTCGTTGCTGTAGGCAAAATCTCGGATGAAGATCGAGCTTCGCTAGGTGGGCGAACCTCATATGAATGTCGAAGCCACGTGGCTTAACCTCCTCTTTAATGTGGAGCCTCGCGGTTTTGCGAATTTCCTCATATTTGGGTAAGCCTCAACATTCTTTTGTCTCTTAGCATTTTTTAATGCTTACAAAACCCCCTTCAAAGTTTTCAGACTCGAATCAGGTTGTGCAGGGTCTGAAATACTTTGAATCTTCTTGATTGCTGCGAACGAGGCTTGCTCATCAACTTCATCAGAACTTATAATACGAGGCGCAAAGAACGAACCCCGCATTATTTGAATTTCGCCGTATTGATCCTTATTAAAGCCTATGTCCACGTATGCCTAGAGATTTGATATCTTTCAAGCGTCCCTTAATATCCGTGGAATCCGGCCCGCATTCGCCTGGGATTGTGGTCGCTTCACCGCTGTTTCGCCGGCTCGCTTCTTTCAAACTCTATATATAGCATTGAAGGGTCTAGAAAGACACCTCTGTTCATTTCTTCCAAGCCGTTGAACTTCTCCTTTGCCCTGAAATTTTTACCTTCTTCACCATGGCCCCAAGACTTCCGGCAAAGGTAAGAGGATCACTGGCCGCCGATGCTTCCACCATTCCGCCTCTTTCTCGTAAAAGCTTTGAAGATCTGATGTTTAACCGCCTTAGGGTTGGTTTTGGAGCAATTCTCACCCTTGAGGCGAAACCCATCGAAGGTGGCGTCTTTCCAAGCTGCGTGGCGGTTTCAGCGAGCTTGCCTCATTTGACTAACAAACCTCATCTTTATTGACGAGGTTCATGCACCCCCAGTTCACTTGTGCTGTTGGGCAAATGAACCTCCAGATTCACCTGAGGACAACTCTGCGAGACTTGGTTTCCCCACAGAACTTCGCTCGGAGTTTATTTGAAGTTTGTCTATCTAGCGAAGTTCGAAGTTCGTCTATTTAGCGAAGTTCGAAGTTCGTCTATTTAGCGAAGTTCGAAGTTTGTCTATTTGGCGAAGCTCGAAGTTCGTCTATTTGGCGAAGTTCGAAGTTCGTCTATTTGGCGAAGTTCAATTCTTTGAACGAAGCTCCTCCCTTTGGCGAAGCTCATTTTCTTGTCAAACGAGGCTCGTTTGGCGAGGCTCGTTTTCTTGTCAAACGAGACTCGTTTGGCGAGGCTCGTCTGTTTGACTAGCATTGCTGTCATAATAGCCCTAGTATTTTGGAGTAATAACTCAATCCTTGTAATAACTCAATCCTTGGACTGACTTATTTTACCTCCTTTGTCTTATGTGTAGTTGTGCATTCGTCTGCCCCTATCCCACATTGGGGTGCTTTTGGCGCAAGCAGTGCCCAAGGTACCGACCCTGATGTTTACTATTCCTCTCTTGGGGATGTCCCTATATTCGAGGATAGAAGCGAGGAGGCTCTCAGACTGCTTTCAGAGCTTTCGACCTCTACTTTAAGGCGATTAGTGACGGATGCCCCTTTAGAATCCGCCGACCGGACGCCCATTAAGAAACCAATTTTTTTGTTCGGTGATGATTCAGAAGACCCCGACTTGCTTGAATTGGGTTCTTACCGGTGGCTTAGAACTATGGGCCAACGTTCTATGTTCTCGCCTGGATGGAACGCGGATCGCTCGCTATCGATTTGAGGGTCGCTTCAGCTCCTCGTGCAAATGAACTGGGATTTAACTCCCTCCCAAGATGGAGTGACTTGTGGCCATTTTTCTCGAGATGGTGCGCAAGTAGACCGCCACGGCCGTTACATAACTGGCCTGCATCCGGGATTATTTCAAAAGGATTTTCCTGTCTGCGAGTCAGCTGCTAAAGCCAATACTTTTGGTCGGACTTTTCATGCTTCTCAGCGTCAATTTCCTGCCAAAGATTTCAGGACTCCTGGTTGGTCTCGTTGGGGTTCTTTTCAATGGTGGTCGCGTGTCACCGAATATATCCTCAAGGAAAATCTCAAAGATCTTCAGAGATTTGGACTCTATACGCCGATCAGGGCGACTCAATTTGGTCTGAAGACCAACTCTCACCAATTCTTTGGCATTCTGGAGCTGTACAATCCTGATACCCGCACATTCTTCACCCCTAACGGCGAATTAGGCATCACTCTGTACGAGATGGCTGAGGTTTCGGGACTACCGTATGGCCGGTATCCTTATGAGGAGTACGTCCCAAGCCACAGAGAGCTGGTAAGCTTGGAGAAAGATTATCCCCAAGTCGTTGAGACTTACTGGGAGGTAATGTGTCATTACCATATCTGTGCGTACTTCCAAGGCCGTGCAGATAAGAAAGGTGAGAAGACTGTCAGCCACAGCATATGGGCCCATTATCTTTTCACTGGTTTGGATAACAAAAAGGATCCTGTATTACCTTTAAGCCCCCTTGAAGCAGGTCCTTTATCGAAGCTAGTGCTCAATAACCTCCCGCTTTCCTATGTACCCTCCACAGATGAGCACGGTTTTCCAGCGGGAATGACCTTTGACACCTATATTTATCAGGCCGGGGAACCCATTTCTTCAAAAGCGGCGTTAGCAGGTTACCTCATGCTGTGGCTGAAACATGTTGTAGTTCCTTGCGGCAGTTTTGATGTACTGCCCATTGATGTGATTTTTCCAGCTGTTTGCATAGCTCACGGCCGTCAATATGCTCTTCTTCCTGCTATGATCACCCGCCTTCATTGGGGGTTACGGTGTCTTTGCAACGCTTTCACTCAAGGCGCTGAGAACCCTAGAGTAGAGCTGCCCTATGCCTACCTTATGGCATGATTTGTCATGCATTGCCCTACGCTTATGAGTGCACCTTCTACACAGGTGGATGGACAAATTACCCCTTTTGTCCAAAGATTGGAAAATTCAGAATGGCGCAGACACTACATGGTCTCCGTGCGGTGTGCTCTCCGGGATTATAAGAATTATTCCTTCAACCGGTGCTTTCCCCGCTTCTCTGGAGCTAGCTATGGGCAGACTGTAGTGGATGAATCCAATGCCGAAGGTTATACCACTTTGTCATTGGGCTATTTCTTGTGGCTCTTGAACATCCGTCCGGGGTATTTTATTTACCGCGTCGGTCCAGTGTGTGTGGTAGAACCTTACCTACCATGCCGCTTTGCCCGTTAATTGGGGTATGATCAACTATATATAGATAACCCCAACACTCAGTTGTAATCTGATGGCCGCAGCCTGATTATCGGAGCCCGGGCCTGGTATTGGATCATATGGTGGCACGTGTTCGTTTTTCACTTCCACAGCGGGATCCGCAATCCCGGGTGACTTTTGCCTACTGTAAATGGCACTGTATAGCAAACGCGGAAATTCCAGGCTTCAACATCAATTCCTCTGGGCTACGATTGATTCGGCGCCGTTATAGAGAAGGACAGAGCTCAACTAAGAGTGGCATGCCAGGACTGAAGGAGTTCTTGCATGCCGAGAAGGATGCTGGAGTTGCTGAACCCCAGACGAAGGTTGGTGCGGACACATCACGCCAATCTAGCCCTCACGAGACTCAGGCGGAGATAGACGAGGCTCTGGATGACAGCGTGTTCCTAAGTCCCTCTAGATTGAACGAATATGGCAGTAGCATTCCTTTTGCTGCCGGCACTGAGGATACTACTAGGGTTGCATCTGCATCTGAGGCACCCAGAAATTTTGTCCCCACAGATGAACCGTCGGAGCATCCTCCACGGGAATCTCTCGAAGGTCATGACTCACCTAGTCGGCCTGCTGGAGCTATGCCCGAGAAGACCATTGCCATTCCAGGGTCTGCTGGTATGATAATTTTGACTTGTCATAATCCTTTAGACTATCACCTTGTCTAACTCTTTTCATCTCCTTATAATTTTTTTTTATTAAAAAGAACGAACTGGAGAAAGTGAAGCTTCGGTGCCAACAGTCCGAGGATCCAAAAGACCAGGGCCTCCACGGACCAAACGTTTGGCCAAGCGGGTAAGGCAAGAGGCTCTGATTGGTCCTGCCACCGGTTTGAGTACGATCGCTGGCGCCCCGACGTTGTCGAAAGTGCTCCGATCTATCTTTGAAATGTCCACGGCGTTCTTTGTTTACGAGTTGGAGACCAGGACTCAAGATGATGATACGGTGATCCCTGCCGCGCTTGTGCCTGACACTTCACTTGCTTTGACTGTCATCACCACTCCCTCAATTGAAGTTCCGCCAATACCGGCATCGGTTTGTCAGTTGGGGTCAAGTCCTTCCACTGCTACCCCCTCTTCTTTCGACTTGTCAAAAGAATACGGGGTGTCTATGATTCGCAATAATTTCCTCACCATCCTAAAAGAATCTCCTATTCAAGTGTTGGAGCGTGGTGGGGATTTTGCTGGGATCAAGGCTGTATTGGAACCTCTCCTGGATGTGATGCAGAACTTGACCAATGCTACGGCTACGTTGCCCTACCGAACACGTCTGGTACAGGTAGAGGCCCTCTTCAACAAATGGCAAAGTCGGCGCTATCAGCCCCTTCATTCCATGATTGAAGATCGTGCCATGCGGCTTATAAGACAAAGGGATGATTCCCAATTTGAGCTCGGCGTCAAATACTTGAGAAGAAGCAGTTCACCACTCGGGAGATGACCACAACTATATTTAATAAAACAAGAGGATTGCGACATCGGCGCAACCAACAACTCTGGTTGACTCCTACAAGGTCAGGCCATCGATATCCGTGCCAAGCTAGCTGGCGAGAGTGAATTAATGGTCGCTACCGAGAGGCATCGGACTCGACAAACCAATGGACGTAACACCGCGACAGCAAGTTCAACTGATGAATTGAAAAGCTAAGTGTTGCTGCGGAGCCACATGCCGATACTCTCGACAACGATCTTCATAATCAAGCTACGGAAGAGGTTAAAACCGCCCACCGAAGCTATGGTCACACTTGCTGCGAGATCCGTCGGTAGTCGAGCACTTGTAACTTATGTATCTTCGATTAAATTATGAATAAAATTCCATCTTTCGTGTTCACACAATATTTTCTTGTGCAATTTATATCTGCAATTTGGAATTTTTAGCAAACCCCGCCTATCAACGGACTTGGTATGTCTTTATCACCGCTTGAACCGACTAGCCATACTTTTCCCTCAAGATGGTGAGTTTTCGAGGAGGTTCTTTTAGGCTTAACTGCTAAAATCTCTCCTCTATTTACAAACAATTAAATTGTAAACGAGCCTCGTTTATGAGGATGACGAGGTTGAAATATTGGCATATCACTGAGTAGGCCTATACGGGATGACGAACTTTATTCGGCATAAATAAAACGTCGAAAAGGTAAAATATTGGCGCATCGCTTGGTAGGCTAATATTAGCCTATGAATGTCATTTATGAGAAATGACGAGCATTAAGGAATTGAAATATTGGCACATTACTTGGTAGGCCAATATTGGACAATGAACGTCATTTATGAGAGATGACAAACATCGAAAAGATAACATATTGGCACATCGCTTGGTGGGCCGATGTCGGACAATGAACGTCATTTATGAGAAATGGCGAACATCGAAAAGATAAAATATTGGCACATCACTTGGTAGGCCAATATCGGACAATGGACGTCATTTATGAGAAATGGCGAACATCGAAAAGATGAAATATTGACACATCACTTGGTAGGTCAATATCGGACAATGGACGTCATTTATGAGAAATGGCGAACATCGAAAAGATGAAATATTGACACATCACTTGGTAGGTCAATATCGGACAATGGACGTCATCTATGAGAAATGGCGAACATCAAAAAGATGATATATTGACACATCACTTGGTAGGCCAATACTCAGAAATGACAAGATAACGAGTCAACACATGGCAGATCATTATCCCTGATAATTAGATACGGGTGATGTTCTTCGCATGGTAGAACACTATATAGCACAGAGGTAACTTTTAACGTGATAACATTTTGTAATCCCACCGTCCTATTGAAGAGGATTGATGAGTGAATTATGCAAGCTGAAGCTACTATCTTGCAGAATTGACAAAAAGCTAAGGGTAATATTTCTTCAGAAACTTACCGTTAATAGGCATCATGATTTTATCGCCTTCTTGATTGGTTAGGCGGTATGCTCCATTCGAGTAAACAGATTCCACCATGAATGGTCCTTCCCATTTTGGTTCGAATTTCCCCTTCTTTTTGGAATTCAAAATCATTGGGCGTCGGACAGCAAGAACGAGGTCGCCTTCCTTGAAAATGCGACATCTGACTTTCTTATCAAATGCTTTAGAAATCCGGACCTGGTAAAACTCGATATGTTGTTGAGCCTGTAGTCGCTTTTCGCCCAACATTTCAAGTTCCTCAAGACGTCGGCGATGACTTTCTTCAGTCGTCATTCCGGTGGTTAATGCTATTCGTAGCGATGGGATTTGAATTTCCAACGGTAAAATAGCCTCGCTGTCATAAACTAGAGAATATGGGGTGGTACCCGTCGGTGTGCGAACCATTGTACGGTAAGCCCACAAACTTTGCCCCAGCTTGTCATTCCAATCCTTTTTGTTTGAAGAGACCATCTTAGTAAGGATCTTGATGATCGTCTTATTAAAAGCTTCAGCTTGTCCGTTCGCAGCGGGGTAGTAAGCTGTTGATGCTAAATTTCAGATCCGGAATTTATCGCAGAATCGCGTGAAGGCATGACTGACAAATTGTGGACCATTGTCGTGGACAATCTGCCTTGGCACACCATATCGGTATATGACATGATATTTAACAAATTTGATCACATCACTTGTCTTGACCAATCTCAATGGAATGGCTTCGGCCCACTTTGAGAAATAATCAGTTATCGCCAATATGAAGCGATGTCCTTTTGAAGAAGGCGGAGAAATTGGACCAACAATATTCATTTCCCATGTTTCAAATGGCCAGGACGTGACAGTAGGATGCAAGTGTTCTGGCGGTTGATGAAGGTAGTTAGCATGTATCTGGCATGCATGGCACCGTTTAGCGTAAGCCATGGCGTCTTTTACCATTGTTGGCCAATAATAATCAAGTCTACGCAATCGGTCCCATAACTTAGGTCCAGGCTGGTGTGCTCCACAAATGCCATCATGAGCTTCTTTCAAGACTTGCTCTGCTTCCTTAATTGACAAACATCGAAGCAGTAGCCCGTCATACGACCTTCTATATAGAGTGCATGGTGGGAGTCGTAGTAAAACCTTGATGCTTTCGCCGGCGAATAGACTCTCTTTCTTTTGTGTCTTGGGCAATATCCGTGCAAGACATAGTCGATGATCGGGAACCGCCAATCTCGTGCTTGGTGACTTAGGATTGTCCTCATTGCTTGGATCTGCAATGCGTATTTTGGTAGGAATAATTGTCTACTAGACACGATGTCTGGAGTAGCGTTCTCGAGGCAAGGCTAGTGTAGCTGCGAGTGACGCCAATGCATCGGCATAAGTGTTCTGTAGACGGGGTACATGATCAATGTAGAAACTTTCAAACGAGTCAGCTAAAGTCACGGCTGTAGACGGGGTACATGATCAATGTAGAAACTTTCAATGTAGACGGAGTATGGATGAACCGAGCTTCGCTGCATGGGAGAACCTCAGATGATGGTCGAGCTTCACTGCTGTAGGTGAACCTCGGTTGAATATCGAGTTTCCCTGCTGTAGGCGAACCTCGATTGAATATCGAACCTCGGTTGAATGTCGAGATTCACTGCTGTAGGTGAACCTCGGTTGAATATCGAGTTTCCCTCGGTTGAATGTCGAGATTCACTGCTGTAGGTGAACCTCGGTTGAGTATCGAGTTTCCCTGCTGTAGGTGAACCTCGGTTAAATATCGAGTCTCGGTTGAATGTCGAGATTCACTGCTGTAGGTGAACCTCGGTTGAATATCGAGCCTCGGTTGAATGTCGAGATTCACTACTGTAGGTGAACCTCGGTTGAATATCGAGCCTCAGTTGAATATCGAGATTCGGTTGAATGTCGAGATTCACTGCTGTAGGTAAACCTCGGTTGAATATCGAGCCTCGGTTGAATGTCGAGATTCACTGCTGTAGGTGAACCTCGGTTGAATATCGAGCCTCGGTTGAATATCGAGATTCACTGCTGTAGGTGAACCTCGGTTGAATATTGAGTTTCCCTGCTGTAGGTGAACCTCGGTTGAATATCGAGTCTCGGTTGAATGTCGAGATTCACTGCTGTAGGTGAACCTCGGTTGAATATCGAGTTTCCCTCGGTTGAATGTCGAGATTCACTGCTGTAGGTGAACCTCGGTTGAGTATCGAGTTTCCCTGCTGTAGGTGAACCTCGGTTAAATATCGAGTCTCGGTTGAATGTCGAGATTCACTGCTGTAGGTGAACCTCGGTTGAATATCGAGCCTCGGTTGAATGTCGAGATTCACTACTGTAGGTGAACCTCGGTTGAATATCGAGCCTCAGTTGAATATCGAGATTCGGTTGAATGTCGAGATTCACTGCTGTAGGTAAACCTCGGTTGAATATCGAGCCTCGGTTGAATGTCGAGATTCACTGCTGTAGGTGAACCTCGGTTGAATATCGAGCCTCGGTTGAATATCGAGATTCACTGCTGTAGGTGAACCTCGGTTGAATATTGAGTTTCCCTGCTGTAGGTGAACCTCGGTTGAAAGTCGAGTCGAGCTTCGTTGCTGTAGGCGAAATCTCGGATGAAGATCGAGCTTCGCTAGGTGGGCGAACCTCATATGAATGTCGAGCTTCGCTGCCAGGGCGAACCTCCTCTTTTAATGTGGAGCCTCGCAGTTTTGCGAATTTCCTCATATTTGGGTAAGCCTCAACATTCTTTTGTCTCTTAGCATTTTTTAATGCTTACAACTGGAGGACACGTCTTCTTTTGGGGGCATCAACCATTTGACTTGGGAGACACTTTTAATCGTTTAGCTTCGTCATCTGAAGTCATCTTTGCATGAACCACAAGTGTCTGGTCATCTTTTGTGACTTTGCGAGTCACACGCTTTAATTTCTTCCTTTCAGCAGGCTCGCGGACCCCCTGCGGGATGCTCAAACGAGATGCGATAGGAATTCTTGAAGCCTGAGATGTCCCAACCTGCTTGAGACAGTTTTGATCATCAGTTTGAATCCGGACACGACCCCCAGTCTGTCGACCCAAACGTTCCTTCACTGGTGCCTTGTCTTTGCCTCCAAGCTGTGGACCGAGGCGATTAAACACTGAAGTTGATGGATTTGTTGTTGATACATCAGTAGGAGAGGCGGATGGACGAGGCAAAGAAGTACCCCCTTGGCCAAGACAGTTGGAAGTGTCTCGGCTGAGGCTCCTTTGGTCGAGACACTTTTGACTGTCTCGGCCAAGTGCTCTTTGGCCGAGACACCTTTGACTGTCTCGACCGAGACCTCTTTGGCCGAGACACCTTTGATCGCTCGCCAGGCTCTTTGGCCGAGACTGTTGGAAGTGTCTCGGCCAAAGGCAGAGCCTTGGGCCAGCTTTTGTGCAGATTTTGGGATCCAGGCTTTGCGGCTTTGGGTTGATCCCTTGGCTGATTTCAACTCTTGCGCCTTGTGTATAACAGCACGCGCACGAGCGGCACGTGCACAACGCTTTTGAGCGTGCTCCTTTTTTGTCAAATGGGTTCTCTTGACGAGAATCCATTCTTCCTTGGCAGGAGTGCTGACGGATTGAGATTGAGGCACTGTGGTTTCATGACGCCTCTGATCACGTGAGTTCGTATGATAATGAACTCCGTCCGTTGACTCCATGGCCTTAGCAAATTGAATGGCCATCTTCTGGCATTGCCTCCGACGAGCCCTCTTCGTCAGAGTTGCAGAGACCTTGTAAGATGACTCCTTCTTCTGAATAGAGCCACCATGAGCAGAGCTCCCGGCTTTGCAATTTGTCGTGGTATTGTTGCGAGGGGAAACCTCCGTCGCGAGTGGGCGAGATTCATCACGCACTATGACAGATCGGACCTCCCTCCTTGGAGACGAGGCCCTTCGATGCTTGCGAGACGAGGAGGATTTCAATGAAGAGGAGGAGAGATACTCTTCGAACTTGGCTTGATTAAAGACATAATCCAACCCATCGACCATGAGGTCGGCTTGATCATTGCTTGGCTGCGACACAATAGCCTCAACGTTGAGACTATTGGCTCCCACTGTGGTCGCCATTGTGTTTACGTCGAGAATGGGTTTCTTCGCAATTTCTATTTCCAAAATGTTTTAAGAATGAAAATAAATAAAAGATTACACGTGTAAATCTCTCTATTACAAAGAAAATGATATCACTCTCTTAGAAACACACGCAGAATTCACTACGTAGCGAGCTCCTGCTTGCGTGGGATCTTTGCCTATGCCGGGGACGCGTAATCCGTGGACCGTCGAACAACGATCGTCGAATTGACAGGGTTGAGTTTATGTTTCGCAAAGGAAACAAGAACTTAAGCAAATATCTTAGCTAAGTAAGATATCTACTCTTCCCAAGATTTAAGGCAAAGCTTAAACTTGGGGAATGTCCACGTGGAAATGTTCTTGAAATCTCATTTGCTGCTTTGAAGTCGGGAATCTCCTTCTCTCTCTGCAGATCTCTGGCTCAAAATTTCTTAGTCTCCAAAGTCTGATCGTCCGTCCTCCCCAACGATGGATGTAGGAAGCTATTTATAGCCTTCAGGGGGTGTAACTGCTGAAAGAACGTGCAGAAGATGTGTAGTGGCCGAGACAGTCGTTGGTGTCTCGATCCAAAACTGTCTCGCCGTTGGCGCGACAGATTGGCCTGTCTCGCCAATAACTGTCGCGCCGTTGGCGAGCGGTTTAACTATCTCGCCAAGGCGTCGTCGCGGTGTCACCGTGGGCTGTTAACCGTTCTCCCCCTTTTTAAGGCACATTTAGTGCCCCTCTTTTTGTGCTTAGTGGGCGTATTTTCAGTGCGTAACCGCCCATTAATGTAGCTGAACATCCTCTCACATTGAAAAGGTCAAATGGACCCCACAAATATCAATAAAACACCTGAGAAAATAATTCAGACACTTTTGGTGTCTCGGCAATGGCCGAGACACAATATGTGTCTTGCATGTGTCAGTTTGCCTCCGTGGCTGACTCCTTTAGATTTTGATGACGTCGTTCTTCAATCTTCTTCTGATTAAATCACACATGGGGTCCATCGGCAATTTTCGATGCCTACACACATAGCGACCACATCGAGTGTATTGATGAGTAGCTGTCCTCTCATATGACGTGCCCAGAGTGTCATCGACACTACCCATAGTGGTAGTGTCATAGTGTGAAATTAGTGTTGTTTTTTGTTCATTATATGCATCAGATATAGGTGCAAGGTGGTTCATAGTTAATATGATGACTGGTTTGGATTCGTTCGTATTCGATATGTTGTTGGTTTATTTTTGTGATGGATTCGTTCGTAATCTTTGCATTTCTTCTCCAATTGACTAACCAACAAACTAAGAGGATTATTTAATTCACAAAATGGGTTATGTTCAAACAATTATATATCTGTTTAAAACTTTTCTTGAAAAATAAAATTTATAAATCTTGTTTACTAAACTAGAGATAGTTTTTAAACAATGTTACAACAAATTTATCGTCACAATTTAGAAAAGAAATAAAACAAATACATGTGGAAATTTTATTAAAAGTTATATTATTATCATTATTTTATTTTATTTTATTTTATTTTATGCTATTTTAGTTTAGAGATGGCTTAACCAACATGGCACCCTCCGTTAGTTTATATAGATGAAAGAAGGATTCTTTCATCCTAGCCAGCATTTACGAAGGCATCCTCGTGTTAATATTCATAATACTATGCATTTTATTACGCATACTATAAAATGACAGACAGATCTATCTCCAGCGCAATAAAATGTAAAGGACGATGAGATGTGTGCAATATGTCGATAAATATGTGGGCATGTCAAATGCATCGGATCTTGACTTGTGCACATAGCTACCACATCGAGTGTATTGATGAGTGGCTGTCCTCTCATAGGACATGCCCAGAGTGTCATCAACAGTACCCATAGTGGTAGTGTCATAGGGTGAAATGTGTGTTGTTTTTATTGGTTATATGCATCAGATATGTGTGCGAGTTAGTTCATAATTAATATGATGACTGGTTTGGATTCGTTCCTATTTGATATGTTGTTGGTTTATTTTTGTGATGGATTCATTCGAAATCTTTGCATTTCTTCTCCAATTAACTAACCAACAAACTAAAAGGAATATTTAATTCACAAAATGGGGTATGATCAAACAATTATATATATGTTTAAAACTTTTCTTGAAATTGAAATTTTGTAAAGCTTGTTTATTAAACTTGAGATAATTTTTTAAACAACATTATAACAAATTTATCGCCACAATTTAAAAAGTAATTATAAAATACATGTGGAAATTTTATTAAAATTTATATTATTATCATTATTTTATTTTATTTTATTTTAGATATGTATCACCAACGTGGTACCCTCCGTTAGTTTATATAGTGAGAGAAGGATTCTTTCTTCCTTGCCAAGATTTACTTAAGGCATCCTCATGTTAACATTCATAATATTATGCATTTTATTACGATACTACAACATGACGGATGTGTCTAGCTCCAAAGACAATAAAATGCATAAGACGATGAGTCAGGTTCAATATGATGTTAGAAAATGTGGGCATGTCAAATGCGTCGGAACTTGACTTGTGCACATGGCTACCACATCGAGTGTATTGATGAGTGGCTGTCCTCTCATAGGACATGCCCAGAGTGTCGTCGATAGTACCCATAGTGGTAGTGTCATAAGGTGAAATCAATGTTGCTTTTATTCGTTATATGCATGAGATATGTGTGCGTGTTGGTTCATAGTTAATATTATTACTGGTTTTGATTCGTTTGTATTCGATATGTTGTTGGTTTATTTTTGTGATGGATTCGTTTGTAATCTTCACATTTCTTCTACAATTAACAAACCAACAAACTAAGAGGCTTATTTAATTCACAAAATGGGTTATGATCAAACAATTATATATGCGTTTAAAAACTTTTCTTGAAAAAGAAAATTTGTAAAGTTTGTTTACCAAACTAGAGATAATGTGACGACAAATTTAACGTCACAATTTAAAAAGAAATTATAAAATATATGTGGAAATTTTATTAAAAGTTATATTATTATCATTATTTTATTTTATTTTATTTTAGTTTAGAGATGGCTTAACCAACATGGTACCCTCCGTTAGTTTATATAGCTTATATAGCTGAAAGAAGGATTCTTTCATCCTTGCCAGCATTTACGAAGGCATCCTCGTGTTTATATTCATAACACTATGCATTTTATTACGCATATTATAAGATTACGAACAAATCTAGCTCCAGCACAATAAAATGCATATGACGATGAGCTGTGTGCAATATGTTGTTAGAATATGTGGGCATGTCAAATGCGTCCGATCTTGACTTATGCACATAGCTACCACATCGAGTGCATTGATGAGTGGCTGTCCTCTCATAGGATATGCCCAGCGTGTCGTCGACAGTACCCATAGTAGTAGTGTCATAGGGTGAAATCTGTGTTGTTTTTATTCATTATATGCATTAGATATGTGTGCGTGTTGGTTCATAGTTAATATGATGACTGGTTTGGATTCGTTCGTATTCGATATGTTGTTGGTTTATTTTTTTGATGGATTCATTGAAATCTTTGCATTTCTTCTCCAATTAACTAACCAACAAACTAAAAGGAATATTTAATTCACAAAATGGGGTATGATCAAACAATTATATATATGTTTAAAACTTTTCTTGAAATTGAAATTTTGTAAAGCTTGTTTATTAAACTTGAGATAATTTTTTAAACAACATTATAACAAATTTATCGCCACAATTTAAAAAGTAATTATAAAATACATGTGGAAATTTTATTAAAATTTATATTATTATCATTATTTTTATTTTATTTTATTTTAGATATGTATCAGCCAACGTGGTACCCTCCGTTAGTTTATATAGCTGAGAGAAGGATTCTTTCTTCCTTGCCAGCATTTACGAAGGCATCCTCATGTTAACATTCATAATATTATGCATTTTATTACGCATACTACAACATGACGGACAGGTCTAGCTCCAGCGCAATAAAATGCATAAGACGATGAGCTGTGTTCAATATGATGTTAGAAAATGTGGGCATGTCAAATGCGTCGGAACTTGACTTGTGCACATGGCTACCACATCGAGTGTATTGATGAGTGGCTGTCCTCTCATAGGACATGCCCAGAGTGTCGTCGATAGTACCCATAGTGGTAGTGTCATAAGGTGAAATCAATGTTGCTTTTATTCGTTATATGCATGAGATATGTGTGCGTGTTGGTTCATAGTTAATATTATTACTGGTTTTGATTCGTTTGTATTCGATATGTTGTTGGTTTATTTTTGTGATGGATTCGTTTGTAATCTTCACATTTCTTCTACAATTAACAAACCAACAAACTAAGAGGCTTATTTAATTCACAAAATGGGTTATGATCAAACAATTATATATCGTTTAAAACTTTTCTTGAAAAGAAAATTTGTAAAGTTTGTTTACCAAACTAGAGATAATGTGACGACAAATTTAACGTCACAATTTAAAAAGAAATTATAAAATATATGTGGAAATTTTATTAAAAGTTATATTATTATCATTATTTTATTTTATTTTATTTTAGTTTAGAGATGGCTTAACCAACATGGTACCCTCCGTTAGTTTATATAGCTTATATAGCTGAAGAAGGATTCTTTCATCCTTGCCGGCATTCTGAAGGCATCCTCGTGTTTATATTCATAACACTATGCATTTTATTACGCATATTATAAGATTACGAACAAATCTAGCTCGGCACAATAAAATGCATATGACGATGAGTCGTGTTCAATATGATGTTAGAAAATGTGGGCATGTCAAATCGTCCGATCTTGACTTATGCACATAGCTACCACATCGAGTGCATTGATGAGTGGTCGTCCTCTCATAGGACATGCCCGAGTGTCGTCGATAGTACCCATAGTGGTAGTGTCATAGGGTGAAATCGTGTTGTTTTATTCATTATATGCATTAGATATGTGTGCGTGTTGGTTCATAGTTAATATGATGACTGGTTTGGATTCGTTCGTATTCGATATGTTGTTGGTTTATTTTTTTGATGGATTCATTCGTAATCTTTGCAATTCTTCTCCAATTAACTAACCAACAAAATAAGAGGAATATTTAATTCACAAAATGGGGTATGATAATACAATTATATATATGTTTAAAACCTCTCTTGAAATTGAAAATTTGTAAAGCTTGCTTACTAAACTTGAGATAATTTTTAAACAACGTTACAACAAATTTATCGCCACAGCTTTAAAAATAATAAAATACTTGTGGAAATTTAATTAAAAGTTATATTATTATCATTATTTTTATTTTATTTTATTTTATTTTATTTTAGAGATGGATCAACCAACATGGTACCCTTCGTTAGTTTATATAGCTGAAAGAAGGATTCTTTCATCCTTGCCAGCATTTACGAAGGCATCCTCGTGTTAATATTCATAATATTATGCATTTTATTATGCATATTATAAGATGGCTGACAGGTCTAGCTCAAGCACAATAAAATGCATAGGACGAGGAGCTGTGTGCAATATGTCGTTAGAATATGTGGGCATGTCAAATGCGTCGGATCTTGACTTGTGCACATAGCTACCACATCGCGTGTATTGATGAGTGGTTGTCCTCACATAGGACATGCCCAGAGTGTCGTCGATAGTACCCATAGTGATAGTGTCATAGGGTGAAATGAGTGTTGTTTTCATTGGTTATATGCATCAGATATGTGCGCGTGTTGGTTCATAGTTAATATGATGACTGGTTTGAATTCTTTCGTATTTGATATGTTGTTGGTTTATTTTTGTGATGGATTCATTCGTAATCTTCACATTTCTTCTCCAATTAACTAACCAACAAACTAAGAGGATTATTTAATTCACAAAACGGGTTATGATCAAACAATTATATATACGTTTAAAACTTTTCTTCAAAAAAATTTGTAAAACTTGTTTATGAAATAGAGATAATTTTTAAACAATGTTACAACAAATTTATTGTCACAATTTAAAAAGAAATTATAAAATACATGTGCAAATTTTATTAAAATTTTTATTATTATCATTATTTTATTTTTTTATTTTATTTTATAGATGGCTCAACCAACATGGTACCCTTTGTTAGTTTATATAGCTGAAATAAGGATTCTTTCATCCTAGCCAGCATTTACGAAGGCATCCTCTTGTTAATATTCATAATACTATGCATTTTATTACGCATACTATAAGATGACGAACATGTCTAGCTCAAGCACAATAAAATGCATAGGACGATGAGCTGTGTGTAATATGTTGTTAGAATATGTAGGCATGTCAAATGCGTCGGATCTTGACTTATGCACATAGCTACCAGATCGAGTGTATTGATGAGTGGCTGTCCTCTCATAGGACATGCCCAGAGTGTCGTCAACAGTACCACTAGTAGTAGCGTCATAGGGTGAAATTAGTGTTGTTTTTATTGGTTATATGCATCAGATATGTGTGCGTGTTGGTTCATAGTTAATATGATGACTGGTTTGGATTCGTTCGTATTCGATATGTTGTTGGTTTATTTTTGTGATGGATTCGTTCGTAATCTTTGCATTTCTTCTCTAATTAACTAACCAACGAACTAAGAGGAATATTTAATTAACAAAATGGGGTATGATCAAACAATTATATATACGTTTAAAAACTTTTCTTGAAAAAGAAAATTTGTAAAGCTTGTTTACTAAACTTGGGATAATTTTTAAACAATGTTACAACAAATTTATCGTCATAATTTAAAAAGAAATTATAAAATACATGTGGAATTTTTTAAAAGTTATATTATTATCATTATTTTTATTTTATTTTATTTTATTTTAGAGATGGCTCAACCAACATGGTACCCTCCGTTAGTTTATATAACTGAAAGAAGGATTCTTTCATCATAGCCAGCATTTATGAAGGCATCCTCGTGTTAATATGCATAATACTATGCATTTTATTACGTATACTATAAGATGACGGATAGGTCTAGCTCAAGCACAATAAAATGCATAGGACAATGAGCTGTGTGCAATATGTCGTTAGAATATGTGGGCATGTCAAATGTGTCGGATATTGACTTGTGCACATAGCTACCACATCGAGTGTATTGATGAGTGGTTGTCCTCTCATAGGACATGCCCAGAGTGTTGTCGACAGTACCCATAGTGGCAGTGTCATAGGGTGAAATCCGTGTTGTTTTTATTGGTTATGTGCATCAGATATGTGTGTGTGTGTTGGTTCATAGTTTATATGATGACTGGTTTGGATTTGTTCGTATTCGATATGTTGTTGGTTTATTTTTGTGGTGGATATCATGTTTGATTATGTTTATAACTTTAGTAGAAATTTTTTTTGAAAACCTCAAGTGACTTCATTTAACTTCCTCTCATGTCAAATACAATTTACATGATGTCATCATCTTATTTTACATTTAGCTTTGTTTATATGATAATTTGGATCATTTCTTGATTTGTCAATTTTTTCTTTTTATTTTAGACCATTTCTCAATTTGTGTGTCATCCTTGGGCCATGCTAGTCTTCTCTGTATCTTTTCATTTCTATAACTCCTAAAGTCAAGAATTTGTCCATGATAAGGCTTTTGCTTGAAGTAGAAATTAGAGTAGAGAGCTTTTTTCCAGTTGTAGAAGAAAAAGAAATTTGGCAGTAGAGAGGATATTTCATTTATGAGCTTGTAATAGATGAGGAAGATAAGAAAATTTCAAGTGGGGGAAGAAATGGGGAATATTTGCAGAATTTTTGGTAGAATTTTTTCTTGCCAACAAAAAAAAAGGCAAAAACAGAACGAGAATTACCCAAAAACCCCTTCAAAGGGTGACTATTCTTGTGACTATGTTGGCCACTATACGACCACTACAGACATCGGGCAAAATTAGCCTGTTAGGTTGGTATCGGCCATTAGGGAGCATGGATGCCGGTTTTTACCGAAGTTGATTTGGGCCAAGGTCCAGTCCACAGTAAAACGGGTTTGTAGTATGGGCTGGGTTTCACACAGGGAACCCTTAATCAGCCTGTATTACCGGCTTACATCGCACCCGGATGCTAACGGCGGGTCGCCCAGCCCAATACAGATGGAATCACCACAGATTCAGGTCAAATCGGCACATCTGTTAGGCCTTGTGCAAAAATCCCATGAGATTGAACCATTTAGCACATGTAATATGATATATATATATATATATATATATATATATATATATATATATATATATATATATATATATATATATATATATATATATATATATATATATATATATATATTCGGATCAAATGAGAACTCCTTACAAATATGAGAACTAAGAACCCAATCTCTACCCTTAGATCTTTAACCAATCAACGGTTGTGATTAAACTCCATTAAATTTAAAAAGCTAACTAAAGGGCACGTTTGTCATTTTAGTTATAAAATCAGTTACATTATATGTAGTTTTTTCTTGCCTAATTAACCGCAACCTTCTTGATTACGTTTCAATTTAGGCCAACGGCGACTGCGCCAGAGTCAAACCCTAGAACCTTGGTCACTATCTGATTGAAGCGAGTCTTCGAGGGTGCACGTCGATGAACCATTGCTAACGAGAAAGAGGAATCTTGGATCCCATCAAGATATTAATAGCTTTTTTCTCCGTGTTCCTCTTCTGTTTCTTCTTCTTGTTCTTCTTCTTTATTTTATATATATTTTTTATTTTCATGGTGGCGTCTCCCACATGCTCTCTGCTCTTTTCTTCTTTTTTTTTGTCTGGAGGCGGCTCTCCCCTCCCATCATCTTTCATTCTTTTTTTTTGCTTTCTTTTTTTTATGTGTTGTTGCTTATCATGGATCACAGAATCAGTTACAGACTCTTAATAAATTACGGAATCTCATTTACGATCTAACAAAATCACGTAGTTTACAAAATAGAATCACTTTGATTAACTTACAGAATCACAAAGAATAGCTTAACATAATCAACTAGTTCACAACCACGGTATTTTTAAGAAATAGTAAGGTGTTAATAGACAATGAGAATCACTTAGTGATATTTAAAGAATCGAATGTTTTATTGTGAGAATCTCGGTAATGTTTTAGTATTTTTACAACTCATTTAACATAATCATTCTTCTATAGTTCTGAGAATCTCGGTTATATTTACGTAATCGAATATTTGTTTGACGTAATCGAATATTTGTTTGACGTAATCGAATGTTTTATTGTGAGAATCTCGGTTATATTTACGTAATCGAATATTTTTGACGTAATCGAATGTTTTATTGAGAATCTCGGTAATGTTTTAGTATTCTTACAATTCATTTAATGCACTCATCCTTCTATAGTTCTGAGAACTTCGGTGATATTTAGTGAATCTGCATGGTTTATTGACAGAATCTCTCAGTAATATTTTAGTATTCTTACAATTCATTTAACGGAATCTAATATTTTAGTTTGCAGAATCTGGGTAATCTACTTCTAATGTCATTACACATTGAAATTCATATCCACTATTTACTTCTCATGCCATTCCCCATTGAAATTCATATCATTTACTTCTCATGCCATTCTGCTATTTACTTCTCATGCCATTACGCATTGAAATTATTGATTTGTAGAATCTGATACCTGATGATATACAACAATTTGGGCTGACGAACCGGAAAAAAGGGAGGTTTCCGTGTTTATAGGTTTGCCAATTTTTTCCGTTATACCTCTATGCCTTTTATATTTTTACCCTTATTTCAGTTTCTAATGCCTATTTAATTATAATTCTACCACCTTGATTTATGCAGAATCTCAGCCTTCGGTTTTGTATGATGGATGGTTGATATTGAGTTCTTAGTTCTCGCATTTATTTGGGTTCTCATTAGAACCAACCCCTATACACACACACACACACACACACACACACACACACACACACACTAGTTTTTATGCATGTGCAATGCACGTGGTTAAGTATCATAATTATTTTATTTTTAGTTTTTTTCTTAGTAGTAAGATTCAATTTGAGTTGAAATCTCTAAACCTTGATTATTGCAACTGCCATAATTTTTATTTAAATATTTTAAAATTTTGATGAAACAAATTTGTGTGTTAAATGGGGATCAATATATTTTTATATAGTTGCATACTATCACTTTTTAGTTTGTACATATCAAACTTCATGTGGCATACTTGTTAATCAGATCATCGATCTCCAATTTGTTTATCTTAGTCATTAAATATAGCTAAATTTGAAAAAAATACAATAATCTATTCTTAATGTGTTTTAAAAGATATAAATAAATTTCTATAAAGAGAGCTCGACTGAAAAATAATAAATAGTAAGTTGGTTTGTATAAGCTCGTTTTCCACCAAATCACAAAGGATACAAATATAAAAGCAATCTATGATGTATAATAAGATGATTAATCTAGAAATGAGCTTAAATAACACAAAAGAAAATCATGATATTGACAGTTTATTGAAAAAGGATTCACTATATTTTGTTTGTAATTATTGATAGACTTAAAAACTATAAACTAAAGATTATTGGTAACTCTAAGCATAATTTTATATGATTAAAGCATGCAAATAAGCATATAAAATACTTAAAATTTTGCATGAAAATCCCTTCTAAAGATTCCTAATTTACTCAAACAATTAACCTATTCTATAAAATATTCAAAAAATATTGTCCTTTATCATTTTCTGCATAATTCGAGTAGTGTCTTCATCATCTCATCGATTGTTACATCAACTTGGAGCTAGATTTCTTGTGCTATTATCTTTCCTTGTGCTCATTCATCATTTGTCTTCTCATATAATTTCATGAGGAATTTGAATGTCTTTTCAATGTTTAATATAAACTTCTAGAAATATAGACTCTTATTATTTTTTGTTTTATTGAGAATAAAAGTTAATCTCATGAAAATTTTCTATTTTTCTGATTTATTAACTGATGTTGGCATCTAATGTGAGTAAGTTTTTTAAAAATTCTTTTTTGTAAATCTTCAATTTTGAGGGTTTTTGTAATTTTAAGAAATTTAGGGTGCTTTATGCAAATTACAAACTATTTTATGGGTCAATGTATAATTATTGGCTTGAAATTCTCATGGTTTTTCGTGAATTTTTAAGTTTCGTGGTATTTTTTATAGTTTTTAACTTTTAGGATGCTTTATGCAAATTACAAACTACTTATGGGTCTTTTCGATCAAATTGATTTATACTACTAATTAATGCCTTCAGTTTCTAGCAGAGTTCTCATTGCAGAGGCTATATTAGACTTTTAAAAATCAGGACTTGTTTGCTTATAGTTTATGAGGTGTGTAGTTTTGAGCTTAAAAGTTCGTAAAAATTCCTCTTGTTATATTGACACATTAATTAAGTTAAGAAGTCGGCCTAAGTAGTAAATATGAAAAGCATTGATGAAGGAGAAGGAAAAAATAAAAATTTGCCCTTGTTCATAAGTATTGGCCCTTGTATTTATTTACTTTAAAATTACATAATGTTGAATTGATTGAAATCATTAAACAAAATTAATCATCATAGCAATTAAATTATTAAAGTCCTAACCTTGATTCCAATAGAGGATGCACAAACAACAATCAGTAACTAAAAATGAAAAGAAAAACTTATTAATCTTTGAACCTTTCTATTTACAGTGGGGAATAATTTTAAGCAATGAAGACAACAACAACAAAAAGAAAATAGAAATTATTTAAAAATTAACGAAGAAAAATAACGTAAGACAATAAAGGGACATGCTTGTTGAAGGAGACTAAAGTGCTATGGAAATTGTATAATTCTTGATTTATACATATGACATGAGATGTTACATGTGAGAGGATAATAATTGTAAATAGAGTTTTATTTGGATAAAAATTATATAATTTTCTTAAAGTTTGAAATATTGTTTCTTTTAATAATAGATTTAAATGTTTTAAAAATTATAGAAACACCCTCAAAAGTTCAAATAATAAAAATACCCTGAAATTTTTGAAATTTCAAAACTTGCAAACAATAGAGATGAATTCAAAGGATTGCCATCAGGCACTTGAAAATTTAAAATTTGTAAAAATAACCTCAAAGTTATAAAAATTACAAAAAACTCATTCAAAAGTTAAAAATCACCAAAAACCCTAAAATTTCAAAACCTATGACCAATGCATATCAAATCTTGAAATTATTAATAGACCGCTAAAATTTAAATTTTATAAAAACAATCCAAAGTTTTAATAATTATAAACAACATCTTAAAAACTTAATAGTCAAATTTAGATATTAAGCGTGTAGTTATTATTATTTAAAACCATGCAATAAATGAAATTTTTGTGAAAAAGAATATAACAATTAGTATTAAAGCACGTTGAAAGTGTGGGTAGTATTAGTAAAGTACTTTGATTTGATTTTTGGCCATTGATTTGTATTTTTGTTACTTTTAGCAATTGATTAGAATTTTTCGTTAATTTTAGCGACTGAATTTGGATGTTGAAAATTTATAAAAATTTCAAGCAATTTAGAAAGATTATACATTTTATCTAGATTAATGACTTGTGGTCGTCATAATTGAATTTATAAAACTATTTGTGCTTATTTTCTAGTTCTATGACTTAAGGAGTTTGACCACATATTTTGATTCATTCGAGTTTATTTTAAAGACATTCGATCGATGAATTTTACTTCTAAATTCAATTTAAGGACATTTTGATCTATTCTATTTGAATTTTAGTTTAAGAAAATTTCAATCAATTTGAATCAAGTTTTAAGCCCATTTCAACCAATTTGATTTGAATTTCATATTGTTCTATGGATTTGCATCTTTTAGGAGTTGTTTTTCCTTTTTGCTATTAGATATTTTATAATTTTGTAGGGAAAATATAAAGAATTTTCTATAAATCTCAAAAGATTATGGTTATTTTATATTTTTAGAAAATCTAAACTTTTTCTGCCAAACCGATAGAAAATTTAAGCTTTTTGTAATTTATAAGAAAATGCGAATTTGTTTTCTAATTTTTGGGAAAAATATTAACTGTTCCACAATTATCAAAAGAATTTGGATGATTATGCAGTTTTCAAAACAATTTAGACCTTTCTGCATTTTTAAATTTATTATATTTTATTTATTTATTTCTTTTAGGGCTTGGCATTGTGTATTTGATTTTGTGTTGTTGGGCGAACCAATGCATGGGTTCTACTGTATTTATTTATTTTCTTAAAGGATTGATGTTTGAAGTTTGAAGCTGTAGATTAATATAAATATTAGGACATTTAATTCACATGGCCCTTCTAATAGGCACCGTTAGGTCACAAAAATTAGGATATTTGGTTCACATGGAATTAGAATATAATTAGGTTATTACAAAAATTAGGATATTTAGTTCATATGGGATTATGATATAATTAGGATATTTAAAGTTGAATTAGAATATAATTAAGTTATTATGAAAATTAGGATATTTAGTTTACATGGGATTGTGGTATAATTAGGATATTTGAAGTTGTAGCTTACATGAGATTAGGATAATTAGGATAGATTTGAATTGAAATGTAATATCTAAAAGAGTTAAGGATATTTTGTCTACCAAAAGATAGATTTGAATTGAAATATAATATCTAAAAAGTTAAGGGTATTTTTGTCTAGAAAGATTTTCCCAAACTCGTGCTTTTAAAGGGAGTATGATATATATATATATATATATATATATATATATATATATATATATATATATATATATATAGAGAGAGAGAGAGAGAGAGAGAGAGAGAGAGAGAGAGAGAGAGAGTTTAGTCTAGATTTTGTCAAAACCTCGACAATTTTCTAAAGAATATATATATTCATGATACTTTGAGTGGTGAGCTCAAATCTTATCGTGTTGTAGTAACAGGTGTTTTAAATTTATAATTGCCATTATACATCTTGTAATAATGCCATCAAATATATATGGTGAAAGCTGTTTTATAGTTTCGAGTTTTCTATGATATGAATCAAACTAGTTTGATGTGTTGATTTTTAAAATAGTGTAAAAGCCATCCATTTTAGGCATAGCTAATAATGATTAGAAAACATCTAACTTATGTAATGTTTCTATACATAGATCATGTGGTGCGCAAATTAAGATGGATGATGCCGATCATTGTATCAAGTGGCAATAGGGACTAGCTCCTCACTTGTTTTTTTCTTTCAAAAAATATTTAGGGTTTTCAATATAAACCCCTCAAATTGTAGGGATTTCTAAATTTTCCCTCCAAATGTTAATAATTTTAAATTTACTCGTCAAATTCTATTCTTCCCTTAATTTTGCTCTCCACCCTAACTACAATTAAAATATTGACAGATCTCTGTGTTAATTTACCTTTCTATCCCTTGTATAATTATTTTTTTAACTAAAAATTAGAAAAGTTAAGTATAATCCATTACAACTCCAAATAACCATTATATTCTTCCTTTCCGGACCCAAGATGGTGGCGATGAGAGGAAACCGGAGCCGAAGTGAACGCGCCAAAGCCACATCATTTGTTGAGGGAACATGAGATCAATTCTCACCATCACCATCATTAATTTATTGATAAGGATACAACAGAAATCATTCGGGTCAGACCCAATAAGCCCAATAAAACAATGTAATAACGAAATCAATTCTGGAAAAATAACAGTAAACGCCGATTAGAAAATGCGAGGCCATCATATTTTTTGTTTTAGTTCCGTTCGGTTTTGAATATTATAATAGGTAGGTGATTTAAAGTATAAGATTCAGTTTAATCTTGTTGATTTTTAACAAATAATTATAATAGGGATAAAGAGGTAACTTGACCTTTAAAACTATTAAAAGTTAACGGTGATTAGAGAGGAGGGTAAAATTGATGGGGAAAATCAATTTGAGGGGCATATTTAGAATTATAATGATTTGAGGAGAAATTTTAGAAATACATACAATTTGAGGGGTATATATCAAGAAAACCAAAATTAATAGTTCCGGCCATAAAGCTAAAATTAGAATTATATAGCTTTTGTACCAAGTAGTTTTAACTAAGTAGATACTGAATTTGCATTAGAAATATATTTCCACAATAAATTTTTAGATATTCGAATAATATATTTCAAGTTGATTTCCTGCCTAGAATATTTATTGTCGCAGAACTCGATACATTACCTTTTTATAACAAACCAAACAACCCCTATATAATATTGCAAATGTACTTGCAACTCAAATTATTCCATACTAAACACATCTTATTATCCTTCATTGCGTATATCCTCCAGGGCCGCCATAACGAAATTGGAGTCCGCCTGAGTCTCCGTAATCATATTCGTGATCAATATTATAGTATTCAGGAATATCAGATTGTGTACTAACTTTATAATCTTTTGGTTTATAAAGCTGATTATTTTCATCTATTAACTGAATATCCAGAAAATAGCATGTCTTGTTTTGACCTTCGAACGCTAGATGACCACTCCCCATAGGAGGACTCGGCTCATTAAATGGAGAGTAAACTGCACCTCCCCAGTCAACCTCAGTAGCTTTCTCCATATTATTGAAAAGCTCCTTTGGCCAATATCCCACAAAAGATCTTTCTTGTCCATATGTCAACCACCAATTTCCAGTTTTTGGATCCTGGATAAAAATAAGAATAAAACAAGGGTTATTTGTCGATGAGCCTCGTATAGCGTAGGGGAGAAGTTCACCTAATTATCATTTTGCTCTGTATTGTTAACACATGGATCCCCTGCTCGTGGAGTACTTTTTGATAGTTTTTTAACGGCTAAATTACTAGATTGGTATCAAAAGTAGTACCCAATGATCAGATTAGTATTAAAATTATCTTTGGCAATAACAATGCATTTAAACTTACCCGATGAGACAAATAGGCCCAAAAATAAATTTTCCAGCTAACTTTTCCGTTGACCACTCATATAATCCTATCACATGATGTTTATGTGGCATATTTATGATAACATGACGGCTATAGTTAGCCTAATTCAAACTATTAGAGGGTTATATTTTTAAATTAGTGTAAAAGCAAAGAATGGTTTTTTTAATTTGGGAGCTTCTTCTCCTTCTTCTATCAAATTAGCGTTCTCCATTCCTTGAGAACATGGATTCCTTGAGCTCAAGCAATGAAGAACCACCAATTTGAAGGAAGAAGATGAAGGAGTCCCAAATTTTAAAAAATCCATCTTTTTTTTTACCCTAATTTGAAAATCACTCCTTCTAATGTTGAATGAAACTAACTACAGTTGCCACGTCATTATAAACATGCCACCTAAGCACATGTGGCAGATTACCCGAGTGGTTGCCGGAAAAATAGTCGGAAGATTTATTTTTGGACCTATTTGTCTAATCGTGCAGGTTTAAATATCTTATTATCGCTGGAGATAATTTTAATACCTTGTTGGTCATGGGGTACTTCTTTTAATACCAATCTGGTAATTTAACCTTTTTTAACTTTTCAAGTGAAAATGTCATAAGAACCTTCTCAAGATTGTCTAAGTCCAAAACCATCACCGACATCTATTGGGCATAAAATTAGTTAACCAAAAGAAAACCTCAAGCAACATGAGAGAAACTTGCATTTATCCCTCCCAGTATTTTGTGTATTGCAAAATATCCTTCATATAGTTTCTTGTTCATCACTTTGCATCCAAAGCTTTGATGAGTACAATTAGTTAAGGTGAAAAGATAGTTTTACCTGTTTATAAGTATGAATACGGGTACATGGGCGTGCGTGTGTTGTCTGTGTGTATATAAGTGTCTAAGATAGTCGGAATGAAATTTGGATGTTTGGTGTAAGTTTACTTGAGCAAAGGTAATTCAATACTAATTTACCTTGAAGATAGTTATTTCAATTGACTCTTGAATTCCACCATAAGTAGAAAGCTGAGATATTTCACTCCCCGGACCAAAGTCTGGAGATAGTACAAGAAATCCTAGGCAATTGAGATTGTAGCAGCCTGTTTTATAACCGTCAGCCTGCATCACATTATTAATAAATTTTTGTTATGTCAGAGGCTTGATCCTGCTGGTAAAAAATTATTAATATTTTTCAAAACAAGAGAAATAGACTTATACATATCCCAATATAAAGTTATAAGCTAGAGATGATGCTTATATTATACCGTCCAAAACGTAGATAGATGAGTTAAAGAGTCACCATCTTGTTGGCTTGGATATACCTGAAATTTTAAAAACAAAATAGACAGAAATTTAGTGGAAATTAATTTAAGTGAGTTTCCTTTTTTCTTTAAACAAATTATGAATCTCTTAAATTTACTTACATGCCATCCTGCTTGCACAGTGTTTACTTTATCTTCGTCTCCATCAGCGCCTCCTATGACCCATATTTGACTTATGGAGGCTTGATCAAGTTTAACATTTGGAAAACCATAAACAATAAGTTTTGCATGTGATCCATAATATTGTCCCCATTCCGTTTTCATTACTGCATACTGTTTCACAAATAAAACAATCAATCCTATCTCATCTTCTCCTTGCCATTGTCAATGGTTTCTTGAATTGTTTCATGAATATGAATCTTTTTTTGGTTTAATCGTTTTTGCTCAATATATAGTTTTGTCTTTCAAGGAAGATTATTTAACTATTTCCCTGTTTGCTCTTCGGATATTGATATTTTGTCCAAGGTGACAATTTTTAGCCATTATCTGGTAAGTTTGGCACGAGGTTGAGTGAAAAGGCTAAGAAAAAGAATTAATTTAGTGATAACCGATCATGGAAAGTTAAAAATAGTTCAATTCAGTTTAATTAGTTGGGTAATTTTCTTGTATTTGGCACATAAAGAAGGGTTAACTAGCTTAATCCCCATTTTTTAAAAAGAAAAATTTAAATTCAGTAGAAATTTTACTAATATTTATTACATTCAAGTAAATTCAACAATTTTATTGATATGAGCAATAAAAATATTGCTATTTGTATATATTATTTTAATAAATGACTTTTCAGAAGTCTTCTAAAATCATTTTAAATTATAAAAATAATTTCAAGGTTATGTAGGGATAATATGATAATAAATATTATTGTAAAATGTAAATTGTTAGTTTAGCTCACTAATATTATATATAAGATTCCTTTTAAATTTTCTCCCACTAAAATAGTTGTTATAAATATCCTAACATGTTTATAACAGAAATTCTTGAATAGTTGCTATAGTTATCCAAGAAGATTATTTCCAATTTCTTTTAAAATTCATTTTCTATTCCTATGTTAGGAGGCCAAATTAACCGTAATCTACCTCCTGACACAGATAAATTCACCCAAGTAGACGATGGGTTAACTAACATTAAGGACGTTAACATTTTGAGCAAGTTAACCTGTCCCTTAACCTCTCGTCAAATGAAGGATTATCTATATTCTATTTTCATGACTTTTATAATTCAAAACTGTTGGATTTATTTTCCCTTTAATACACTCCTGTCGAAAAAATTTATGCTCCTCAAAATCGAAGTTTAATAAAACAATCCATTGACAATGCTGTAAAAGTAGAAAGGACAACCACAATTTCACGAGTCAAATTTATCTTAATAATTTAAGATACTTTTATAATCATCCATGTTATGTCAGATTAGTCAACAGAACATAGGATTAATAATTTCCCCTCTATTTTAGATTTATCGAGTAAAAGGTGTACTATAGAAAACTGATGCAGTTACTTTTCGTGTGAAATAAATTGCATGAAAATAAAAAATTGTAAATTTAGAGGGAAAATGTAAAATAAAGATGGTCACTCACATGGTTCCCATCATTAGTACCCCTCTCCGGTTGGAAACTTGTAACAGGTCTTTTGACATGATTTTGAAGAGTTTTTGCATATATTAAATCATTCTTTGTAGTCCTCCGGATAAGAACTGTTCCCGATGGACAAGTGATGTTCCCGCCGAAATTTGAATTTATAGTCGAAGGTCGTTGTTCACTAGACGGTCTAGACTTGCCTTTTGGAAAACTGCTGGGCCTCATCTGCATCCAATCAATTCATTTGTTAAAACAAAATGAAGTATTCTGCAATCTTTGTTCACTAATGATTGTTTTTCATTTTGATGCATCAAAGACTAGGTTGCATTCTTTATTGATACTCTAATATATTCCTGTAGGTTGAACATCGTTTTTACAGGCTGAAATATGACCCTTACACGGCAATAATACCAAATATTTTTAAATCCTCTTTAAATACGGGATTAATAGGATTTGAGCCTATATAGTTGTGATACCATGTCAAAGATCTAAACTAGGACACCAAAATAGTTGTATGTCTCATATCCATAATATTAAAGTTAAGGACCTCATGTTTTGTTGTTCTTTTTAATTGAAATGGCATATCTATGTTGCCCTCTGTCCTATATGAACTGTGAATAAATTTATTCTAGTCAAATTATAACAATCATAATATTTATACGAAAAAATAACCATAATATTAAAGAGCAGATATTTTTAGAAATAATAAAATAATTAACTAAAGTTGAATTTGAATTTCTTTCCACGTCTTTGCAATCTGTGTTTTTTAAATCTAACCTGTCAGATTTCTATAATCAATTGGTTTATGAAAGAAAGTGTTAAATTTAATGGTCTTTCTATTATACTATGGGAAATTGAACAATTAATTTCCTTTGTTTTGTTGTTAATAAATAGCCAAAACGTAGAATTTTTTTGCACTGGCCTCATAATATGTAGAAAATAATTAAACGAAGTAGAACCTAATCATACTCCTTTAAAAATATTAGTTCGGTAAAGCCTTCCACAGTCAATATTATCCTTTATTATTTTGAATATTACATTTTAAACATAATCTATCCTATTCTTAATGATCCTATAGCGTGAATCATATCACTGTGACTTAGTACTTGTCCTCTTGGGCTTTTAATGGCCCATGAGAAATTGTACATAGACCTTGATAGGAGTGAAGAAGTATACAACTATTTATTATCAAATCTGGTTTTAGTAAATTTTTAGTGTTGATCTATCTATAAAACCAAACTATTAGTAGAAAGTTTGATTATTTTACTTTTTAAATAAATAAAATTAATATGCCCGAACATTCAAATAGAGATAACTTTTAATATAGCCAATGTCATCCTAATCCTAATTATCCTATCATGTGAATCAATTATTTAAAATCACTCTCACTACTTATTTGTCCTATCCTATAGTTGTTGTGAACTATAATCCTAACCTAATACCAACAACTTCGGGAACTATATTAATTATTAACTTCAGGCCTAATCCTATCCTAATCTTACATACTAATAATTTCAAACTTCAAGAAATTATACAATTGTTATCCAAATAGAACTCTATTTACAATTGTTATCCTCTCACATGCAACAACCCATACCTATATGTACAAGCCAACAAATTGCAAAAATTTTCATAGCACTTTCATCTCCTTCAATAGGTATTTGCCTTCGTTATTTTATTATATATTCTTTAATGAGAAAATAGGTTTCAGCTTTCTTACTATATATGCTGATATAAAGTTATTTTTTTTGTAAATTTCTAGCACTTATTTGACATTCTATAAGGTAACCGGCTACAAACTAATTTTCTTTTGCCGAGGTATTGACGGTGATTCTCAAATATCGTAGAACCTCAACTTTAACTTTACTAGCTGCATTGTGATGTATGCCATCTATATGCTCATATGTTGGTGTAAACAGCCTTTAAAAGCTACACGTAAGCACATGTTCTCAGTGTGACCACTTTACACATACTTGGCAGGCTTCTAGATTTAGAAGATTTATATATTGTATGTATTATCTCCTCATATTGATGATTATTGCTCACATTACGATTTGACTGTCATCTATATTAGTTATGTGTAGGCGTTAAAAATTGCTTATCAGTGCCCGAACGAAACTCGTGACGGTGGGTTAACAACCAACAACCCATTCGACAAACCAACACCGATTGACTATGCCGCAAACGCGTAAAGCGGGTCCGCGAACACACGAAATGGGTCAACAAGGCGCATTTAATCAACGAGGCTACGGTTATGGAATGAATCCAACAAGCAAAGCTTCAACGAGATTGATCGGGTCCAAACATCAACGAGATCGGATTTGAACATCGACCGATCGCCACCTAAATCGCTGACGGGATGAAACCAATCAAGTGAACCAAGCACGGACTTAGAGCGGCGGCGACAAGATCGGAATAAACGCCACGGAAAAGTCCAAAACCAAACCGAGAAGCCAAAGCGGCGTCGGCGAAACCGGACACCGTTTGGTGTCGACAATTGGCCGGACACCATTGGTGTCCGCCAAGGCGGACACCCTTTGGTGTCGGCGAGGCGGACACCCTTTGGTGTCGGCGAGGCCGGACACCAATGGTGTCGGCCGTGAAAAGCCCCCTCTCCTCTTGTTTTCCTATAAATAGTGAGGGGTGCTCATTTGAAAGGGCCGGATTTTTGGAGATTGGATTTTCTCGATATTCTTGAGAGAGCCCTCGCGAGATCCACGAGCCGCCGACGATAGTCCCGAAAGCACCGGCGAAAGCACGCATGCATCTACAAACCGCGAGGTAAGCGAACTCGGTCGGCTACGATCAATGGATTTCTCCTAGTAGATCTCACCCGCCCGGCGATCCTCTCCTTCGTGAGTGCGATCCCCGAAGGCGATCCTCTCCTTCGTGAGTGTGATCCCCTCAGGTGCGTCGTTTCCTTCGTGAAACGAGCCCCTTCACGCCTCAGAGTTCCGAACCGGGTTTCCACGGATCCGAATTGCGGTAGTCCGCGGACGAACAAAAGTCCCGACACGGGCAAAGAATCCCGCATAGCGAGGATCGTAAAATAGAGATCCTCGTGTTTGTTCATAAAAGGAAGAAGTTGTAATTTTGTTTTCATTGTACCAAATAAAAGGCATTTTCTTTGTTTGAATTTTGTTGTAGGCCAACGAAGCTGTAAACAAGTTCAAACGAGCAATGAATAACAAGTCTACTTTTACCGCGAACAAGCTGGCGACCACAGTGGGAGCCAACGGCTTCAACAAAGAGGCCGTCGTGTCGCAACCGCGGATCCCGATCCCGGTCATCGAGGAGGTCGAGTTCGAGTTCGACCAGAAGAAGTATGAAGAATACCTCTCCTCCTCGTCGGATCCGGTTCCCCGCAAGTCCAAGATGGTCTCGGCGCAAGGAAGACCCGATCGGCCTCGATCGCGAGGCGAGAAAATCCACCACCACCGCCGTCAAGACTGCAGCAACGGTGGTTCCCCGGCCCTAACAACGGCCAAACCTTCAGAACCCCTGTCTTCACAGGGGGTAGATTCCGCCAATGGCGTCGTGACTCTCTCCAAGAGAGCCCGTCAGAGGCGACGTCAGCGCCTGGCGAAACAATTAGCCCAGCGAAAGAATCAACGGATGGGGTCCGCTATGAGGCGGATCTAAGATCCAAGTTGACTCAAAGGCTGAAGTCACGAGATCGTAGCCGATTCCTACAGGCGGCGGCGAACAAATGGGTCGAGTCAAGCGGAATCGTTCCACGCTTGAGGCGTATCCGGCGCCAGCGCTCCGGCGCAAACGGGCTTTGGTACAACAAGCCCGCGAGTTGAAGAGGGAGGCGCCAAGAAGTCGCCGACAAATCGCCTAACTCGAAGCCCAAGTCCGTCGAGGCTTCAACCCGGCGAACCCAACATCAAGCCTAGCTCGCCCAGCAGGCCAACTCCTGCTCCCGTGCTCAAATCAGAAATTGTGAGCACCTCAGCAAAAGTGGCGTTGACACCGAAGTCACCTCCGGCGTCTGTACCCGAACTTCCGGCGAAGCTAACTCTCGCCACGACCAGCAGGCTTACCGTCAAGGATCGCCTAGGTCCGCTAAAGGAATCACGGGTCACTCGATCTGAGTCGTACCCACAAAGATAAGAAGAAACCCGCAGCCGCCGCGACCGCTTCAAATCGAAGTCCGAGAGCCCGTCGAAGATTCACACTCGCGAAGGCGTGTGTCGCGGCGGGTAACTTATGAAAGGCCTATTTGTTCTCAGAAGGAGACGCTCTCATCTGACGATGACAACGTTATACCTGAGAAGTTGTGCCAACACACGATAGGTTGCTCCGGTATTCATACCGACGAGTTGTACTATCGTGCTGGGGGTACAAGTAAATCCCGAAAGAGGAACGCCCAGAATCAAACATGCCTTGCTTGTGCTCCCTGTAATCAAACATGCCTTGCTTGTGCTCAAAGCGATCAAGGCGGTGTTATCGAGTGCAAGCGTGCTAAAGCGACTCGGAAAAGGCATCGGTCTTTGATAGACTTCGACGCGAGAATGCGAACCAAGTCAAAGGCGCTTCCGTAGAAAAGATGGGCGCCTGGCGATGAATTGCCGAGTGTTACCATCAATATGACCAGAGAGGGGCGTCGTCGCGTGCGTTCGAGGGCATCATAGCGAATGACTTCGATTGCGGTCGGGGCTGTTAAACGACAATTATCGCAAGATGCGAAGGATTACCCTCGGATGATGAAGTGTCGGATGCCGCCCGCAATGGCTTCCGATAATACGATTTCGGCATAGGACAACCTTGCGAGGTGTTCATGATCGGCGGATCAAGTGTCCCGGATGCTTGAAGAGGCCTAACCAAGCAAAAGGATAACTTTAAGCTTGAATGGAACCGCCATGCGCCAGATGAGAGCAATGCATGACCAGCAGATCGGCGATAATGAACCGCCAAAGCGAGCAAGTCGTCGCAATAATGTCAACTTAACGGATAGCGACACGGACAGGAAGGAGGTCAAAAGCGGTGATCGTCTTTGCTTTCGACAAAGCGCTAGCGATAACACCGTCATTCCTCCCAAGTTTACCCGAGCGGGGATGTAGGAAAATGAGAAAATAAAGACCTCGAGCAAAATCAATACTTTGATTTCGCTCAAGAGGTAAAGAAAACGGGTATACCATGTCCTTACCCAAGGGAGTGGGAATCAATCCGTATCAGACAAAATTCAACCTCATCAACTTTACACCGCTTTGACGGAAGGGATCGCCCACTCAAAGACTTGATCTACTTCAAGTCTCATCTAGGTGTTATCTCCGACAACGAGCCCTTGATGGTTCGGTCATTCGTTGGCACCCTTCGTGGAGCCGCCTTCGATTGGTACCGCCGTCTCAAACCAGGGAGCGTTAATAGCTGGGATGATATGGAGGCCATGTTTCTCACCAATTTCTTCGACGATGACACCGAGGTATCCATCGGTTCTTTGTTGGATGAGAAACAGAAAGACGGGGAAACAGTGGATAACTTCGTCAAGAGGTTCAGAAATAAGGCAATGAATTGCCGAGACCCGATAACGGAGAAGTTCATTCTCCAAACTTGTCATAGCAACTTGTCGTTAGGCGTATTGGAAGCAATGGGAACCGCACCGCCCGAGACCGGAAAGATTTAAGGATACGTGGAGAGCAAGCCGGCGATTCACGAGGAGGAAGAAAGCGAGAGAGGTCAGCCTATGGTGGATGCTCACAAGCGAACTTTGTCCCCGTGGCAAAGGTAAAGCGCCGGCAAAGTCTGTAGGCGCTAATCAAGCGTTCGAGCGCAACCACAACGGCGGTCGCAACAACGTGCACCACGGCAATCGCGGCCTCAATGGCGCCAACAAACTCGAATCGAAACCATCCGGTTCGAGGTTTCCCAAGACTTACTCGCTCAAAGACGAAGTTCCGCATCTTCAAATACCTTCGGAAAACAACAAAATCCGGTTGCCCCAATTGTAAACCAAGAGGAGGCAAACAAGGTTACAGATCCGCATCCGGCTTACCACGTAGCGGTACATCATCCTACAAAGTTACGCTACCATCTCAAGGACAAGATTCAGGCCTTGATCGATGTTGAGTCATTACTCCAAAACCCTCTAAAGAGAAGAAGGTGGGAGCAAATGCGGTCTCTATAAGCTTGGATCAGTTCCTTGGATTGGTTCCAACCGGCGCCCGGTTGTGAAGGTAGGAATGAAGATGGTGAATGAAGATCCTCACGGGCAGCGTAAGAAGGGGCTCGTGCAGCACCTGACGACAAGCGGAGAAATCCTTTGGGTCCACCACGACTTCTTTGGAAGGCGATCGATGGTCTACATCCTCGGCCATAAAGAAGTCCAAGGGAAAAGGCAAGCTATGCCATCTTTGCCAGCAATTCGAGAGAAGAATGATGAAAAAGTATCCACCTTCCAATTTCAGGAAGAAGAAGCGGGAAGTCTTAAGCTACTAGGAGTGGACAAGAATACTCCTACAAGTATCGGACACTCCAAATCCCAACGCTAAGACACCGCCGAGTGGGGGTGACCACGACTCCTCTCACTCGTCGCGAGAAAGAAAAAGCGGTGAAGCAAAGGAGAAACACCAGTCCAAGAAGCTCAACTCCGGCGGTCGATTCAATCGCCCGATTGTGAGGGATAGGCCGGAACATCGGGCTCTCCATACCGTTTCGGCGTCATGGCCCGGTTGGCGAACATCCGGCGAATAACTCTCTGAGTTGCTCCGTTGTCAAAGGAAACAGGAAGCTCTACAAGAAGCTCGGCCGACTCGAGGTGTTTCTCACTCAGTTAAGCCGATTCGGAAGAATCGCACAACAATGCAACAGCAGCCAAGCACTTCCCTGCATTACTTTTACAAAGGAGGATATGCGGGCGAGAGATTCAAACACGATCGGCGCTATACTTCACCGGGTATATTGGCTCTAGTGAAGTTAACCGGATCCAAGTCGATCCGGGTTCCGCTGTGAGCATTATGCCCTTGCGCCTCATGTATCACCTTGGAATTCCTGCCGATGGCGTCAGCGGCACAATGATCTATGGGTTTAACACCGGTCTCGGCGCTTGGTAAAATCGGATAAAGTGCCAAATGGGGATTTAAAGTCGAAGTCACGCTATGTGATTGGCGAGACTTCCTATAACTTATTGTTGGGTCGACCTTGGATCCACGGTAGCGTTATAGTCCCATCTACTCTTCATCGGTGTCTCAAATATGTAGACCACGAATAATGAGTCAAGGCGGTGGTCGCGGACAAGCGGCCGTTTAAGGGGTAGAGAATTATTTTACCGATTCTCTCCTCTACGGTAATGAGTCGGCGAATCATCGGCCCAAGGCACGGACAGCGGTGAAGAAGTCGATACCGGCCGGGCTTGATTATAGTGGTGGTTTTGTTTTAAATGACATTGTACCCCTTGTAATCAATCTTGACGATGAAGAATCGTCAGATGAACATTGTAATTGGCAAATTGCCGATGAATCAATAAATGGCGATTTAGAGTACCCTTTGTCTTTGAATGATGTAATGGCGGTTTATACAGCGATCGAGTTGCACTTACCAACTTCGGTCTTCTTGCTTTACACAAAAGCAATTCCAGGACTCCTTTGGGACAACACTTTCGTCATCCCACGAAGATCAAGTAGTGAAAAGACTTGGTTTACGGAAAAGGAGATGCAGTTCCAACGCCGAATCATTTCTTAGAAGAAGATGAAGATGACAACGGGCCTATCCTCAACACATTCAGATATAGTCCAGAGACACTGGGTATCATGAAAAAGTGGGGGTACGACTTGACACAAGGAGAAGGTCTATGTTTCGGGCGAGGTCCTCGAGTCCCTCGTAAAGCGGCATATGTCCCAAAGGGAAGCGGATAACCACTATGCATTTAGAAGGGGATTGGGATACGAATCCTCCTCAGAAGATGAATGCTCATGGCTAATTGATGATAATCCACCTGATAAGGGAGACGGACATTCGTCTGATTCTTCGGCTTGGGATTCTGACACCAACCTCAGAGAAGCTTTCAAGGCTTTGATGTCAAATATGGCCACGATCGATCCTGCTACTATTGAGGGTGATGAAGATATGCCAACATGGGAAGACCCATGGATCCATCAACTCAGAAAGCAGTTTGGGGATAAGTTCGAACAAAGAGAACCCCCCACTAAGGATGAGGTAGTCCAGATTAATATGGGTGATGAGGAGCATCCTAAGCTCATAAACATCAGCAATACTCTTCCCTCGGAAGAGAAAGAAGAGTTGATCGCCCTAATCAGGGAGTATATCGATGTATTCGCTTGGAGTTATGAGGACATGCCAGGACTCGACCCTAATGTAGCGACACATCGCCTCAACATCAACGTGGATGTCAAACCCGCCAAGCAATCGCAAAGACGGTTTCACCACAAATCTTACAGCGCATCGCTGATGAAGTAAAGAAACTCATAGAATCGGATTCATCGAGGAAATTCAACATCCGGATTGGGTGGCTAATATAGTCCCGGTCATGAAGAAGAATGGTTCGATTAGGATGCATGTAATCTGAGACCTAATATTTGCCCTTGAATTCCCGCCAAGTCGGCCAACCACAATGATCTATGGTTTAACACCGGTCTCTACGCTGGTAAAATCCCGATAAAGTGCCAAATGGGGATTTAAAGTCCAAGTCACCGCTATGTGATTGACGCAGAGACTTCCTATAACTTATTGTTGGGTCGACTTGGATCCACGGAACGTTATAGTCCCATCTATCATCGCTCTCAAATATGTAGACACTAATAATGAGGTCAAGACGGTGGTCGCGACAAACAACCGCTTAAGGGTAGAGAATTATTTTATCGATTCTCCTCTACTGCATGAGTCCTAAATCAATCATCGCCAAGGCACCTGGTGAAGAAGCCGATACCGCTTCCGCTTGATTATAGTGGTGGTTTTGTTTTAAATGACATTGTACCCTTGTAATCAATCTTGACGATGAAGAATCGCCGATGAACATTGTAATTGGCAAATTGCCGGCGAATCAATAAATGATTTAGAGTACCCTTTGTCTTTGAATGATGTAATGGCGGTGTTTATACAACGATCCGTAGTTGCACTTACCAACTCGTTTTTACACAAAAGCAATTCCGTGACTCCTTTGGGACAACACTCGCCATCCCACCTAAGATCAAGTAGTGAAAAGACTTGGTTTACTAAAAGGAGATGCGCCAATAATCATTTTAGAAGAAGATGAAGATGACAACGGCCTATCCTCAACACATTCGGATATAGTCCGTAGACACCGGGTATCATGAAAAGTGGGGGCACACTTGACACAAGGAGAAGGTCTATGTTTCAAGCAGGTCCTCGAGTCCCTCAGAAGCTGCATATGTCCCAAAAGGGAAGCCGATAACCACTATGCATTTAGAAATTGGGATACTAATCCTCCTCAAGATGAATGCTCATGGCTAATTGATGATAATCCACCGATAAGGGAGACGACATTCGCTCCATTCTTCTGGGATTCTCGACACCAACCTCGAGAAGCTTTCAAGGCTTTGATGTCAAATATGGCCCACGATCGATCCCCGCTACTATTGAGGGTGATGAAGATATGCCAACATGGGAAGACCCATGGATCCATCAACCGAAAGCGCTGGGGATAAGTTCAACAAAGAGAACCCCCACTAAGGATGAGGTAGTCCAGATTAATATGGGTGATGAGGAGCATCCTAAGCTCATAAACATCAGCAATACTCTTCCTCTAAGAGAAAGAAGAGTTGATCGCCTCTAATCGGAGTATATCGATGTATTCGCTGAGTTATGAGGACATGCCAGACTCGACCCTAATGTAGCACACATCGCCAACATCAACGTGGATGTCAAACCCGCCAAGCAATCGCAGACGTTTCACCACAAATCTTACAGCGCATCGCTGATGAAGTAAAGAAACTCATAGAATCGGATTCATCGAGGAAATTCAACATCCGGATTGGGTGGCTAATATAGTCCCGGTCATGAAGAAGAATGGTTCGATTAGGACCAGACGACACGAGACCTAAACGCTGCTTGCCCAAAGGATGATTTCCTCGCCAATCACCGACGCCATAGTTGACAATACATGTGGATTCGAGGATGTCCTTTATGGATGGTTTTTCGGGTACAACCAAATCAAGATGCACCCCGATGATGCCACACACAAGATTCGACCATCGGTATATATTGCTACACTGCATGCCGCTCGCCTCAAAATGCCGGTGCCACATATCAAAGCAATGACTAAGATTTTCCAGATTATCCCGAAAACTCGAATGCTACGCCGATTAATTTAAAAGCCGCGGACAGGAGATCACATTAAAGATCTTAGAACCGTATTTGAGCTCATGCGACTCATCAACTAAAGATGAACCCCGCCAAATCCTTCCTTGGGATGTCCGGGCAGTAGCCTTTTGTCGCCACCGACAAAGGAATCCACGCCGATCCCGACAAAGTGAAGGCAATTCAAGAGTTGCAACCTCCAAGAAATGAGAGAACTCGTTACAAGGGCGATCATGACATCCGACGGTTCATATCGAACCTATCCGAAGTGCCAACCATTTTCTAAGTTAAACAAGAAGGGCGGTCGCTTATTTGGGACGATGCCCGCCGAAAGCCGCTTGAAGAGATCAAGTCGATCTCGCTAAACCTCCTCGTTTTGTTGCACCTAACGGAAAACCGCTCGATCTACGCCAAGGCAACGGATCACTCGTTCGCCTTTACCGCAGACGACAACAATGGCCACCAACAGCAAGGTATTACCTCGAGCCGAACGCTGGTCGGCGCGAAGTCTCGATACCCAATGGTCGTGAAGCGTTTTGCATTAGTGTTCGCGATTCGTAAAATGCGACACTATTTAGCCTGGACAGACGATTTATGTTATTCTAACGTGAACCGGTCCCAATCTTTATGACCCACCGGCTTCAATGAGTTGGCGCTGGCAAATGGGCCTTGCTCTTGTCCCAATACGACTGCACTTCAAACAACGTAAGTCACCAAAGGGCAAGCGATTTGCGATCTCTTGGTCGCCAACCCGACAACGGACGCAGCTTGAGGTATATGATGATCTTCCTGACGAAGTCCGTGAAGTCAACACTACGCCGCACCAACAAATATGGCGATTGTATTTTGATGGAGCTTCTCGGCCACTAATGTAGCAAGTACCCCGACATTCTAAAATCTCACGAGTCGGAGTTGTCTTGATTTCCGGAATCATGTCATGCCCCGCGTGCTTATTCACTCATCAACCTCGCTCCAATAACGAGTCGAATACAACGCGCTACTTATCGGACTTAGCTTTGCCAAAGAGCCGGGGTCGAGTATCTCGGCCGCATCGCGATGCGAATCGATAGTTAAGGTGTTCGTGACTACGGTCGTGAACTGATCGATCCCCTATCATCGATAGCCGTTGAAATGGCGAGCTCGCTCAAGAGTTCTTCATTGAATATATCCCGCTCCAAAACGCTTATGCGGATGCATCGCGGCGTTAGTCGTGTCGCATAACAACCTTCCGACCGAAAACTAGTTACGGCCAGACTCATCAACTCTTCGCACTCAATATATGATGGGGTACAAGAAGACAAAGGATAGTTACCAAAGAGGCAAATGCAACCCAAACCAAGTTGGAGCCCCGATTGGCGCTTTCCTATCATCGACACGCCTTACACGGATTCTCGCCAAAACGGAAGGAGAGAGAGTCAATCCGCGAAGAGCTCCAAGAACTCGTTACAAGGGCGATCATGACATCCGACGGTTCATATCGAACCTATCCGAAGTGCCAACCATTTTCTAAGTTAAACAAGAAGGGCGGTCGCTTATTTGGGACGATGCCCGCCGAAAGCCGCTTGAAGAGATCAAGTCGTATCTCGCTAAACCTCTGTTCTTGTTGCACATATCGGAAAACCGTTCTGATCTCGTCAAGGCAGCGGATCACTCGTTAAGCGCCTTACTGCGCGGGGCGACAACAATGGCCCAACAGCAAAGCTGTATTACCCGAGCCGAACGCTGGTCGGCGCCGAAGTCTCGATACCCAATGGTGAAGCGGTGCCTTGCATTAGTGTTCGCGATTCGTAAAATGCGACACTATTTAGTCGGACGAGCGATTTATGTTATCTCTAGCGTAAATCGGTCCGAATCTTTATGACCCACCGGCTTCAATGAGTTGGCGTTTGGCAAAATGGGCCTTGCTCTTGTCCCAATACGACTGCACTTCAAACAACGTAAGTCACCAAAGGGCAAGCGATTTGCGATCTCTTGGTCGCCAACCCGACAACGGACGCAGCTTGAGGTATATGATGATCTTCCGGACGAAGTCCAGGAAGTCAACACTACGTCGCACCAACAAATATGGCGATTGTATTTTGATGGAGCTTCTCGGGCCACTAATGTAGCAAGTACCCCCGGACATTCTAAAATCTCCGCCGGAGTCGGAGTTGTCTTGATTTCCCCGGGGAATCATGTCATGCCCCGTGCTTATTCACTCACGAACCTGTTCCAATAGCGTAGCGAATACAACGCTACTTATCGGACTTAGCTTTGCCAAAGAGGCTGGGGTCGAGTATCTCGGCGTCTGGCGATTCAAGCGATAGTTAAGCGGGTTCGTGGTGACTCTGAAGTCGAGAATCGGATCGATCCCCTATCATCGATAGCCGTTGAAATGGCGAGCTCGTTCGAAGAGTTCTTCATTGAATATATCCCGCGCCTCCAAAACGCTTATGCGGATGCACTGGCGGCGTTAGGCGTGTCGTTAGCACAACCTTCCGAGACCGGTAACTAGTTACGGCCGACTCATCAACTCTTCGCACTCAATATATGATGGGGTACAAGAAGACAAAGGGATAGTTACCAAAGAGGCAAATGCAACCCAAACCAAGTTGGAGCCGAGATTGGCTTTCCTATCATCGACACGCCTTACACGGTATTCTGCCAGAAGACGTGAAGGAGAGAGAGTCAATCCGGCGAAGAGCTCCAAGATTCTTTTACGACACAGAGACCCAGATGTTATATCGTCGAGGGTACGATGGTCTTTTACTCCGATGCCTTTCAAACAAAGAGGCAGAAGAGGTCCTTCGGGAAGCACACGAAGGTGAGTGTGGTGCGCACCAGCCTGGTCCCAAACTCTACGATCGAATTAGGAGAATGGGCTACTTCTGGCCAACAATGATTAATGACGCAGTCGAGTACGCTCGGAAATGCCACGCGTGCCAAATTCACGCGAATTATATGCATCAGCCTCCAGAGCAGTTGCATCCTTCGACCACATCCTGGCCATTCGAGACATGGGGAATGGACGTTGTAGGTCCTATCTTTCCTCCGTCAGTCAAAGGCGATCGGTTTATTCTAGCGATCACCGACTACTTCTCCAAGTGGGCTGAAGCAATCCCGCTAAAAGAAGTGAAGGCGAGTACCGTCGTCAAATTTATCAAACACCATGTCATCTACCGACACGGTGTTCCAAGACGGATCGTGCATGACAACGGTCCCCAATTCATTAGCAATTCCTTCATCAGGTTTTGTGAAAAGTTCAAGATACAAGATGTCTCGCCGATGCGACCTATAATCCAAAGAAATAATGGGTTAGCCGAGGCGCTCAACAAGACGATCATCAAGATTTTGTCGGCTTGTGAAGAATAAAAGCTTAGACCGATGATAAACTCGAGAAGCACTCGGGCATATCGCGACAACCAGCATCGCGACGCCAGTGAGCTACCCGTACTCTACGGTCTGGTGTGAAGCAATTCTCCGCTGGAAATCCAGATTCGCCACTTCGCCGCCTTGCAACAGAGATGACGACCAAGAACAACATCAAAAACGCCAAGAGCTTGAGATGTTAGATGAGAAGCTCGAGGCTCAACAATGCATTGAGTTCTATCAAGCTAGAATGCCGAGGGCTTTCAACAAGAAAGTTCGACGAGAGAACCTTTAAGGAGGAGATCTCGCCCCGCCGCCGACGCCGATAATTCTCAACTCCAAAAGAAAGGTAAATTCGAACCCAATGGGAAGGACCGTTTATAATAGACACGGTCTATTCAAGCGGTGCATATCGCTTATCACCTGAGAATGGCGGCCAGGCAATTAATGCCGATAAATGGGAAGTTTCGAAAAGTATTATCCTTAATACATTCAGGATAACCCGTTTTGATGGGAAGTTCCTCAGAGAATATCTCACTCATTTTCATGAGGATAACCCTAAGTTATTGTGCTTTCCTCCAAAATTCTCTCACCGATCAAATTCATTGACGGTGGGCCCACTAAAAATCTCCCTGGTCCAACCACCAGCAAAATCCCCTCTCGATTCCCTCCACGAACGAGAGGTCCACTTTCAAATTCTGGTTAGCAATCCTACAAAAGCGAAAGCTATCCATACCCTTCCAAGATTCTCGGAGTGGAGACCCCACTCTTAGTTTCTTATCGGGAAATAGAATACATTCTTCCTTTCCCACCTTCACCTGGAGATAGGACACATCCTTCCTCTTCAGAAGCAAGAGATAGAATACATTCTTCCTCTCTTGTCTTAGATTCTCGGAGTGGAGATCCCGCTCTTAGTTTCATCTTTCAAGATTCTCAAGATGGAGATCCCATTTTCGGTCTCTTTCCTTTGGAAGCAGGACAAAATCCTTCCTTTCCGGCACCCGAGATAGGAGACAAGATCCTCCTTCCTCTCCATCAATAAGAGATAGAATACAAAACCTTCCTCTCTTATTTCAAATGCGTGAGCACACGGAGATAGGACACAAAACCTTCCTCTCCAGCGGCAGAGATAGGATACAAAACCTTCCTCTCTTGTTCATCCCTTACTCGGAGATAGGAGACAAGATCCTCCTTCCTCTCCACCTTGGAAATAGAATACGTTCTTCCTTTCCCACCTCAATCAATCTGAATCGGTTCAATCCTTCTCGGTCAAAGAAGGGGCCAAGATTCATCTTGGGGTATTTTATCGAAGCCTAAGAAGGATAAAGCCGCGCCTCACAGCGTTGCGGTTTAGTCTTTCTCCGATTGAAGAAGACACGAGTTGATTAAGGGCATTTTATCCGAAGCCTAAGAAGGGATAAAGCCAGCGCCTGCAGCGTTGCGGTTTAGTCTTTCTCGATTGAAGAAGACACGAGTTCGATTAGGGCATTTTATCCGAAGCCTAAGAAGGGATAAAGCCAGCCTTACAGCGTTGCGGTTTAGTCTTTCTCGATTGAAGAAGACACGAGTTGATTAAGGGCATTTTATCCGAAGCCTAAGAAGGGATAAAGCCAGCGCTTGCAGCGTTGCCGGGTAGTCTATTCGTGACAAAGAGCGAAGCCTACGTTATTCAACATCGTAGCATTAAGTCTAAGAGAGTCTCATTCTTTTAGCACAACGTCCGTCGCGGAGCGGATCTAGATAATCCGCACGCTAGCCCAACTCAAGCGGTAGTTGGTAAAGGCTAGTCAAATCCGTTGAGGGTGGGGTTGGATAACCCTAAAGTCAGCGCCTCACCGCAGCGTTGCGGTTTAGTCTTTTCGATTGAAGAAGACACGAGTTCGATTACGGGGTATTTTATCCCAAGCCTAAGAAGGGATAAAGTCAGCGCCTCACCGCAGCGTTGCGGTTTAGTCTTTTTCCGATTGAAGACACGAGTTCGATTACGGGGTATTTCATCCCGGCCTAAGAAGGGATTAAGCCAACGCCTCACACGCTGCGGGTGGTCTCTTGCCCGTAAAGAGTAATGGCCTATGTATTCAATATCATAGCAACAAGTCTAGAAGAGTTTCATTCTTCCAAAGACAACGCCACGCGCGGAACGGATCCAGATAATCCGCGACGCTAGCCCAACTCAAACGGTAGTTGGTAAAGGCTAATCAAACCGCTGACTACCGAGGGTTTGCCAAAATCCTATAAGTATTATGGTTAATTATTTCATTTAAATAAAAGAATCATAATAGAGCACGTAAGAGGACGGAAATATGTTTTATCGATAAAGATCAAGTTACACAAGTTTTCTAAACGGCAGATTTGTGACAAAGAAATACTTTATTGAGAAAAGCTTGCTGAAGTTCCTCCCGGCTCGCCCCAAAGCCTCGCCGCCATTAAGGGCCTCCGCAGCCTCTTCTTGATATTAACCGGCTTACGCCCGAGAGCTCAAGTTCCTGCACGCATCACAGAGTCTTTTCTTTGTTGGCCTTCGCCGCCTTCAAGACGACGTTTCCTCGCCGCTTGAAGCTCCCTGCTCGAGCTCTACTATCCTCGCTTCCAAAGAAATACACAAGACCAAAATGTCCCACGGAAGATGAAGCTTCAAAGAATGCTAGCCTCCAATGATGCACCCGCCTCACGCATTTGAACTCCGAGTCCAAGAATAACGCAAGCATCCCCAAGGTGCCGCGAGCCTCGATATATGAGGCGAGCCCGCTACTTCAAAATCTTGTAGACTTTGGAGCTTAACCTCTAAATGGTCGAAATCATCGGCAAGGTGGCACAGGCGGACTCAATCTTCCAGATATTCGCCTAGTCCTACTCCAACTAGGATTACGAGTATAAACTATTTCCTAATTTATCGAGAAGTTCAGGAAGAATATTTTCACAAAAATATTCTCGGGGATAACTTCGATTATGCGGATGCATCGGCGCCAATCAGCGTGTCGCCTAATCCTACTCCAACTAGGATTACGGTATAAAGCTGTTTCCTAATTTGTGAAGTTCGGAAGAATATTTTCACAAAAATATTCTTAGGGATAACTTCGATCATACGGATTGCATCGACGCCAATCAACGGTCGCCTAATCCTACTCCAACTAGGATTACGGTATAAAGCTGTTTCTTAATTTATCGAGAAGTTCGCGGAAGAATATTTTCACAAAAAAAAATATTCTTAGGGATAACTTCGATCGTCGCGGATCGCATCGGCGCCAATCAGCGTTGTATAATCCTACTCCAACTAGGATTACGAGTATAAACTGTTTCCTAATTTATCGAAGTTCAGGAAGAATATTTTCACAAAAATATTCTTAGGGATAACTTCGATCGCATGAGCTGCATCGGCGCCAATCAGCGTCATATAATCCTACTCCAACTAGGATTATGAGTATAAACTATGCCCCAATTTAGCGAGAAGTTCACGGAGAATATTACCATGTTCTTAAGGATAACTTCGATAATCTTCAATTTCCTCCGCTATGGAAAAGTTAATTTTGCGAGACTTATATGGGCCGAACAACGCTCTACCTTGAAAGAATCGAGACCCCACCATATCGGCACCGATTCAAGGCCGCCGTCCGAGGGCCTACCAAGCAAAGAATTGAGGACTGGAACAAATCCCGGAAGAATACCTCCCACGTGGATGAATACACTCCAACGAGGAGTAATACACAAGCGGCGCCAGCGGCGGCGTCGTCGACAAAGGATTCACCGATCAACGGTTCGATCCACGAAGATCGCGACGCCACTAACGCTGCACTCGCCGATTGAAGGCCAAAACCCATATGGCTTGAAGACAATTAACGCGTCGTAGTGAAGAATTCCCCGATCAACGGAGGAATCTCGATGGTCAATTGGATTACAATCCACCGACACGAGTCAACAACAAATAAACTCAATTAGCTCTGATTCGAAATTCCAACAACGGTCAAGCAATAAATGCAAGACCGCAACACCCCGTGTATCCTACAAAGCACTGGAGAACCTGAGAGAATTGGAGGAATCAAATACTGGAGCCAATCTCAAAAGAAATTTATCTACCGACTTCTGGTCAAGATCTCAACAACGGTCAGACAAAAAATGCAGTACCGTAATACCTTCAAGAATCCTACAAGGCACCGGAAAGACCGAAGGAGTGGAGAGATCAAAAGCCAAGGTCATTCACAAGTCCCATCACGCCGTCGAAGGGTGAAGGGCTCATCATGTCCAAAGCATCCTGCACTGCAAGAATCGACCGAGACGCTTTGGAGGGGTATCTCAGAGGCGTTAAAATTGCTTATCGGTGCGAGCGAAACTTCGTGGCGGTGGGTTAACAACCAACAACCCATTCGACAAACCAACACCGATTGACTATGCCGCAAACGCCAGAAAGCCGGTCCGCGAACACACGAAATGGGTCAACAAGGCGCACGAATCAACGAGGCTACGGTTATGGAATGAATCCAACAAGCAAAGCTTCAACGAGATTGATCGGGTCCAAACATCAACGAGATCGGTTTGAACATCGACCGATCGCCACCTAAATCGTTGACGGGATGAAACCAATCAAGTGAACCAAGCACGGACTTAGAACGACGACGACAAGATCGAATAAACGCCACGGAAAAGTCCAAAACCAAACCGAAGCCAAAACGGCGTCCGGCGAAACCGGACACCGTTTGGTGTCGACCAATGGCCGGACACCAATGGTGTCCGCCAAGGCCCGACACCTTTGGTGTTCGCCGAGGCCGACACCATTTGGTGTCGGCCAAGGCCGGACACCAATGGTGTCCGGCCGTGAAAAGCCCCCTCTCCCTCTTGTTTTCCTATAAATAGTGAGGGGTGCTCATTTGAAAGGGCTGGATTTTGGAGATTGGATTTTCGATATTCTTGAGAGAGCCCTCGCGAGATCCACGAGCCGCCGACGATAGTCCCGAAAGCACCGGCGAGCACGACAGATCTACAAACCGCGAGGTGTTTAACTCGGTCGGCTACGATTAGCCAGGATTTCTCCTAGTAGATCTCACCCGCCCGGCGATCCTCTCCTTCGTGAGGCGATCCCCGGCGATCCTCTCCTTCGTGAGTGTGATCCTCGTGCGCCGCTTCCTTCGCGGAACGAGCCCCTTCACGCCTCAGAAGTTCCGTAACCCGGTTTCCACCTGGATCTGAATTGCGCGGTAGTCCACGGACGAACAAAAAGTCCCCGGCACAGGCAAAGAATCCACGCAAGCGAGGATCCCGTAAAATAGAGATCCTCGTGTTTGTTCATAAAAGGAAGAAGTTGTAATTTTTGTTTTCATTGTACGCCTGAAATAAAAAGGCATTTTCTTTTGTTTGAATTTTGTTGTAGGCCAACGAAGCTGTAAACAAGTTCAAACGAGCAATGAATAACAAGTCTACTTTTACCGCGAACATTATGCAAATCTCTTCCTTTTAGATTTTTCTATTTTTCTATAAATCCTATCTTTTTTGCCATTAAAAAACTCCCCATTGTTTTCTTACTAAAAACTCTTGAAGCTAAGCCGTGCTTCTTCCCTCACCTTCCACTTCCTCTTTCCACAACTTTGGTCTTACAAGAGACCTATGAAGTAAAGCCTTTGACATAAGTACTTTTTTTTCAATTAATATCTTGGCAAAAAAAGGACACATACCCAAGATGGCAAACGTCCAGATTGACATAGTCCATGGTCAATCTATAAATAAACCTTTAGTGAACTATATTGTGTGTTTGATATATTTTTTAGATTATTTAAATGTTGATGTAGGCTGTAAAAAAATTACTGAAGACAGCCAATATCTACGAAACACTGTCGATGAAGGTTACAAGCTGACGATTTTCACGATAACAAAGGAGAATCAGAATCTAATGTCTCCAGAGTACAAGAATTACAAGTTGACAATCCTTGTGAAAAGAGATTACAAGTATTGATCTCTTCAAAACAAAACGCGGGGCTCATCCCCGCGTTTCAATACAAAACGCGGGACTCATCCCCGAGTTTCAATTCAAAATGCGGGGCTCTTCCCCGCGTTCCAACACAAAACGAGAGGGTCGTGCCCATGTTTCCGCTCCAAAACGCGAAGGTCCACCCCCGCGTTCATGCTCTAAAATGCAGACGCAGAGGTCGTTCAAAAACACGGAACTCGCGTTTGACTCGTTCAAACACGATCCAAAACCATTTTTCACGATTTGAGGGCCACTAACCCTCTTTTAAGAGCGATTTTAGGGGTCAGTTACACCCCTTAAACCCTTATAAATAGCTGAAAGCTCAGCTGAAGAAGGGGGAGGTGGGTTGCTTTTTGGTTGGTGGGCTTTTTGTGTGTTTTCGAGTTGATCTTGGTGTGGATCTTGGAGTGGGCTTTTACTTTTGGAGTGTTTTTCCTTCAATCATCTTGGAAGGCTTCTACTGTGGCCTTTGAGATTGCTTGGCTTGAAACCCTTTCGGGTAAAAAGGATCAAAGCTCCTTTTCTAAAACTCGTTCAGAGTTCTCAACTCGGCCAGAGTTTTAAACTTGCTCGGCAAGTGCACATTAAACTTTGTGAGAGTTCGCAAATTTGCCTTACAAGTTCGCCCAAGACATTAAATCAAGAGGCGACGACGACAAACTCCCACGAGCCAAGACGGTCGGATCGTCAACGGGATACAAGATTCAAGCTCCCACCGTCACCGCGAAGAACCCGGCTTTAAATAAAGGGGGGATCGTTTCTAACCCTTCCCTCTTTTATAAATCGGGATAACCGCTAAGAGAGCGATTGCGAGGATAGAGAGATTGTAATTCTTCAGCAAAAGAATCAATACAATATCATTCCTCCACCTTCTCTTTTTTTTAACTTTTTTCGATAAACAAAAGATGGCGACTCCGCTGGGGAAAATCTCTTTCACCGATGAAGAGGTGGTGTCACAGTCCGACGTTAAGCTCATTGGGACGACTGTTGAAACTCTGACCGTAGAGTTCGATCAAGCCAAGTTTGAGGAGGCACTCTCCTCCGGATCCCTTAGCCCCAAGGATATGCGCAAGATCCACAAAGCCTCTAAGGAGACCAAAGTCCCTTCGGTTGCCGTGGCTAACCTGATCAGTAAAGATGGTGATGTCGCTGCGAAAGCCTCAAATCACATGAAAAGGAGCGCTGCTCGCCGAAGAACACAGCCCCGAGATGGCCAATCGATCAACCAACGCGAACCTCGAGCTTGTGAGCCAAAATGCGATCCTGAGCTTCGCGTTTCTTTTACAGAACGCAAGCCCCGCGTTTATGTGCCCGAACATGAGCTTCACGGAAGCTAGGCTGAACGCAACCCTCAATGGCGCATTTCACAATCAAAACGCGGGTCTCAACCCCGCGTTCAATTGCTCAAACACGAACCTCGCATTCAGCAGGGGGTTGCACGCAATCCTCGCGTCCCTAATCTAAAACGCGGGTTTTCACCCCGCGTTCAAGCATTCAAACGCGGACCTCGCGTCCCTAATCTTAAACGAGGGTTTCAACCCCGCGTTCAAGCATTTAAACGCGGACCTCGCGTCCCCAATCTAAAATGCGGGTCTCAACCTCACGTTCAAGTGCTCAAACGCGGTCCTCGCGTTCCAAATGCCAAATCATCGGCATGTCGATGCTGTTTACATGTGGCCAAGCCGTCGATGTTTGACCGATTGATGAATATCACTTAGTCCACCGAACGACGGCATTCTCACAGGAAGAAGACTTCAGAGATCAAATACCTTGGAGTCACTTCCAACATGATCAGAATAGGCAGACCGTCAATCCCTAGCTCCGGTGAGCCAGAGGTAAATCGGTCCCCCGGCTTGAAAGAGGCTTTGAACGAATCTGATGGAGTTTACTGACACACTCGGGCTCGAACAAGGGTCATATCCCCGTCGACTATCGAAAGTTGGCTAAAAAAATTGAGTCTGATGATGAGCATTCAGCCATCGCAGAATCTCAATCCTCTAGTTCCTTCGTAGAGCATGAGAGCTCCGTTCATGTGGCTGAAAACCATGAAGATCTCATGAAGAGACTTGATGAGTAGCAAGCCATGCTTAAATAGCAACAAGAAGTCATCGATCAACTCCGAGATATGGTAGCCCAGCTTGTCGCGTATAGAGCTCTACTTCAGATAGCCGACTCAACACCTTAGCCAAAATCATCACGGAAGAGGGGTCAATCTTTAAAACTAAAAGAAAAAGTGAATGAAGCTTCCGATCAAGAAGCTCATCACGCAGAATCTTCATTTGAAGAAGAGAAGAGGACCGACAACGAGCAGAGTCCTCAATCGGCAAAAATACGAGAACTGGAAGCCCGCCTCAACACCATGGCTAATAGGTGCGAGCTCCAAGATCAGGGGGTTGTCAGACCGTACCCTGCAGAATGGGATACGGTTCCTTATCCTCCAAAATTCAAAATCCCGATGCTACAAGCTTTTGACGGCACGAGATCACCGAACCAATACATCTACCATTTTAAGTCACAGATTAGGAATGCGATGTCAAACAATGCCATACTAGCTCGTTTGTTCCTTGGCACCCTCAAGGGGGTTGCCTTTGAATGGTTCATGAAACTGCCTGCAGGATGTATCCAGAAATGGGCAAATTTAGAGAGATTCTTCCTGTCACGATTCTTTGAAGATGACACGGAAATCTCTGTCATTTCTCTCCTTACCATTAAGCAAAAGGAGGGAGAGCCTATCAAAGCCTTCGTCGAACGATTCCGAAGCATGGCTCTTCGATGCTCGATAGGTATGACACAGTCTGCTCTGATTGACACCTGTCGGCACAATTTACAAATCAATCTCTTAGCCCGAATGGGGGTTGCGAAATGCCATTCCTGGAAACAGCTAGTCTCCCAGGGCGAACAGGCTGAAGCAATTGTTGCTAGGGTTAAAACTGAAGAAGAGGAGACTGACTCTGAAGACCTGACTATTGATGACCCGGCTCTAAATCGCGAGGCCAACGCCGAAGACTCGGTTAGTATCAACCTAGAATAATTACAGACGTTGTCGAAAGACGTCATGTATCCCGAAGACTGGGGTTGATTATTTGTTATTTTCCGAGTAGAATAACAAATTCTAAATATTTTCAAGTTAACAAAATACTTTTGACAATGTAAGCACTTCAACGTGCAGCAGCACCACCAAAATCAACTTATCAATCCTCTTCAATAGGATGATATGACCATAAAGTTGTTCAAATCACAACATAATCCTATCAAAATCTGTACACATCCCCAGCAGAGTTTGGTAACCAACTTATCAATCCTCCCCAATAGGATGATAAGCCCACAAAGTTGCTCATATCGCAACACAACCCCGTCATGTTAACAATGCACCTCTGACGATCAACTTATCAATTTTCCCCACGGAATGATGAGTATCCAAATCTTGTTCAAATCACAAGCCAAAAGCCTTGTTCAAATCACAAGTCAAAAGCCTTGTTCAAATCACAAGCCAAAAGCCTTGTTCAAATCACAAGCCAAAAGCCTTGTTCATACCACAAGCCCAAAGTCTTGTTCACATCACAGACCTTAAACCTTGTTCATATCACAGGTTTCATGTTTTGTCCCCCGATAAAACCCAAACTTATCGACTCTCATCAATAGAGCGATAGGTCCTCAAAATCTTATTCAAACCACAAGTATCTAATTTTATCAAGTTAATTCCACACCTCTGATAAAATTAACTTATCGACTCTCTTCAGTAGAGCGATAGGTCCTCAAAATCTTGTTCAAACCACAAGTACCCAATTTTATCAAGTTAATGCCACACCTCTGATAAAATCAACTTATTGATAATCATAATTTAATTACATTTTTTATATCCTCATTACCTATTTTATATGAATAAATATCCTGCTAATAATTGTTTTTATCTTAAATTGCAGGTTAATGGAGTATTAATGAATAAGAGCCCAAATGACTTAAATCCTCTGAATTTCTACCTATTTTTGAAGCCCAAATCTGAAGACAAATGAAGGCCCAAGACACCCAAAGAATCCAAGAAGAATTCATGTAAACATATCAAGAAAAGATAAATTCGGTTGGAAACCAATCGGTTGACCAACCGGTTAATAAGATCGACAAGATGGGTTTTGCTGAATCGAATTTAAAGGCTGATTTCTCTTTCTTGGTGGCCAAGTTTGATCCAATGGTTCATATTAACTCTGTTAGGCTATAAATAGAGGGGTAGAGGGAGAGGTTTGAGTGTGAAATATTTTGTAAAAACTCTATTTGGAGAGGAGGGCTACTCTTAATTAAGAAGACCTTCCAAAAATTATAACTTTTGTTACACAATAAATAAAATTTTTCACCCCTTTAATTTCCTTTCTCTTCTTCTTGTCCAAGGACCAAAAGGAGGATGAGATGAAGATCAGGAGTTGTTGGTTTATCTTTTATTTCTTTTTATTTTTTTTCATTTCTTGTTCATTTATATGCTTTGTAGTTTAGATTTACTTTCATGCAATGTCTTTAATTCTTGTATTTACTTTCTAGTATAGATTTTTCTTTTCTTTAATTCACATTGAGGCTAGAACCCTCTAGGGAATTACCCTTTTCTAAGTGTGGAGCTAATATTTATGGGATCCCTAGAGATTGTTTGAAACTAGTTAACAAATCTAACTTATTTCCATAAGATTGAGATAAGCTAAGTGGATCTACTCTAGATTCCTCATATCTTTAATTAATTCTCCATATTTTACCTTCTTTATTTTCCTCTTATCCTTGCTTTTCATTTGTTTGTTATTTTCCTTTATTCTTGATTCTTGATTTCATTGATTTTTACTTCTCTCTCAATCTCATATTCCCTCAATGTGCATATAATCTCAAACCTAGTTTTGTTATTATGTGCATATAACCATAACCACATTCTCAACTTTATTTTCTCCTCTTTTGCACATAATCCACAACCACTCTCTCTTATCTCTCACAAACCACTTTCACCATGTTTTTCTTTTATTCTTGAATAACTCCTAATTGTCGCGCACATAATCAAACAAAGAACCAAACTTAATTAACTTCCTTCTTCACCTTCCTCGTGGGATCGATAACTTTTTATACCATAACTTGGTAAGTTGTATACTTGCAACTTAGGAGGTAATCATTTATTTCCCATCACTTATCGACTCTCTTCAATAGAGCGATAGGTCCTCAAAATCTTGTTCAAATCACAAGTACCCAATTTTATTAAGTTAATTCCACACCTCTGATAAAATCAACTTATCGACTCTCTTCAATGGAGCGATAAGTCCTCAAAAATCATCATCAAGTTAAAAATGCCACCTCTGATGATAAAACCAACTTATCAACCCTTTGCAACAGAGTGATAAGTCCCTAAAAGCTTGTTCAAACCACAAGTATGAAAGGCATGCCAAGTTAACACTATTCTTTTGGCACCTTAAAGAAAAGTCTAAAAGACTTAGTTGGAAATGTGGGGTTCATCCCAGCGTTTTACTCATAAAACGCGAAGGCCCACCCTCGCGTTTCAATACAAAACGTGAGGGTAGTGCCCGCATTCTAATTTCAGAACGCGATGGCCACCCCCGCGTTTCAAACACAGAACGCGATGGCCAGCTCCGCATTTCAACCTCAAAATGCGAAGATCAGTCCCGCATAGCAAAGTTCAAGACGCTATGGTCACTCCTGCATTTCAAAAAGCAAAATGCCGGAGTTCACCCATGCAAGATGAACGACTAGCGTGGACAAAAGCAGAACGCAATTTCTTTAAAAATGAGAAGCAATATCATCTCAGAATCGAACAAAGAAGATATCCAAAGTATTCCGAAAGCTCGTCCCAGTCAACCGCGAACTTTCGAAAACTTTGGAGGGGGTTCTGTAGGCTGTAAAAAATTACTGAAGACAGTCAATATCCACGAAACACTGTTGATGAAGGTTACAAGCTGACAACTTTCACGACAACAAAGGAGAATCAGAAGCTAATGTCTCCAGAGTACAAGGATTACAAGTTGACAATTCTTGTGAAAAGATATTACAAGTATTGATCTCTTCAAAGCAAAATGCGGGGCTCATCCCCGCGTTTCAATACAAAACGCGGGACTCATCCCCGTGTTTCAATTCAAAACGCGGGACTCATCCCTGCGTTCCAACACAAAATGCGAGGGTCGTGCCCACGTTTTCGCTCCAAAATGCGGAGGTCCACCCACACGTTCATGCTCTAAAATGCAGATGTGGAGGTCGTTCAAAAATGCGAAACTCGCATTTGACTCGTTCAAACACGATCTAAACGGTTTTAAAACTATTTTTCACGATTTGAGGGCCACTAACCCTCGTTAAAGAGCGATTTTAGGGGTCGGTTACACCCCTTAAACCCCTATAAATAGCTGAAAGCTCAGCTGAAGAAGGGGGATGTGGGTTGCTTTTTGGTTGGTGGGCTTTTGGTGTGTTTTTGAGTTGATCTTGGTGTGGATCTTGGAGTGGGCTTTTGCTTTTGGAGTGCTTCTCCTTCAATCATCTTGGAAGGCTTCTACTGTGGTCTTTGAGATTGCTTGGTTTGAAACCCTTTCGGGTAAAAAGGATCAAAGCTCCTTTTCTAAAACTCGTTTAGAGTTCTCAACTCGGCCAGAGTTTTAAACTTACTCGGCAAGTGCACATTAAACTCTGTGAGAGTTCCCAAATTTGCCTTGCAAGTTCGCCCAAGACATTAAATCAAGAGGCGACGACGACAAAGTCCCACGAGCCAAGACGGTCGGATCGTCAACGGGATATAAGATTCAAGCTCCCACCGCCACCGCGAAGAACCCGGCTTTAAATAAAGGGGGGATCGTTTCTAATCCTTCCCTCTTTTGTAAATCGGGATAACCGATAAGAGAGCGATTGCGAGGATAGAGAGATTGTAATTCTTCAGTAAAAGAATCAATACAATATCATTCCTCCACCTTCTCTTTTTTTTAACTTTTTCCGACAAACAGTTGATAGTAATAAGTTACCTTAACTATATTTAGATTTTTAACAAAAGTAAGATTGTATTTGGTGGATAACCGAGTATGCTTAGTTCGAAGATTTATGATTTCTTATGAGAAACTTGGCAAGTCTCTTAATAATTAATTACTCAAAATAAGAATTTAAGTATATTTAATGGGATGCAAAGTTATAGAGATCAAATTGATTTCTCAAGTAAATTTACATATTAATTTTATAAATTGATTATTATAGTTTACCTAAAATACTTGAATATGCATTGTTGCTTTGAGAAGAGTTGTTTGAAGTAAGGATGGGGCACTTAATACTATTTGAAATAGGAGGTAAAGTTTCTATTTGTTTGAAGATAGGACAAAAGAGTTGTTTACTAATCTATACTAAATAAAAAATAGGATTGAGGTGTTAAAATTTTTGAATACCCTTTTATCCCTCTTAAATTTGATAATTCCAACTTTATATATCTACATATATACAATGACATACATACATATTACCATTCCATTAGAATTCTTAATAATTTCTCATTAATGTACACTTCTTCACTCATCCATTATCTCCACTAATCATCTTTAATATTCTCATAACTAATCACAAATATAATTCTTCATCTCTTTAAATTCTTATATCATAACCTTCCTTTTCTTTTCTATAAATATCTCATCAAACTGCATCATCAATATTTAGGGGATCAAACAACCTTAAATGATCTTTTACATGTGAAATGCAGTCAAGGAGCAAGAGGGGAGTCATGACATCATCCTCTATTTCTAAGGTATAAATATGTTGCCCATACAAGTTGTTGACATTTTTTGGATATATTTTATTGTTTTATTTTTTTATGCTAATATGTGGAATAATATTTTTATGCTGCCATCATAGAGCACTAAACAAGCTCATCTATTTTAATAAAACTTAGAGCTACAAAATTCAAAAATCGCTTGAAATTGACACAATTGACAAAATGTAATTGAGGATATTAGGTATCTCTAATTAGTTTAAATCTTTATTTTTTAGTAGATTCCAAATCTTTTATTTTTAGTTCACAAAAAAGTTCATAATATTAATACAAGAAGAGTGTCCACATACAAAGCACATGCATTATACTAGTGTTTTTAAGTGTGACAGATGATGTGCGATAAAAAAAAAAGTATGACAGATGATGTCGATATGTTTGTCAACATTTTTGGGTATAAATATGCAGTCAATACAAAAGCTTCCATGCATGAATATCTTTCTACTATTTGGCATATAAATATCACTTTATCATATTTGGTATACACACACACACACTTTATCTTACTGTGGAAATGCAACACACCAAATAATGAAAATCAAGAATATATTACGCTTTTGTACCTGAAGTTTGTGATCTTTGAGAAGAGGATTATCAAAAGCTGGTTGCTTGTAGACATCAATACAATCATAAAAATGTCCACTTTGAGACTACAAAAATATAAAAAGAACTCCATCAGTACTGTAGTAAACAAAATGATCATGAATAGACATATAGCATATAAACAAATTAAAGAAATTTCGATTGCACTTAGTGTTCTTCCTAGATTTCCACCATTAATCATGTGAATTTCTAGGAGAAATCTCATATGTAACTGCTAGCATTTTTTGTTTGAGTATGAAATCTTACTATTTGCTACTAGGTTTGATTAGGATATAACAACGGATAATCAATGCATGATCAAATATTTAACACTAGCTAGAACCTTAGTTGTAGAAGGGGAAAAAGGAGTACCTGAAAAGTTTTCACTGGAGGTTTATTAAGGATTTTCAATTGTTTCTCAAACTCCAAGTCTTCCTCATCCTTGAAACTCCATCTACACTCAACTCCTAATTTACTGAAAACGTGGAATGCTAGTACTAGGAAACATAGAAATACTCTTTTCTCAAAGCCATGGATGAAAATTGAAGCAAATCTACTCCTCATATCCTTTATTTATACCACCATTGGTTCTTTTTGGTAACAAATATTTGATGATTTGATCCGATTGCATTGTGTAGGAATATACTTGTTCCATGAATATTATAATATAATGTAATGAACCGTACTGACGTTGGTATACATAAAAATCAGAATTTATAAATTGGCAAGATTAAAATAGTAATACTATAATTAATTTTTGTATATTCTGTTGTATTTATCTTTACACTCTCTCTAGAAGGAAAAAACGATATGAAAGGAAAATATTAAAGCGTTGACAATGGTTTTGCCAATTATTTGGATTAGAATAATTCTTTTTGGACCCAAATAAAGGGACCATTTCAAGGGACAGCTGAGTTGGTTGCTCCTAGCTGTCGGGTATAGAAAATGAGAATGGCTAGTTTCGGTAACAATGTAGAAAATAAAGAAAGAATTAATTTAGAAAGAAAATATAGACTTTCCTTCTTCTTAGCCTCATCACCTTCCTCATCTTTAATTCCTTTCTTCCGCCTCATCACCTTCCTCATCTTTAATTCCTTTCTTCCTCAGTTTACATCTCTTCTTCCTCCAGCCGTCATCAGTCTAGTGCTGCCCTCCCTGTCACAGGAAAAATTGGACTCTCTTGTTGCCATCACCGCCATCTTGTACTCCATCTCGCTGTTGCTGTTAAGGACTGCTCGTGTTATATCCATCACTGACCGTCGCAAGAATCAAATTAACACATATCATCAGTTTCATAATAGCAATCTAATATTATGAACCCAAAGAAAGCAAATCAGCTGGACTGGAAGTCTGGAAAAGTTTGGATCGCAGAAAAGAAGAGCATCGTAGATATGCACAAATTCGTTGGGAGGGGAGAAGCGACTAGGTGACGGCATCAAAAGGATTGAGCACGAGACAGTGTCGATGATGAAGAAAGCATGACGGCAACTGCAACTCCAATGACGATAAAAGGACGGCCATGATGGCAACTTGATGCCACGTTGCTCGGAACAGTATGATCACGAGCACGAAAAATTCATGCTCATAACGATTGGCATTTTGAAGCTGGAACACGAGGGATGAGAGTTCCACAAAGTCAGAAGCATCCAAACGACGGATTGGCGGTGCCGGCAACATGAAGCTGGATCAGGGATCGGTGTTGCCCGAGTTATGAGTCTTCCAACTAAATATTCATGCTGGCAGTAGAGGCCAAGAAGTGAGCCTGCTAGAAGATATAGGAAGCTTAGTTATTTTGTCTTTGAGTGGGCTCGAGGATGTGAGTTCCCTGGCGACATGGCGGAGATAAGTTAATTGGGTCTATTCGGTAGAGAAAGTAACAGGCCTAGTTACTAAATTGCCCTTACACTATCATTAATATGTTACAACTCATTGCTGACTCATTTTTCCAGCTAAGTAATATTTTGCAGCTGGGATTGCCACGTCACCTGTCCCCAGCAGTTGTCCCATTTTTTGGGTCCTCCTAGAAGCACTCTTTGGATTATTGCCCATCAATTTTTCAAGTTTTTCTTATTTTTCATTAATACGGAGTTCTGCTTGAGAATCATGTTGTTAGAATTCTTGTATGAAGTCGGGGGTGATAAAAAGAGTGTCCAACCCAAACCCCGCCAATTCAAACCTGACTCGTTAATCGTCGATTTTCAAGTTTGTATACATTAATGTTTTGCTTCTTAATTTGTGGTCTCGAATTATAGGTACGTAGAGTTTCAGACAATTTAATGGTCATTATACATGTTACACATATCTAAAAAGAATTTAATGTTGCAAAGGGTGTCATTTATCATCGAAACTCTCATAGCACCAGGTTTCCTTGAGAAGTCTTTAAATAATGAGTAAAGGTATCAATCCCATAATTTATTAACATCTATGGGCTCACAGTGAACCAGTATAGTTGCAAACAAACGGCAACAGTTGCTGGCACTTGGAAGATGACGACTTCATCTAAGCATTCTCTAATGCTATCATCTGATTTCAATAAACCTAATTTTTGGGTTGATTGTTTGAATGATGTGCATTGAATTCCATCCACGGTCAATAGATTCTCAAATGAAGTGGCGTATCTGATGTGAGTAAGTAAAAGTCGTAAGTAATATCTCTCCCCTTCAATTGGATTAGCACCATTTATACGGCCTATCACCGAAGTAATATCTCTCCCCTTCAATTGGATTAGCACCATTTATACGGCCTATCACCTGTCTTTGTTTCCTTAGACTCCATTTATTGTTGAATCCCAAACATAATATTCTAGAAATTCACGGTATAATAATTCTTTTTCCTACTCTTTTTCTGGTTTCGACTTGTTTGCTTCTTTAATTTTTAAACATAGTGTAAAAGATTCTGTAAGCATTGTCTTGGAGACATGGTCCCAGCGGATGAGCTTCGATAGATCTTGATGTTTCTAATAGGAAACAGAATGTTGATTTGGCGAGTGTAGTTGTAAGTTGATGACAGCTAGGTGGATCTCATTGAGATAGAATTCATATATTCTCTACAAAGCTTCTTGAGCCGATACCCATCTTGCATCTTGAAAATTTTTGATTTCATTCACAAGTTTTCCTCCTTCATTATATTCAATGTTTATTGCCACTTTATCATGACCTTTGTATGTGTACTTGTAAAGGTACTTCACTGCTTTAATGCCTGAGCATATATCAACATTAATGTGACAATAATAACATGTGAGCAAATATGGATTGTAAAATATAACTCATTGATTATTAAGAATTTTATTGCAGACCAACTTTGTTTTGTTATCTTTGCTCCTCTTATAAATTGGGTAAGCATCTTTTGCTTGTATTGATCGTGAACTATATTCTCGAGCGCAATGATATTTGCACTCTCCATTTTGCATGCAAATGTTCTTCATATTCAACTCCCTACAAGGGCCGTGCATCATATGTTTTTTTACCAATTCATAGAGGATCGGGTGCTTGGACGGGCCTGGAATTTCTGCAGCTACATACTTATCATACTGATCTGATAATGTGATATTGTGCTCTCCAATAAGAATTATTAAGATATGTGCATGTGGTAACCCTCATTTTTAAAACTCAATCACATGAACATGTGCAACAACTTTCCCAAATATATCGTTCTTAAAGAGTTAATCTTTCACTACAAAAAAAAGGTCTATTAACGACCACGATTTACGACGGACCAAAAAAGTTCTCGTTATTAAAAGATAGTAACGACCAATTTTTTTTACTCCGTCGTTAGTGAGTATATCAATTACAAGAGAATTATTTTTTTGTCGTTACTATTAGCAAAAATCTGTCGTTAATGTGTTATATAATCACGACAGACAACACATAGTTGCTAATGTTATATGATTCTGTCGTAAATAGACAATTTTCAGTGTGATTTAATTTTAAATTTAATTAATGGTGACATAGTTTATAAGTTTGTAATGATGTTAGTCATTTATTTAAAAAAGAAAAATAAAAATGTAAAAATGAAAAAAATCCAAGCTTTTGCCTTTTCCCCGGTACTCAATTATTAGGCGCGAAGATGAAAATGAACCGCGTGCCCGACCCGTTCACCGCCTAAAACTTTGGCAACTGGATCTCAAACTGAATCGCTATCAATTTGGGGGAAAAAACCCTCGCTGCTGGAATTCTTTGGTCTCCTCCTTCTCTCTGCCATCCTTACACGGTTACACCGCCTCCACTTCCTCTTTAGCTGGTGACGCCGCCTCCTTCATCCTCTCCCTCCCCCTCTCCCCCTCTCTCCCCTCCGCTCCCCTTCCCTTCCCCTTCCCACTCATTGCCTTTGCCTCCTCGCCTCCTTTCTTGCGGTGATGGCAGCCGACCACCGTCGCCCCTCTGGAAAAGCGGCCTGTGGAGGCGGCGGCGGCAGCGGTGGAGGCGGCGAGGCCCGCATCCGCGTCAGCCTCGACCACCAGGTGGCGTTCGGGGAGAGCGTGACCCTCCTCGGCTCAACGAAGGAGCTCGGATCCTGCACGAAGGGGTCCCCATGGAGTGGACGGAGGAGGGGAGGAGAAGAGTTTGGCGTGGGAGGGTGGGAAAATAGGGTTTTGGAAGTTCCTAATGGGGGAGGGGTCATTGATCTGGTGTGCCATTGGAATAGGACTGATGAGAATGTGGAGGTTTCGGTGGTGGGTGAGGTTGAGGATGAGGTTATAGAGAGGGTTGAGGATGGTGAGGTTGTTGTTGTTGAGGAGGAGTTGAGTCCTTTCGTGGAGCAGTGGCAGGGGAAGGGTATTTCATTTATGAGGTCGAGTGAGCATGGGAGTAGGGAGAGCGGGAGCAGGTGGGCCACCGAGGGGCTCGACGTAGTGCCATTGAGGCTGGTTGAGGGTGATCGCTACGCGAGGAATTGGTGGCGAAAGGTATGTTTGTCAACTTCTGCTTGGTGGAATGTTTATGCTTTTAGATAACTTTGTAGCAATATTGAAATATTTCCATGTCACATGTTTAACAATAAGATCTCCATATGGTGCTATTACAGAGTTTGTTTCCCAGTTCTAAATTTTGTACTTTTTACTTTTCCAGGTGGTGATACCTCAAAGCCCTTAGCAAGCAAAGGGATTATTGTTGTCTTGTGTACGTGATCCTAATCCTGTTTTATTTTTTGAACCAAAGGTATTAATTTTATAAGAGCAAAATAACTCAGTATTTCCAAATGTTAGGAGTTCTTATTGGCAAGTATATATATCAAACCTTGCTTCAAGTCTCGCGTGTTAAAGGGAATATGATGTGATTATTACAGATTTCTTTCTTAGGCTTATGTGAAATTACTTTCAAAGACTATGTGATGCCGCTTTTCATAACTAATTGCTTAAAAAGAAGGATTACAGAACACGTGATACTAGAATTAATATTTGAATGTCAAGTATATATGAGAAGGTGACAGGTTTTTTGCTGAAGATAATGCATCCAGAAAATGAACAATGATAAAGTGTAAGTTCCTAACTGATATCAGATAATTGTGCGGTATGTAAAAGACTGTTGCATTCTGGTAGAAATTAAATCATATAGTTCTGCGTCTTGTGTGGATATGTTATCTGGCCAGTGAGCATAAGTTGTATAATCAGGCTAAAAGATGATCACTTCTACAACATTTGCATAATAACATCTTTTTATTTCCTAGTATTCTTTGGAATAGCTGCTTTGGTGTGAATGTTGTTCACTGTTATTTCTTATTCGGTGGTATATAATTACTTTCGGTGATAACATTCAACTTTTAAGCGTAACTTGTTGCATCATGTTTATAAATTTTAATTATCTTCTTTGTTCGATCATTGCCAAGTCATCTTAAAGCCCGATCCTGGAAACTCACAGGATCTCTTTCTTGGTAGTCTTTCAGCATTAGGTTAATATTCCTTTCCTTTTCTTGTTATGCACTTTAGTTTGACAGTGGGCCTTTTAATGATTTTGTAGAAGTGAATAAATATTCTGACTCATTTTGAACATACATTTTTCCACATACCAGAAATTGATGTAAATGAACATGATATTCGAGGACAACTGGGAAAGTCCAGTAAAGCGTTCCGTTGCAGTTGGTTTATTTGACTCTTCATTAATCCTTCAAAGTGGAACAACAGGCTACTCTCTTTTTTCCCCTTTGGTCAAAACCATATCATCGTAAGTAACTTTAGTTCACTAGTGCAGTCCAAGTTACACATCCACAGCACTTAAGCAATAAAGCTATGGCAATATCAGAGTTGCTTTCAAGATAGGAGCTTTCTCAAGAGTCAAGACATTAATACTTGATGTACTAAACAAATATTTAATGTTATTTTGTTTTTGTTGACTTTGACATAATCTTTTTAGTTAGTTTATATCAGACAAACAGCAAAGGTTATTTGTTAACTCTGAGTTTCTGACCCACTTTCTTCAGATGATACTTGTATACTTTGTTATGTTCATATTTGCATGCACATGCACGTGACCCCATATTTGATTTTAGGGGTTTCTCTATTGGACACTTTAGGACAACTTGTCAATGAAACCAATGTCCCATGTCATGTAATACAAAGTAACTTGTGACATAAATATTTTTTTAGACCTTATTTCTGTGTAGCAGTATTTTGTAAAATAGATACATAGCTGATGGTATCTCTCTCTACTCTCTCTTTTTTTCTTGATTTGAATGTTTAATAGGTTCTTGGTGCTTGGGGATTGGGCTGGGAGATACGGATGGATGGGATGGAGATTACACAATTCACGTACTTTCAATAGGTACATCCAGTGGATGCAAGCAATGTGATCCATGGTGACAAATTGGTTGTTGCATTTGTTTTACTTCTTTTTCCTTTAAAAAATCTTATCTAGGACTCATATTATACATATTTTCCTTACCATGTTCTTCCCTTGGCCGTTTACTCTTCCCTATACATCAGTGTGTAAAATATATTGAGGTTATTTTTTTGAGAATAGAAACATCTTTTTTTTAAAATAGACGCATCAATTTTTTTGAAAATAGAAACATCATTTTTTTGAAAATAGGAACATCATTATAATGTGCATTTTATTTTTCAGTGATTTTTAAAAATCATAGTATTTATTAATTTATCTTTCATATAAATTTGTCTTTTCTTCTTGGACATATCCTGTCAACTTGTTGGTTTTTCACTTTTATTACAAAGGTAAATAATAGCTTTACCTTTGTATACTTCCATTTATGCAGGAAGGTACTTTAGCTTTTCTTTTCAACTATGCATTAAGGCTGGAAGTCTTCAACTATTACACAATATCGTAGAAATAACCTATGGACTTGAACAAATTCGATCTTTGCTTGGTGAGATTTGGTTAATTAGTTCGCCTTTGACTGAAAATTTTATTGTTACATGCTTTGAAGGGCTGACCTTACTTTAATTTAGACACGTTTTTAGGAGGTTGATCATTTCAAGAAAATTCAGTATGCTGATGGAATTACCTACGGGAAACTATTTCTGGAGAATGAGTAATTTCTTTTCGATTTTTTACCTTATATGCACTTCCGAAATCTCATCTTGATAGATCCAAAACACATCCAATTATTTTACTCTAGTAACATTTCTTTATCCTACTCTTTTAAGGAAACTATATATTAATCATATACCTCATGAATGTATGTAATTTGTTTCTCAATCAATATAGCAGCTATTTGTTTGCTTAAAGGAGTGCAGTGTTTGCCGCTTGTAGTCTTTAAGCAATAAAGGCAGAACACACCATTTGTAGGTTTGATACATGAATTGCAGATAAACATGCAAGCATATATAATCAGTGTATGGTTGTCTTACACCGTAATCATTCAAGACATAACACATAAAATATAAAATTTAAAATACAGTGTGTATGTACAAATATATAGGGTTTAAAGATTAGTATGATTAAGTGGACCAATTCTAGTGAGTCATATTCATTGGCGTCCTCTTCGACGTTCGTTTGTTATCTTCTATTGCTTCACACATGACATGGACTTATATTGTTTATTCTGTATATATCAACCTTGAGGACTATATGCATTTTTCACTTGTGAGACTAATGAACCCAACTTAAACCTAATAGCAGTATAGATTTTTCTTCAAAACATGCATTTTAAGTTGCGTTTATGTATTTTCTGATTTTGTTCCAGGCAATCGTGCTAATTGACAGCGAATAGCAGCTTTTAACAAAGATTAATGAAGTTTCAAAGAGGGCATCTAACTTGAGATGAAGGCTTTCAAAGGTTTATAATTTATAGTCTTCTTTACTTGTGTTTTGGAATTGAGGAGATGTTATGTGAACTTAGTTCTATCTCCTCTGATTAAGTGTTCTAGCTGCAAAGTCAGATTGAAATGTAATTTCATGTGCGTGTGGTTTCAAAGTATGTATTTTTGGAATTTCTTTGTCAATAAAAAATTGCATCTCTATCCTATTCACTTCTCGAGCTTGTATGTGGTAATTCTATTGACAAATTTGTCGCTAATATTATATGTTTGAAAGGGCTTCCAAAAGTGATGACAACTTTAGTCGTTAAAGTGTAATAACAATGGTTAAGATATTAACGCTAAAGTTAACTGGTGATGCCTATCATTTCATTGTTAATATGCTACTAATAACGATTGTTATTTGTCATTAATATCTATTAATAACGGAATCAACTAATAATGGCACCAAATTTAACTAAATTTGACTATATATTAACGATAGTTTTTATTCGTCGTTAACGCGTACCAGCGACGGAGTCAACTGTCAATGGCGCCAAATTAAACTAAATTTGATTTCGCATTAACGACGGTTGTTATTCGTCGTTACTGTTCCATGTTCCGCTGTTATTATTTTAGGCCAACGACGGACCATATATGCTGTCGTTGTTGACTTTCAACGACGGATCACATTTTTCCGTCGTTAAGTGTCATTAGCGTCAAGCCTATTAACGACAGCCCACGACGGAATACTTCTTCGTCGTTAGTGCCCATTAACGACGGATTTAGGTACCAGCTACGACGGATTTTTCCGTTGTTAATGGACCTTTTTTTTGTAGTGTTTCAAGTCTTGCAGCTTTGCTAGAAATATCCTTGAGGTTAGATCTGGCCTTTCATTATGGTTTTGACCTAGATGTAGTTGCTCAGTGATCTCTTCCCATTCTGGATTGCATGTCATTGTTATGATAAGATCTGGCTCTCCAAATCATTGTACTAATGACATTGCATCAAGATATCTGTGATGCATGTCGCTAGGACCACCTATGAGTGACGATGGAAGCACTATTCTCTTGCCCACTTGGAATGCATTTGCTCCCCTAGCAGCTTACACTATAAACAATGTCTTGGAATAACTCTGCTCTGATTTCTGATTGTTTATTTCTAAAGTAATCAAGTCTTATTGTTTCAAGCTTTATGTACATATCAACAACATATTGACGAAATAAATGACTCGCTGATCATACTCCTTTTAAAAGTACAAGTTTGAGAAAAGCTTTCCATTGTCAATATTATCCTTCACTATTTTAAATATTATATTTTAATCATAATCTATCCTAATATCATTCTAAAATATTGTTATCCTATCTAATTAATATTATTCTAAAATCTAACTTAAAGAAGGCATCGGGTTTATCAATAACCTAGGCATAATCCCAAATATATGTGTATATCAGTTACCTTTTGGATTATATACTTGCTCACATCAATAATTTAAATAATCCTAGTTATCCTATCATCACTATGTATTTGTCCTCTTGGGCTTTTTAATGGCCCATGAGAAATAACAATTTCTATAATCAGAAAATCTAATGCACGCTAGATCCATCTAGCTCATTGTCTATAACCATTTCCATCAGAATCACGACGAAGGAAGCACAACTCTAAGAGCATCCTGCAGGAGACTCAATTCTGCAGACAGGTACATTGGCTCAAACTCTAGCTGAGGTGAAGAAGTTTCCCTCCACTTCGCCCATACTCATGGAAATAGAGATGAAGAAGCTCCCTCCATCCCTCCCCCAGAGACTCAACATAAATATAAACTGAATGTTAATTGCGCACAGACCCCATGTAGTATTGTTGTTTTGAACTCACTAACCCTGTAGTTTCATTGTTGCAGATAGATCCCCTGGATAAATTTTGTGGCTCTTTTACCCTTAGTGAAATTTTGGTTAATATTGTCCCGTGATGAAATTAGTGAGTCAGTGTCAGAGTAAAAGATCGAGTGCAAAAACTAGCCCATGGGTCTATCTTCAACTATTGAACAATGAAACTACGAGGATAGTATGTTGAGAACAGCTATACTACAAGGGGATATACATGCAACAACCTGTAAACTAACCTCTAAATAAAAGATGTTCATGCAATGTGTTGATCCCATTTACAAGTTGTTAGGGAGATCACAGAACACAGATGTGGAATTGAAATATTGACACGTCATATATGGGTTTGTAGCATCCAAGCATGCACATGAAGCATTCATGCACATGTAAACACAATTAATATATCACACAGATCTCCACAAAAATACACACATGCAGACACATGCAACTGTAACATGTACGAGGATATTGTAAGGGAAAATGACGTAAATGTCGGCCAAAATTACACAAGAGATCTGAGCATGGTATAAGATAATATATTCACTGTTTGAATCGTAGAGTAGAAAGCCAATCTTGGCACCGAGCTAATTTAAGATTAGTACCACAAGTTTATCAGTTCCAGTATTTAAAAACAAAAACCCTATTTGCCAGGGAAAAAAAATAAAACAAGAGATCATAACTTGAAAAAACTTAATCTCGAGAGGGCTACATTCTTTATATTGATATATTCGAACTTTACTTTTCATGAGAAGAGGAAAGATATTTGGACAAAACATACGTAATAATTTATCCCATAAGTAAGTAACCTAATAGTCATAGTGCCTTTTGCCAGAGGGCAGAATACAGTGAAAATTATTTGCTTTGTGGTGATTACCTTATATATGTATTATAAATTTATATTAAATTTATAATATTCAGAGAACAATCTGATTATTCGACTGTATAGTAGTTAAGGATAAGTTATAAACAATAATCCTCTCTTTCTTTTTCCGGGAAAAAAATAGAACAAGAGATCATAACTTGAAAAAAACTCAATCGCCTCATTCCTATTTTCTCTTCTTCTTTTGGCGCTAAAAGCTGCAATCAAAGTGGTCTGTGGTCTTAAATAAAATAAGACAAGGTACTGATAAAATTTATATGATTAAGCATGAGAATATTAAATGTTGTATATGTTTGCTTTCCGTTAGCCTTTGATGTGTTGGGCCTAAAATAATGACCCAATTATTTATTTTCTTAACTAAAAGAGGGGATTTTCCTTCTTCACATAGCAAAATAAAAGTCAGGTAGACTAGAAAAATTGAATGGGCTTATAAGAATGAGATTTTAACTTTAGGCTTTCGTGATTGAATTGAGACAATCTAGGTCCTACCTACATGGCATACCAAAATGAGGTAGAGGAACAAACTTAAGTATGAAGAAAATAATAAATGATCATTCACATGCATGTTCAAAGAAATATACTACAATTGAATCAATAGTTTTGATGATTGAATGTATACAATAGGGCTTTTTCAATATAAGGCCACAAATCTTTCATGTTTTGAAATTAGTCCCTCAAATCTCATGGTTTTTGAATGTAGAGGTTGTTGAATATTGCACAAAAATACTTTTTGATATAATTTTCTTATCATTTTTATTTTCTAATACTTATTTATTTACTTGTAGGATAATATCATCTCAATTTCAATTTTGTACTCAAGATTTATTCCTTAATTACGAGTGTCATGTTAGTAAAGAATATCAACAAATTTTATATTTTCATTGTGATAATGATTGTAGTTGGTCTTTTACTATTGAATTTTCATGAAAATATGCCATAGTTTGTCTAGCTATCACTTTGCTCATATGTATTTATAAATTAATGGCTAATATGACATATGATTTTCCTTTATTGAAATTTATTCTTTGGTTTTGTATTACATAACCACTATCGACACTTTCTAACATAAAGGACCTTACTTAAAATGGTTTCAAGCCAAGGTTTGTATTGAACTGAATAATAAATTATTCTTATATTTATTTATTTTGTGTGTGTGTGTATGTATTAGTAAGATCATGTGAGCATTTTTTAAACAGAAGAGCACACTCCAATCCCCAAGTATTAGAAGAACCAAATATGCTTAGTTGAGTGATGAGCAGAAGAAAACTTACATTCAGAGAAGTGTGTATAATAAGAAAAGCGGCAAAGTAATGACTCTACTGGTAATACTACAAATAACAAGCGACAACGTAAAGTTGACCTATTTTGTGGAGCCCTACTATGGCCTATGAGCATCAAGGTTGGTACAAATATACTTTATAATATATTAAAAGGGTCATATAACATTATATATTGGTTTATTAAATAATAATATCTTTGCTCGGGCAAATTCTTCATGAATCGATATGTTCTTTAGTATATAAGCTACGCACTCCAAAGTCTTGTGTTTGTTGTGGAGCGAAAAATTTGAACACGAGCCTCCACCATTTTGCTGTCACAATGGTGAAATTCACCTAACAGATGTGAATATTCTAAATGAATTATATGTACTTTATACAATGCAACCACCAGAGGCAATTGAGTTTCGAAGCCACACCAGAATGTACAACAACATTTTCTTATTCACATCATTTGGGGAAAGATTTGATAGGGAGCTCGCATCAAATAGAAAAAGAAATTTTACATTTAGAGCACAATCATAATCTCCCTGCTGTAATTCCACAAGAAAATAAGCCTTCATACTTTTAGCATTACTTCTATGATATAGAAAATGTGTTGCAAAATCGAATGGGGATATTAGATAATGCAAATATGAGTGAAACCACAACTAAGAGCTTGATGGATATATTGCAAGGAAACCCATATGCAAAATTCCTTCGCAAATTGAATGATTATCCATCTTTTGAAGACTTTAAGATACTAATAAATAGTGACGTTACACTAGATCAACGTGCTTTCAAACTCACCAATAGCAAATCAGGTGGCTGCAATCTAGGTTGAAGAAAATAATGACAATGCTCCATTTGAGAGAGAGATAGCTGTCCATGCTCACTTAGGAGAAAGGTATCAAGTGAAACACTATTTTGGCTATTATGATCCACTACAATATCCATTGCTCTTTCCAAGCGGAGAGGTTGGATGGCATCAAAATATTAAAAGAATGGATAAAAGGGATATCAGAGGTTACAATCAACAAAGAACTACAATACCAACTTCAGTAGCCCCACCAACTTTTACATCTGCAGAAGACATATTTAATCGAGAAAGTGAAGGTAACTTTAGATTCATAATTTTTAGTAATATTATTACATATGAACATAGCTTAACACTCAAACTTATAGGTGTCAAGGCACCGAAGCCAGGAAAAGTCTCATGCCGAGATTATTATTATCATAAGCTCCAGATAAGAGACTCTTGACAGTCTATTTTACTTACATCAGCGGGTCGTTTATTCCATCAATATGTTGTTACTATGTACATAAAGCTTGAAACAACAAGACTTGATTACTTTAGAAATAAACAATCAAAAATCAGAGCAGAGTTATTCCAAGGCATTGTTGACAGTGTAGCTATCGGGGAAGCAAACACATGCCAAGTGGGCAAGACAATAGTGCTTCCATCGTCATTCATAGGTGGTCCTAGAGACATGCATCGCAGATATCAAACTTGAAAAACTAAATAGAATTAACAGAGCAGATTAGATGTTAATAAAATAACTTGAAATACATTAACAGAGCGTATTAGATGTTAATAAAATACAAACTTTACATATAAAGGACTATGATATCAAACTCATTTCAACAATTAATTATTTTGACCAAGGTTAATATTTCTAAATAGTGAATTCATGAGAAATTATTTATTTTACTCCTAACAGGATCTACAAAGCTAAACACTATATCATTTAATAGTATATTACATTGCTGCGAGATAGAAAAATATAAATAAAAATTTATAAAATAAGTTAAGCCGATAGTGGCATCAAATCGTATCTAAGCAAATTAATTATACATATCATGGAGAGTATAATAGAAATATAATTAACATATGGATCGACATATATCCATTCATCATGAATTATACATATATAACATTACTACAGAACTCAAATCACATGTCTAAGGAATCTAAAAGGTGCAAAATAGCTGATGGAGCAAGTTTTGTAGAGGATGAAGACTTACATGTTAAACACATAAGATTGAGTAAACAACCATTAAGGCGTGATTCTATTGCAGTAAACAACTATTTGGTGGTGATTACATTGTAGCCCAAACACAAAATACAGACTTTGTGGATCTCAGACAGGTCCTTATATGAGTAAGTTGCTTAATTTAAAGCCTATAAATTATTGTGGTGGCGATTGTATTGTAGCCCAAAAATAAAATATAGATCTCAGGCAGGTCCATATTTGAGTACTATGCTTAATGTGAAGCCAATAAATTATCTTCTTTGGGCCTCCAAGGCCTATTTACTATCTAAATTATTTTCACTTTTCACTGTACTATGACTATGATTAAGCACTGACGTGGACCACAACACGGATATAAACTCCAGCACAGGTCCTTTGGATAAACTAGCCTCAAGTCCGCGGGTTTGTCCGCTCTCCCCATATATCTTTTCTTTCTTTTTTTTTTTTTTTCTTCTTGTTGTTGTGGGTGGGGTGGGGGCGGGGTGGGTGGGGTGGGGGTGGGCGGGGTGAATTCTTTGGAAGGCCATCATAACAAAATTTATATAAGAATAGAGGAGATTTTTGTATATCGACCACCCAAATTAATATACTGTATTTTTTTTCTTTTATTTCCATGTCAGTACTAACATTTAGGGCCCGTTTGATTGGCTCTTTTTTTAAATGAAAGTTACTGTAGCATCTGACACTTCTTAACTTAAAAAAAAAGTCAACCAAACGGGCCCTTAACTTGCACGACACTTCTTAACTTATAGTTCTAAGGATAAAAATATATTGAATTAATTTTTTAGTTCGTCCTTCATTCGGGGTCCAACATTAAAACCCAAATCAATTAGGTTTTGCCTAATAAAGAAAAGGTAAATTTTGAATCAATCTTACGTTGGTAACTAACAACTCTTGATCCAAATATTATATTGTGGCAATATGAGACTGGGTTTAGTTGAGCTAGATTCTAACATATTTAACCATGTATTTATTTTTATTTATATTATTTGTATTCTTTATATATAGATCTACAATTTTTAAAGAAATTTGTACATGTTTGTGCGTATGGTATTGTTCTTTCTCTCTTGTACATAAAAAGAGGAGTAAACATGAAGGAAAGTTGATGCAGGGGTAAAGATTAAATATTTAAGTAATTGAATATAGGAAAAATAAGGATATATTTTCCCTTGAGAATGATGAAGTCCCTACAATTATTATAGCCCTTGGGTATTGCTGCAATTTAATAAGAAGAAAATAATAGAGATCTAAAAGTTATTACTATCAATATTTAAACAATCTAAAAAAGGTCAATCATACAATATAATTCACTACTTTTAAATAATCTAATCTAATCTAATAAGAAGAAAATAATAAAGGCACATACTGTTGAAGAAGATGAAAGTGTTGTGAACAATTTCTTCATCTAAAAAAGGATCAAACATACAAGATAATTAATTGCTTTAAAACAATCTAATCTAATCTAATAAGAAGAAAATTATAAAGGCACATACATGTTAAAGGAGATGAAAGTGGTATGAAAATTGTTGTAATTTCTTGGCTTCTAAATATTGGCATGTGATGTTGCATGTGAGAGAATAATAATTATAAATAGAGTTCTATTTAAATAATAATTGTATAATTTCTTAAACTTTAAATTATTAGTATGTGATAATACTATAATAAATAACAATTGTAACAATTGTATAATTTCTTAAACTTTAAAAGTATTACTACTTTGAAACTAATACTACGTGATAATACTATTGATATGATATAGATGTACAATTGAAATTTCTCATGGGCCATTAAAAAGCCCAATATGACAAATACGTAGTGATGATAGGTTGTGGCTATTGTATAATTTGTAAGGAAAAATTGCTTCTAGCCTCCAAAATTAAAAAAATTATTTGCTTAACCCCCAAGACTTAGTCCACAGTCTCTTTACTCCAAAAATCAACCTTTTTATGAGTAGAACCCCCTAAGTACAATGTCAACCCATAGCCACTCAGAAAAATATATAAAATCTCAAAACTACTCTTGACTATAGATGTGACCACCCTTTTTTCTGGATTTTTGTGCCCCACACTCTCTCATGCCTTCTCTCTCCCCTCCCCTTCCCCACTTCTATTAAACCCAACCCACTCCGCCATTAATTCTTCTCTCACTCTTGAAAAAAATTCTCTATCTTTCCCTCTCCCCTCTCAAACTAGTGTGAGATTTAATTTTCTCTATGGTGGCTAACAAAAATTTCGTATCAAGAGGTCGGTTGTCATTCTCTTCTCCAGTCGTGGTGTCGGATCCACCATTATTAGATTTAGGATCTGAATGTAAGAATCATTGTGAATATTTGTGGAGGGTATAAACTGAGAGAGGGGGTTAAGAGAATTGTTGTCAAGTTACAAATTGGTTAAATTTTGGAGAGCTACCCTCAACTATTAGAGACTTTGTAAAATAATACTATAAATGTTTATGAAAAAAATTGCCATATTTTATTTTATTTTTATTTGTAGGTACAATTGCGAGATTTACGCGTACTTATTCATAAAAGCAATACTAGAAGGGAATGATGTTTTGTAGCTTACACCAAATTATTATACGGCATGGGTCATTAGGACAAAGATTGTTGCTTAATTACTCATCAAACGGAGAGAGCAGAAGAAAATGAATGGTGAATGTGATGGCGATGATGGAAATTTTTTTCACGAGCAGATAATGAACCGATGAAATTCAAAGGAGATGTTTAGATGTCATATTGTGGGTTGTTTGGAAAACTTTATAATGTAGCTTGTTTTGAAAATAATTGTAAACATTTTTCTCCATATGTTATATTGTAGTGGTGGTTATTATGTTAGATACATACCTTAATTTGAACACAATTAAAACTTGCAGTCCATTTATTAAGTTGAGCAGTTAGTTGTTAATCATATGAGTTAATTGTTAATGTTATGTGTTAGTTGTTAAGCTTATGCATTTGTTATTAAGCTTTTTCGTCAGCTGTTAAGCTTATGCGTTGGTTAAACTTGTTCGATAGTTGTGAAGCTTATGTATTAATCTTTTTCATCAGTTGTTAAGCTTATGCTTTGGTTGTTAAGCTTTTTCGTCTGTTGTTAAGCTTATGCATTGGTTGTTAAGCTTATGAATTTATTGGTAAGTTTTTTTATTAATTGTTAAGCTTATGCATCGGTTGTTAAGCTAATGCGTTGGTTTATTTTTTTATCAGTTGTCAAGCTTATGCATTGGTTGTTAAGCTTTTCCATCAGTTATTAAGGTTATGCATAGGTTGTTAAGTTTATGAGTTTGTTGTTAAGCTTTTTCATCAATTATTAAGCTTATGCATTGGTTGTTAAGTTTATGCGTTGGTTAAGCTTTTTCATTGGTTGTTGAGCTTATGCGATGGTTAAGCTTTTTCATTGGTTGTTGAGCTTATGCGTTGGTTGTTAAACTTTTTCATCAGTTGTTAAGCTTATGTGTTGGTTGTTAAGCTTATGTATTTATTGATTAAGATTTTTCATTGGTTGTATGCGTTGGTTGTTAAGCTTTTTCGTCAGTTGTTAACCTTATGCGTTGGTTGTTAACCTTTTTCATCAGTTGTTAAGCTTACATGTTGTTAAGCTTTTTCATCAGTTGTTAAGCTTATGCATTGGTTGTTAAGTTTATGTGTTTGTTGTTTAGCTTTTCGTCTAGGAAATAGCTAAATAATATTCATCAGTTGTTAATCATAAAAAAACTTAACAACAAATACATAAGCTTAACAACCAACGCGTAAACTTAACAACCGACGAAAAAGCTTAACAACCAATAAAAAAGCTTAACCAATGCATAAGTTTGTTTTTGAAGACAACCAATGCATAAGTTTAACAACCAATGCATAAGCTTAACAATTGATGAAAAAACTTAACAATAAACGCATAAGCTTAACAACCAATGCATAAGCTTAACAACTGATGAAAAAGCTTAACAACCAATGCATAGGCTTAAAAACTAACGAAAAAGATTAACAAATAACACATAAGCTTGACAACTAACGAAAAAGCTTAACCAACGCATAAGCATAACAACTAATGCATAGGCTTAACAACTGAGGAAAAAGCTTAACAACAAATACATAAGCTTAACAACTAACTCATAACACTAACAATTAACTCATAAGGTTAATAATTAACTGCTAAACTTAATAATGGACTGCAAGTTTTAACTGTACTCAAACTAATGTACATATCTGACATGATAACCACCACTATAATATAACAACCCACAACATGACATCTAAACAATGTTCGCGGGGAAAGTTGGTTTGTTATTCATTGCTCGTTTGAATTCGTTTACAGCTTCGTTGGCCTACAACAAAATTTCAAACAAAGAAAAATGCCTTTATTTTAGGCGTACAATGAAAACGAAAATTACAACTCTCTTCCTTTTGTGAACAAACACGAGGATCTCTATTTTACGGGATCACCGCTTGCGTCAGGTTCTTTGCTGTCTTGGGGACTTTTTATTCGTCCGCTGACCACCGCGCAATCCGATCTGGTGTAAACCGGGTTCGGAACTTCTGAGGCGTAGAGGGCTCGTTTCCGCGAAGGAAGCGAAGCGCTGAGGATCACACTCACGAAGGAGAGGATCGCTGCGGGATCGCCTCACGAAGGAGAGGATCGCGGGCGGGTGAGATCTACAAGGAGAAATCCTGGCTATCCACGAGGTTAAGACGAAGCTTAACCTAGAGGGTATCTGTAGTTCGACCCGAGTTTGTTTACCTTCCGCCTATAGATCTGACGTCGACTGGACTTGAGCTCGCCGGTGCTCGGAACCGTGCGTCGTAGATCTCGCGAGGGCTCTTCAGAAGTCCGCCAAAATCACCAAGTCCCGGTCCAAGATCCGAAATCCAACCTCTCCATGAGCAAGACCCCCTATTTATACAAAAACCAAAGGGTGCGTGTGACCAACAGTGGCTCGGCCGCTTGGCAGGAGTGGCTCGGCCATGGTGGCCGAGCCACCTCGACACTGGCCGGGCACCTCGACAAGTTGGCGAGGTGGCTCGACAGTGGTAGAGCCTCCTCGACCCTTGGTGGGAGCACCTCGGCCAAGTTGGTAGGGTGGCTCGACCAGTGTGCAGAGCCATAACCATTTGGTAGAGGTTTGGCATGGCGCTCCGTCGTTCGCGTCGTTTTTCCGTCGACTTCTCGTCGATTCTTCGTCGATTCTTGGTCTTCGGGCTTAGTTTTGCTCGGTGATGTCGCCGTTGTGTTGAGTCCGTGTCCGATCAACTTCGAGAGCTCAAGCGGTTCGTTTGCATCGGCCGGACTAAATACGGTTGATTCCGAGTCTTGTCAGCGTTTTGAGTTTAGCCAACTTCGCCCGTTGAGCCGTCGTCGGGTTTTCTCCCACGGCGTCGTTTCGGCGGCTCGTACGCGCCTCGACTCACTTCGGCGTTTTCGCGTAATCGCGTCGGCGGCGTTACGAGTCGCCGTCGAATGGATCGTCGGTTATCAACCCACCGTTTCGAGTCTTGTTAGAATGCGATAAGCAATTTTAGCGCCCTGGATACCCCTCCAAAGCGTCTCGGTCTCGATTCTTGATGAGTGCGGGATGCTTTGGACATGATGACCCCTTCACTCCTTAATTGGCGTGATAGGACTTGTGAATGACCACGGCGTTTGATCTCTCCATTCCCGATCTTTCGGTGCTTTGTAGGATTGAAGGTATTACGATCTTGCATTTTGTCGACCGTTGTCGAAATCTCGACCAGTCGATAGATGAATTTCTTTTGAGGTTGGCTCGATATTTGATTCCTCCAATCCTCTCGGGTTCTCCGGTGCTTTGTAGGATCCCGGGGTGTCGGTCTTGCATTTATTGCTTGACCGTTGTTGGAATTCGGTATGGCTAATCAAGTTTCCTTCTTGTTGTTGACTCGGCGTCGGTGGATTGTCGTCCAATTGACCCTCGAGATTCCTCCGTTGATCGGGAATTCTTTTGTAGATCGAACCGTTGATCGGTGAATCCTTCGTTGACGACGGCGTTGGTTGGCGTCGCTCTTGCATACTTCGTTGCGGTGTGTTCATCCACGGTGGGAGGTATTCTTCCCAATTGTTGATTGGTAGGCCCTCGGTGTATGAATCGACGCGATACGATGTGAGAGTCCTTTCGAGTAGAGCGTTGTCGTCGATATAAGCCTCGTCGATTTTATCCCTCCTTGAGGTCCCATGCGGGGAGAAATGAGGGTTATCGAGTTATCCTTAAGAATATGGTAATATTCTCCAGGAACTTCTCGTTAAGAACCAGGAATTAATTTATACTCGTAATCCTATTTGGAGTAGGGCATGGGAGAATATCTGGAAGATTGAGTCCCAGGCCACCTTGCCGATGATTTTGACCATTTAGAGGTTAAGCTCCAAAGTCTACAAGATTTTGAAGTAGCCGAGCTCTCCTCATATATAGAGACAGAGACGGCGGCTCGCCTGACGGCTTGGCAGGACGCTTGCGTTATTACTGGACTCGAAGTTCACATCGGCCGAGGCGGGTGCATCATTGGAGACCGTTGTTCTTTGAAGCCGTCTTCCTGGGACACTTTGGTCTTGTGTCAGCTCTTTGGAAGCGAGGATAGTAAAGCTCGAGCAGGAACTAGCGAGAGGCACGATCGTCTTGAAGGCGACAAAGGCCAACAAAGAAAAGACTCTGCGGTGCGTGCGAAATTTGAACTCGGCGAAAGCGGTTGACATCAAGAAGAGCTGGAGGCCCTTAATGGCGGCGAGGCTTCGGGGCGAGGTTCGAAGGAACTTCAACAAGCTTTCCTCAATAAAGTATCCGAGTTAAAGCAAAACATATTTCGTCCTCTTTGTGCTCTATTGTGATTCTTTTATTTCGCGAAATAATTAACCATAATACTTATAGGATTTTGGCAAACCCTCGGTATCAGCGGTTTGATTAGCCTTTACCAACTACCGTTTGAATTGGGCTGCGTGCGGATTGTCCAAATCCGTTCCGCGATGGCGTTGTCTTTGGAAGAATGAAACTCTTCTAGACTTGTTGCTATGATATTGAATACATAGGCTTGGTACTCTTTTACGGGCAAGAGATGCGCGACAGCGATGGCGTTGGCTTAATCCCTTCTTAGGCCGGGATGAAATACCCGGTCGAACTCGGTGTCTTCAAAAAAGACTAAACCCGGGCAGCGTGTTAAGCGTCGACTTTAGGTTATTAGCGGACCCCGACCCTCAACGGTTTGACTAGCCTTTACCAACTACCGTTTGAGTTGGGCTAGCGTCGCGGATTATCTGGATCCGCTCCGCGCGTGGCGTTGTGCTAAAAATGAGACTCTCTTAGACTTAATGCTACGATGTTGAATCACGTGAAGCCGTCTTTGTCACGGGAATAGACTACCCGACAGCGTGGTAGGCGTTGGCTTTATCCCTTCTTAGGCTTGGGACAAAATACCCGAATCGAACTCGGTGTCTTCTTCAATGGAGAAAGACTAAGCCAAAGCGGCGTGTTGGCGTCGACTTCATCCCTCTTAGGTTTGGGATGGAATACCCGAATCGAACTCGGTGTCTTCTTCAATGGGAGAAAGACTAAACCGTGGCGTGTTAGGCGTCGACTTCATCCCTTCTTAGGTTTCGGATGGAATACCCGAATCGAACTCACGTGTCTTCTTCAATCGGAGAAAGACTAAACCGGCGGCGCGTGTTAGGCGTCGACTTCATCCCTTAGGCTTCGGGATGAAACACCCCAAGATGAATCTTGGCGCCTTCTTTTGACCGGAGAAGGATTGAACCGTCATAAGGTTGATTGAGGTGGGAAAGGAAGAATGTATTCTATTTCCCGAAGGTGGAGAGGAAGGAGGATCTTGTCTCCTATCTCCGGATAAGGGATGAACAAGAGAGGAAGGTTTTGTATCCTATCTCTTGCGGTGGAGAGGAAGGTTTTGTGTCCTATCTCCGGTGCTCACGAATTTGAAATAAGAGAGGAAGGTTTTGTATCCTATCTCTTATTGATGGAGAAGAAGGAGGATCTTGTCTCCTATCTCGGATATTGGAAAGGAAGGATTTTTGTCTGTTTCGGTGGGAGAGACTAAAATGGGATCTCCATTTTGAGAATCTTGAAAGATGAGACTAAGAGTGGGATCTCCACTCAGAATCTAAGACAAGAGAGGAAGAATGTATTCTATCTCTTGCTACGGAAGGAAGAATGTATTCTATCTCCGTGGTAAAATGTGGGAAAGAAAGAATGTACTCTACTTCCCGATGAGAAACTAAGAGTGGGATCTCCTCAGAATCTTGGAAGGGTGCGGAGAGCTTTAGCTTTTGTAGGATTGCTAACGAGAATTTGAAAGTGGACCTCTCGTTGTGGAGGAATCGAGAGGGATTTTCTTGGTTGGACGGGGAGATTTTTAGTGGGCCCACCGTCAATTTGATCGGTGAGAGAATTTTGGAGGAAAAACACAATAACTTATGGTTATCCTCATGAAAATGAGTGAGATATTCTCACGAATTTCCCATCAAAATGGGTTATCTGAATATACTAAGGATAGTATTTTTGAAACTTCCCATTTATCTTAATTGCGTTGTGCCATTACGTGTGTTGATAGTATGCACGTTTGAATAGGTGTCTATTATAAGCGGTCCATTGGGTTGAATTTACCTTTCTTTTTAGAGGTGAGGATTATCGGTCGAGTCTAGGGCGAGATCTCCCTCCCTAAGGTTCTCGTCGAACTTTCTTGTTGAAAGCCCTCGACATTCTAGCTTGATAGAACTCAATGCATTGTTGAGCCTCCAGCTTCTCATCATCTAAACTCTTGAGGCTCTTGGTTGTTTTTGGTCATTTGCAGAGGCGGCCAGTGAAAGCGGAATCTGGATTTCAACGGAGAATCGCTTCACACGTGACCGGAGATGCGAGGTGGCTCTGTTGGCGTGCGGATTTGTGGCGATATGCGGTGCTTCTCAGAGTTTATCGTCGGTCTGCTTGTTATTCTTCACAAGCCGACAAAATCTTGATGATCGTCTTGTTGAGCGCCCGGCTAACCCATTCACTTTGGATTATAGGTTCGTGAGACATCTTGTATCTTGAATTTTTAAAACTTGATGAAGGAATTGCGATAAATTGGGGACCGTTGTCATGCGATCCGTCTTGGGACACCATGTCGATAGATGACATGGTGTTTGATGAATCGATGGCGGTACTCGCCTTGACCTCCTTTAGTGGGATTGCTTACCAGCGGAAAGTGGTGATAAGCTAGAATAAAGCGATCTCCTTTAACCAGCGGAGGAAAAATGGGACCTACGCGTCCATTCCCCATGTCTCGAATGGCGGGGCGTGGCCGAAGGATCTTTCTGGAGGTGATGCATATAATTAGCGTGAATCGACCGCGTGGCATTCCGGCGTGCTTCGATTGCGTCATTAATCATCGTGGGCCAAAAGTAGCCCATTCTCGGTCGCTCGTAGAGCTTGGGACGGTAGTGCGCACCATTCACCGTGTGCTTCGGGACCTCTTACGCCTCCTTGTTTGAAAGGCATCGGGTAAAGACCATCGTACCCCGATATAGCATCACGGGTTTCGGTGTAAAGAATGGGAGCTCTTCGCGGATTGACTCTCTCTCCTTCCGTCTTCGTGAGAATCACGTGTAAAGCGTGTCGGCGATAGGAAAGCCAATCTCGGGGCTCTAACTTGGTTTGGGTTGCATGTACCTCTTTGGTAACTACCCTTTGTCTTCTTGTACCCCATCATATATTGATGCGAGTGGTGAGTCTGGCCGTAACTAATTGCTCGGTCTCGGAAGGTTGTGCTAGACCACATTAGCGCCCGCGGTGCATCTGCGTGGCGTTTTGGGCGTGGGATATATTCGATGAAGAATTCTTCGAATGAGTCGGCCATTTCAGCGGCTACGATGATAGGGGACGGATCGAGTTCCTCACCGTGAGTCACGGACTGCTTAACTATCGGTTGTGAATCTCCATACGCGAGATATTGACCGGCTCTTTGGCTAAGTCCGATAAGTAGCGTTGTATTGACTCGTTATTGGAGAGGTTGATGAGTGAATAAGCACGGGGCATGACATGATTCCCGGAAATCAAGACAACTCGACTCAGTGGAGATTTTAGAGCGTCGGGGTACTTGCTACATTAGTGGCCGAGAAGCTCGTCAAAGTACAATCGCCATATTTGTTGGTGCGGCGTAGTGTTGACTTCTGGACTTCATCAGGAAGATCATCATATAGCTCAACCGCATCCGTTGTCGGGTTGGCGACGAAGATATAAATCGCTTGCCCTTTGGTGACTGTTGTTTGAAGTGCAGTCGTATTGGGACAAGAGCAAGGCCCATTTAAGCCAGCGCCAACTCATTGAAGCCGGTGGGTCATAAATATCGGACGGTTCGTTAGAATAACATAAATCGTCTGCGGACTAAATAGTGCATCTTACGTCGCGAACACTAATGCAAGGCCTTGCTTCACGACCATTGGGTATCGAGACTTCGGTAGCCAATGTTGACTCGGGTAATACTGCTTTACTGCGTGGCCATGTCGTCGTCTAGCGAGTAAAGCAACGAATGATCCGTTGCCTTGACATAGATCGAGCGGTTTTCCGACTAGCGGTGCAACAAAACGGGAGGTTTAGCGAGATCGATTTGATCTCTTCAGCGCTTCGACATCGCGTCGTCCCAAATAAGCGACCGCCCTTCTTGTTCAATTTAGAGAATGGTTGACACTTCGGATAGGTTCGATATGAACCGTCCGGATGTCATGTCCTTGTAACCCCGAGTTCTCTGGATTTCGGAGGTTGCAACTCTTGAATGGCCTTCACTTTATCGGGATCGGCGTGGATTCCTTCGGTGGCAGAAGCCGAGGAACTTGCCCTGGACATCAAGGAAGGATTTGGCGGTTCATCTTTAGGCGATGAGTCGCATGAGCTCGAATACCGTTCTAAGATCTTTGATATGATCTCCTTTGTCCGCGGCTTTTCGACCAAGTCATCGGCGTAGCATTCGCCGTTTTAGGAGATGATCACGGAAAATTTTAGTCATTGCTGGCTGGTATGTTCTTGTGCGGCGTTCTTTAAACCGAGCGGCATGCCGTGTAGCAAAATATCTGACGGCGTTACGGCTTATTGTGTGTTTGGCGTCATCGGGGTGCATCTTGATTTGATTGTAACAGAAACCATCCATAAAGGACATCCTCTCGAATCCACACGTATTGTCAACTATGGCGTGGTGATTGAGGAAATCATCCTTTGGGCAGCGGCGTTTAGGTCTCTGTAGTCGACAGTCCTAATCGAACCATTCTTCTTCATGACGGGACTATATTAGCCACCCAATCCGGTGTTGAATTTCCTCGATGAATCCGATTCTATGAGTTTCTTTACTTCGTCTCACGATCGCTGTAAGATTTGTGGGCCGAGCGTCTCTGCGATTGCTTGCGGGTTTGACATCCGTTGATGTTGGCGATGTGTTGCCACATTAGGGTCGAGTCTGGCATGTCCTCGTAGCTCGAGGCAAATACATCGATATATTCACGATTAGGGCGATCAACTCTTCCTTTTCAGGGAAGAGTATTACTGATGTTTATGAGCTTAGGATGCTCCTCATCACCCATATTAGCTGGGTTACCTCGTCCTTAGTAGGGGGTCTCTTTGTTGAATCTATCCCCAAAGCTGCTCTCACGAGTTGATGGATCCATGGGTCTTCCCATGTTGGCATATCTTCATCACCCTCAATAGTAGCGGGATCGATGGCCATATTGACATCAAGGCCTTGAAAGCTTCTCAGGCTGTGTCGGAATCCCAATGAAGAATCGGCGAATGTCGTCTCCCTCATCGGGTGGATTATTATCAATCGACCATGAGCATTCATCTTCGAGGATGATTCGTATCCCAATCCCCGCGAATGCATAGTAGTTATCAGGCTTCCTTTTGGGACATATGCGCCTTAGGAGGGACTCGAGGACCTGCGAAACATAGACCTTCTCCTTGTGTCAAGTCGTGCCCCACTTCTTCATGATCCCGGTGTTTACGTACTATATCGAATGTGTGGAGGATAGGCCGTTGTCATCTTCATCTTCTTCTAAGAAATGATTCGTTGGACCGCATCTCCTTTAGTAAACCAAGTCTTTTTCACTACTTGATCTTGGTGGGATGGCGGCGTTGTCCCCAAGGAATCTGGAGCGCTTTTGTGTAAAGCAAGATGGAGAGTTGGTAAGTGCAATTCGAGTCGTTGTATAAACTGTCATTACATCATTCAAAGACAAAGGGTACTCTAAATCGTCATTTATTGATTCATGGCAATTTGCCAATTACAATGTTCATCGGCGATTCTTCATCGTCAAGATTGATTACAAGGGGTACAATGTCATTCAAAACAAAACCACCACTATAATCAAGCCCGGCCCGATCGGCTTCTTCAGATTGCCTTGGGCCGATGATTGATTTAGGACTCATTACCGTAGAGGAGAGAATCGATAAAATAATTCTCTACCTTAAGCGGTTGTTTGTCGCGACCACCGTCTTGACCTCATTATTCGTGTCTACATATTTGAGACCGATGAAGAGTAGATGGGACTATAGCGTTACCGTGGATCCAAGGTCGACCCAACAATAAGTTATAGGAAGTCTGCGTCAATCACATAGCGGTGACTTGGACTTTAAATCCCCATTTGGCACTTTCCGGATTTTACCGGGAGACCGGTGTTAAACCCATAGATCATTGTGCCGTTGGCGCGAACTTCTTGGCGGGGATTCAAGGTGATACATGAGGCGAGGGGCATGATGCTCCTGGTGGAACCGGATCGACTTGGATCGGTTAACTTCAGAGCCAATATACCGGTGAAGTATAGCGGCCTATCGTGCTTGGAATCTCTGTCATGCATATCCTCCTTTGTAAAAGTGATGCGGGGAAGTGTTTGGTTGTTGCATTGTTGTGTAGATTCTTAGGAATCGGCTTGATCCAGTGAGAAACACCTCGAATCGGCCGAGCTTCTTAAGAGCTTCGGGTTTCCTTTGACAATCGAACCTTCGTAGAGTTATTACGGGATGTTCGAGCCATGGCGTCAAGCGGTATGGAGAGCCCGATGTTCCGGTCTATCCCTGTCGGCGATTGAATCGGGACTGCCGGAGTTGAGCTTCTGGACTGAGTACGTTTCTCCTTTGCATTGCTTTTTCTTTAGCAGTGTCTGCTGTTGTCCTTTCTCTGCCGCAGTGAGGAGTCGTGGTCACCCGGTTCGGCGGTGTCTTAGCATTTGGGTTTGGAGCCTCAGGATATTTGTAACTATATTAAGTATCCGCTCCTAGCTAGAGCTGAGCTCCTCTTCGAGGAATGGAAGGTGGCTACTTTTCATCATCCTTCTGGAATTCTTTGAAGCGGCATGGCATAGCTTGCCTTTTCCTTGGTCTTCCTTTTGGTAGGATGTAGTCCTTGATCGTCTTCCGGCAAGTCGGGGTGGACCCAAAGGATTTCTCCGTTTCTTAGTGGGTAAGTGAGCCCCCTCTTCGTTGCGGTGAGGATCTTCATTCACCATCTTCATTCCTACCTTCTGGCGTCGGTTGGAACCAATCGAAGGCGATCCAAAGCTTATAGAGGCGCATTTGCTCCCACCTTCTTCTCTTTAGAGGGTTTGAATGTGACTCCACATCGATCAAGGCACGAATCTTGTCCTTGAGATGGTAGCGAGACTTTGTAGGATGGTGTACATGCAGTGATAAGCCGATGCCGGATCCGTAACCTTGTTTGCCTCCTCTTGGTCTACAATTGGGGGCAATGGATTTTGTTGTTTTCGGAAGGTATTTGAAGATGCGGGAACTTCGTCCTTGAGCGAGTAAGTTTTGGGAAACCTCGGCGGATGGTTTCGATTCGAGTTTGTTGGCGCCATTGAGGCTGCGATTCTTTGCGGTGCGTTGTTGCGGCTGCATTGTGGTTGCGATTCGAGCGTTTGATTAGCGTCTGAGACTTTCGGTGCTTTACCTTTGCCACGGGGACAAAGTTACGCTTGTGAGCATCCACTATAGGTGACCTCTCTCGCTTTCTTCCTCCTCGAATGGCTGGCTTGCTCTCCGCGTATCCTTAAATCTTTCCGGGTCTCGGGCGGTCGCGGTTCCCATTGCTTCCAACCGTCCAATGACGGTTGCTATGACAAGTTTGGAGAATGAACTTCTCCGTTATCGGTCTCGGCAATTCATTGCCTTATTTACGAACCTCTTGGCGAAGTTATCCATTTGTTTCCCGTCTTTCGTCTCTCGTCCAACAAAGAACCGATGGATACCTCGGTGTCATCGTCGAAGAAATTGGTGAAAACATGGCCTCCATATCGTCCGGCTATTAGCTCCACGGTTTGAGGCGGTACCAATCGGCGGCCTCGAAGGGTGCAGCGAATGACCGAACCATCAAGGGCTCGTTCGGGAATAACACCTAGATGAGACTTGAAGTAGATCAAGTCTTTGAGTGGGCGATCCCTTCCGTCAAGCGGTGTAAAGTTGATGAGGTTGAATTTTTGGGATCACGGGATTGATTCCCTCCCTGGGTAAGGACATGGTATACCGTCTTCTTTACCTCTTGGCGGAATCAAAGTATTGATTTTGCTCTCAAGGTCTTTAATTTTCTCGTTCTCCCCTACATCTCCGTTCGGGTAAACTTGGGGAGGAGCGGCGGTGTTATCGCTAAGCGTTTTCTTTGGCGGCATGACCATCGTTCGACCTCCCTCTCCCGGTGTGGCTATCATTAAATTGACATTATTGCGGCGACATTCGCCACTGGCGGTTCATTATCGCTGGATCTCGTTGGTCATGCATTGCTCTCATCTGGCGCATGGCGGTTCCATCTCAAGCTTAAAGGCTGTCCTTTTGCTTGGTTAGGGCCTCTTCAAGCATCACGGGACACTTGATCCGGCTGATCATGAGCGCCTGCAAAGGTTGTCCTATCTTTGGAATTGTATTATCGGAAGCCATTGCGGGCCGGCATCCGACACTTCATCATCGAGGGTAATCATGCATCTTGCGATAATTGGATCGTCTAACGATTCGGACCGCAATCGAGTCATTCGTTCGCGATGCCCGGAAGCGGCATGTGGCGATCCCTGGGTCATATTGATGGTAACACTTTCGGCAATTCATCACCACGAAGCCCATCTCTTTTTGCGAAAGTGTCTTAACAGGTTCGGGCATTCTCGTGCGAGCCTATCAAAACCGGCGCCTTTTCGAGTCGTTTAAGCAATTGCACTCGATAACAATGCCTTGATCGGTTTGAGCACAAGCAAGGCATGTTTGATTCGGGCGTTCCTCTTCGGGATTTACCATTGCCCGGCGATAGTACAACTTCGTCGGCATGAATGGGAACAACTATCGATGTGTTGTACGACTTCGGGTATAACGTTGTCATCGTCGGATCTGGCGTCTCGCCGAGAACAAGCAGGCCTTTCATAAGTCACCGCGCGCCGCCTTAGCGAGTGTGATTCTTCGACGGGCTCGGACTTCGATTTGAAGCCCGGTGCGGCGGCTGCGAGTTTCTTCTTATCTTTGTGGGTACGACCCTGTATTAGGAGTGACCAGCGATTCCTGCGGACCTAGCGATCCTTGGCGGTAAGCTGCTGGTCGTGGCGAGAGTTAACCGGCCAGGAAGTTGAGTGCGGCAGGTGTCAGCGGCACTTTCTTTGAGGTGCTCACAATTTACGATTTGAGCAGCGGGGCGAGGAGTTGGTTCTTTGGCGAGCTAAGCTTGGATGTTGGTTTCGTCGAAGTTGAAGCCTCGGCGGACTTAGGCTTCAAGCTAGGCGAGTTGTCGGCGACTTCTTGGCGCCTCCCTCTTCAACTCGCGGGCTTGTTGCACCAAAGCCCGTGCTTGCGTGAGGCGGCGGCGCTTCGGATCGTTCTGAAGCGTGGATCGATTCCGTTTGACTTCGGACCCATTCGTCCGTCGGCCGGCACAGGGAATGGCTACAATCTCAATTCGACCTACGAGTCAACTTGGATCTTAGATCCGCCTCATAGCGGACCCCATCCATTGATTCCGCCTGCTGGTAATTTTAGCGGTGGCGTCGCCTCGGCGGGCTCTCTTGGAGAGTCCGCAGCGCCATTGGCGGAATCGACCCGCAAAGCGAGGGGTTACGAAGGTTTGGCGTTGTTAGGGCGGGAACCACCATTGCTGCGGTCTTGGCGGCGGTGGTGGTGGATTTTCGCCTCCGCTTTGGCCGTCGGGTCTTCCTTGCGGCGAGACCATCTTGGACTTCTTGAGAGGCGGATGCGGGCGAGGAGGAGAGGTATTCTTCATACTTCTTACGGTGGAACTCGAACTTCGACCTCCTCGATGGCCGGGATCGGGATCAGCGGTTCGCGACCACGACGGCTTCTTCTTTGGCCGTTGGCTCTATTGTGGTCGCCCGGCTTGTTGCGGGAAAGTTGGTTTGTTATTCATTGCTTTCGTTTGAATTCGTTTACGGCCGTTGGCCTACAACAAAATTTCAAACAAAGAAAAATGCCTTTATTTTAGGCGTACAATGAAAGCGAAAATTACAACTCTCTTCCTTTTGTGAACAAACACGAGGATCTCTATTTTACGGGATCACCGCTTGCGTGGGTTCTTTACTGTCGGGGACTTTTTATGGTTGACCACCGCGCAATCCGATCACGGTGTAAACCGGGTTCGGAACTCTGAGGCGTAGAGGGCTCGTTTCACGAAGGAAGCGAAGCGCTGAGGATCACACTCACGAAGGAGAGGATGCGCTGGGGATCGCCTCCGCGAAGGAGAGGATCGCGGGCGGGTGAGATCTACAAGGAGAAATCCGGCGCTATCCACGAGGTTAAGACGAAGCTTAACCTAGAGGGTATCTGTAGTTCGACCCGAGTTTGTTTACCTTCCGCCTATAGATCTGACGTCGACTGGACTTGAGCTCGCCGGTGCTCGGAACCGTGCGTCGTAGATCTCGCGAGGGCTCTTCAGAAGTCCGCCAAAATCACCAAGTCCCCAGTCCAAGATCCCGAAATCCAACCTCTCCATGAGCAAGACCCCCTATTTATACAAAAAACCAAAGGGTGGTAGCTAGCAAGCAGTGGCTCGGCCACTTGGCCGAGCCTCGGCCAAGTTGGCGAGGTGGCTCGGCCATGGTGGTGAGCCACCTCGCCACTGGTAGGGCACCTCGACCAAGTTGGCGAGGTGGCTCGGCCAAAGTGGCCGAGCCTCCTCGGCCACTTGGCCGAGGCACCTCGGCCAAGTTGGCCGAGGTGGCTCAGTAAATGCAACCCAATTGGTAGGGTTTGGCATGGCCTCAGTCGTTTGGCGTCGTTTTTCCGTCGACTTCTCCGTCGATTCTTCATCGATTCTTCGGTCTTCGGGCTTAGTTTTGCTCGGTGATGTCGCCGTTGTGTTGAGTCGTGTCGATCAACTTTGAGCTCAAGCGGTTCGTTTGCATCGGCGGACTAAATGCGGTTGATTCCGTCTTGTCAACGTTTTGAGTTTAGCCAACTTCGCCTCGTTGAGCTTGTGCGTCGGGTTTTCTCCCGCGGCCAGCGTCGTTTCGGCTCCGTGCGCCTCGCCGACTCACTTTGCGTTTTCGCGGTAATCCGCGTCGGCGTTACGAGTCGCGCCGTCGGATGGATCGTCGGTTATCAACCCACCGTTTACGAGTCTTGTTCGGGTACTGATAAGCAATTTTTAACGCCTACAAACAACTCCTTCAAACTCCATCGGTTCATTCTCCGCTAGTGAAAAAAATTCCATCATCGTCATCATTGTCACCATTCATTTTCTTCTGCTCTCTCCCTTTGATGAGTAATTGAGCAGTACTCTTTCCCTAATGACCCATGCCATATAATAATCTGGTGTAAGCTACAGAACACCATTCTCTTCTAGTATTGCTTTTATGAACAAGTACGCATAAATTCCGCAATTGTACCTACAAACAAAAAATAAAATAAAATATGGCAGTTTTTTCCATAAACATTTATAGCATTATTTTACAAAATCTCTAATAGTTGAGGGTAGCTCTCCAAAATTCAACCAATTTGCAACTCGACAATAATCTCTTATCCCCCTCTCTCCCTTTATACCCTCCACCAATGTTCACAATGATCATTACGTCCATATCCTAAATCCAACAATGGCGGATCTAACATCACGATTGGAGAAGAGAATGGCAACTGACCTCTTGATATAAAATTTTTGTTAGCCACCATAGAGAAAATTTAATCTCACCCTAGTTTGAGAGGGGAGAGGGAAAGATAGAGAATTTTTTCAAGAGGGAGAGAAGAATTAATGGCGGAGTGGGTTGGGTTTAACAGAAGTGGGGAAGGGGAGGGGAGAGAGAAGGGAGGAGAGAGATTGGGGCACAAAAATAAAAAAAAGGTGTGGTCACATGTATAGTCAAGGGTAGTTTTCGGGTTTTATATTATTTTGAGTGGCTATGGGCAAAGAGACTGTGGACTAAGTCTTGGGAGGTAAGCGAATAAATTTTTTAATTTTGTGGGCTAGAAGTAATTTTACCAATTTGTAAATAGAGTTATATTTAAGTAATAATTGTATAATTTATTAAACTTTGAATTATTAGTACGTGATAATACTGTCACAACCCTAATTTTCGGACCTCGAAGAAACATTGAAACCGAACTAAAACTGCTAAATTCTTCTCCAAAAATCTATATTTAAAATAACAACAAAAAATTTCTTTATCATATGAATTAAAACCTTCATAATAAAAGGTCTACACCAATCCAATTACATGAGAAAAAAAAATATTCTCCTAACTACAATTAAATTCAATTTTAATGAGAAAATCTCCTTATCACAAAGTCTTCCAAAAATTCAACTAGTATCATAAGACTTTATTCCACCTCCACCTAGAAGAAAATAGGCAATCTATAATTAAATTTTATCCCTTGCTCTCTTCTAGGAATTTGTAAACCATGAACTCCACCTATTATTGAGTCCGTAAAAGAATAAATACAACATAATGAGTTCACAACTCAATAAGTAGATAAATTCATACATTAAACATTGGCTTTGTAAACCTAAAATAATTTGACTTAATAAGCAAAACATTAAAATAATAGAAAATCTTAATGCAACATTTTTTAAATATATTCACCACTTACCATTAATCCAGAAGACTATCGAGATACCATTCATGACGCCTCCACAGAGTCACTTGAAACCCCTTGATTGATGATCTCATCTCGATCCCCACACCTCAACTACCTTCAACGCCTAGTCTCCGAAATCAATCTTGGACATACACCACATCTCCAAATTCGAGGAACAATATAAAATACTATTTTGCATTCAACTCTTCTCTGTTTGCAACTTTTTTTTTCCCTAGAGATCTACGGCATTGCCTCTAGAGGTTGCGGCCAAGATAGGAGAGTAGGGTTTGATTCACTTATATTAAGTACTAATTTACAATAACCCCCTCAAATATAATTATATTAGATAACTTTCTTTTTGCATAAAGGTCCTTTGTAATCTAATATTCATAATTAATATAACTAAACAAATAGCTTATATAATTAGTAAAGAAATTTGTAAAATGTAATACTTATAATCAAGTGAAAATTTAGGTTATTACATAGTACCCTCTTAACAAAAATTTTAACCTCAAAATTTAAACAAGCTTGCCGGTCGATCATATCATTTGGAAATTTTCCTTAACCCGCTCAAATGATTTATGATCATACGCCTTGCTATAATTATCGTCAATACTTACTTAAATCTTCTCCTATGGCTTAACAATTATGACTCCTAACATGGGTAAATTCAGTTGTTTGCATGGAAAACTAGGGATATTACAAATATTATTGATAAATAACAGTTGTAACAATTGAATAGTTTCTTAAACTTTGAAATTATTACTATTTTGAAACTAATATTACGTGATAATACTACTGATAAGCTATAGATATACAATTGAAATTTCTCGTGGGCCATTAAAATCCCAATATAACAAATTATACTTATGTGATGATAGGCCATAATAATTGTATAATTTATTAATTCCAATATAATCTAAACACACTTTATTTCCTTATCTTCATACTATGTATATCCAATAAGAAACTAATACTACGTGATAATACTATTGATAGGCTATAGATATGCAATTGAAATTTCAGCCTTGGCCAATAATGGATTAGTATTCGAGTCCCAAGGATATTTTTGTCTATCGAAATTTTTTTTCCGAACTCGTGCTTTAAAGGGAGTATGATACAAAGGTGGAATGCACGTGTGTTTTCATGTGGTCAAGTATCATGGTTCTTATTTTTTATAGATATTTTTATTATTAAAGTTACATATGACTTAGAGATAGTAACATAATTACCAATGGTTTTCATAAATAAAATATTATTTCTTGTCAATATAAATATTGTAATACTTTATCCTACAATATTAATGGCTGCTCTACAATAGCAAACTATTTTTCAGTTCCAATGATATAGTCTAATTCAACTATCCTATTATGTATGAGAGAAACTCCTTAATTTTAAGAAAAAGTTACTTCTAATGATATAATGAAAGAGTCATAATACATTTCATAATAAGCTGGGTTCAACAAATAAATGTTAAGTCTATTTGCATACTTAATAGAGTTCTAATTAAGGTAAAAATTTAATTTAAAAGAGATAATTAGATTATCACATAAGGGGTGTTAGTCAACTAGAACTTTTCAAGTACAATTAGAATAATTGTTAAGGTGGGATAATTTTATGCAAGTGGGATATTTTAATAGGATAATCTTTGGATAATTTTTAGAAGTGGCATATTTTGGTAAAATGATGTGGGATAATTTGGAGTAATTGGAAAGTAATATGAGCGTTAATTTATATATTTTTAAGCTTGTGAATATAAATTGATAATTATATGAAGTACAATTAATAAATCTTATAAAAGAGTAACTATTAGTTAAACTATATATTACCTTATTGTAATACTTATTACTATCAATAATCATGTAAACTAGCCTAGTAATAATCATAAAATAGTTCATCAAATTAAAAATTATAATAATGAATTATAAATTAATAATGCAACATACTTGATTTCCTTATCTTCATACTATGTATATCCAATAAGAAACTAATACTACGTGATAATACTATTGATAGGCTATAGATATGCAATTGAAATTTCAGCCTTGGCCAATAATGGATTAGTATTCGAGTCCCAAGGATATTTTTGTCTATCGAAATTTTTTCCGAACTCGTGCTTTAAAGGGAGTATGATACAAAGGTGGAATGCACGTGTGTTTTCATGTGGTCAAGTATCATGGTTCTTATTTTTTATAGATATTTTTATTATTAAAGTTACATATGACTTAGAGATAGTAACATAATTACCAATGGTTTTCATAAATAAAATATTATTTCTTGTCAATATAAATATTGTAATACTTTATCCTACAATATTAATGGCTGCTCTACAATAGCAAACTATTTTTCAGTTCCAATGATATAGTCTAATTCAACTATCCTATTATGTATGAGAGAAACTCCTTAATTTTAAGAAAAAGTTACTTCTAATGATATAATGAAAGAGTCATAATACATTTCATAATAAGTGGGTTCAACAAATAAATGTTAAGTCTATTTGCATACTTAATAGAGTTCTAATTAAGGTAAAAATTTAATTTAAAAGAGATAATTAGATTATCACATAAGGGGTGTTAGTCAACTAGAACTTTTCAAGTACAATTAGAATAATTGTTAAGGTGGGATAATTTTATGCAAGTGGGATATTTTAATAGGATAATGCCGATAATTTTTAGAAGTGGCATATTTTGGTAAAATGATGTGGGATAATTTGGAGTAATTGGAAAGTAATATGACGTTAATTTATATATTTTTAAGCTTGTGAATATAAATTGATAATTATATGAAGTACAATTAATAAATCTTATAAAAGAGTAACTATTAGTTAAACTATATATTACCTTATTGTAATACTTATTACTATCAATAATCATGTAAACTAGCCTAGTAATAATCATAAAATAGTTCATCAAATTAAAAATTATAATAATGAATTATAAATTAATAATGCAACATACTTGATCATCACAAATACTATAATAATCATGAAGTATAAAACAATTTTAATCATATATAATCATGTATTATGGCTAATAATTTCCTAAATCAATCTCAAGTTTTTGATCACTTGTTATTAATCTTTCATCTCCACTCTTTTCTCATTCGTACTAATTAAATTTAATGCATTTGTTCCCATCATTATGTTATGCATTACTTATTTATTAAAACTTCTCACAAAATATTGTTGATTCTAGGTAAATATCTATTATTCGTGTGATTCATGTGTATCCACAAAACGTTACTTATCCTTTTTTGATATCAACCGTTAATTATTCAAATTTTCCTATATGTATCGCAAGTGCTATTTGCATACATTTATAATGTAAATAATGCATAATGTATTAGCAACATTCATTTTATTGGACTCAACTATTAATAATTTTTGACAATTCAAAAGCTCTAGTTTGTTCTCATCTAGTTCTAGGTTGAAAAGTGGAATAATTTGGGGAGAAGAACTCATATTTTTCTATATAGGTAGAACAATTAGTGGGACAATTTTAAAAATTATTACAGTTCTAGTTCTTCTAGAATTCTACTTGACTAACACCTTAAAATTTATCCTAATTCTAATTCTAATTGACTAACACCATAAAAATTTATCCTACTGAATTATCCCAGTTCTAATTTTAGTTCTAATTGACTAACCCCCTAAGTCTAGAATTAGAACATATAAAGGTTAAATTAAGGAGGAATTAGCCTAGGAGGAAACCTATAATATTTAATTGATGATGTTTTTCATTTCTCAAATGACTATATAACATGACTTTCTATAGTACTAGGACATCTATAATGCATTAATGATATTCAATTCTCATTCTCATAACCCGTATGCAAATAATAACAATTTATTCTTCATAACTCTCTCATATTTGTACCTCCTATAATTATTCTTCATATTTGTAACTCCTATAATCATTGTGAACATTACTAATTTCATAATTAACCACAATCAAATTTAATTTCGACATCCTCCATTTAACTTGACTCTCCAAAAGTGTAACACCAAGTTGTCTTCTCAGCTTCTGAAAAATTTGAGTCTTGAGGGACTTCGTGAAAATATCATTGACTTGTTCTCCGGTTTTCTTGTGTATGAGATGAACCTCCTTCTTCTTTATGCGATCTCTTATAAAATGAAACATTGTGTCAATATGCTTGGTTCAATCAAGGAGCACAAAGGATTTTTGGCTAATTGGATGGCCGATTTGCTATCACCGTTGATCTCCATTGCTTCTTCTTGTGGTAGTTTTATCTCCCACAATAACTTTCAAGCCAAATCGCATGACAGACACATGATGAGGCTCTGACATATCCGGGTTCACATGTAAAGAGTGTAACAATGGGTTGCTTCTTGATTATCACATTTTAATTACATTTTTATACCCTTATTACCTATGTTATATGAATAACGATATTACTAATAATCATTTTTATCTTATTTTGCAGGCTAATAAAGAAATAATGAATAAAAGCCCAAATGACTCAAATTCTCTGAATTTCTACCAATATTTGAAGCTCAAATCTGAAGACAAACCAAGGCCCAAGATACCAAATTGATCCAAGAGAAATTCGTGAAGAAAAATCAAGAAAAGACAAATTCGGTTGGGAACCAATCGGTTGACCAACCGGTTGGCTAACCGGTTGGCTAACCGATCGCCAACCGATCGGTTCCCAACAATTCAGTTAATGGTGGATTTCTCTCCTTTTTGGCTAGGTTTGATCCAATGGTTCACATCAACTCCGTTGGGCTATAAATAGGGGTGAAGGTGAGTGTTTTGAGTGTGAAATATTTTGTAAAACTCCATTTGGAGAGGAGGGTCACTCTTAATTGAGAAGACCTTCCAAAATTGTAACTTTTGTTACACAATAAATGAAATTTTTCACCCTTCAATTTCCTTTCTCTTCTTCTAATCCAAGGACCAAAGGAGGACTAGATTAAGATCGGGAGTTGTTGGTTTCTATTTTATTTCTTTTTCATTTTCTTTCTTGTTCATTTATTGCTTTGTAGCTTAGATTTACTTTCTTGCAATTTACTTTCATGCAATTTAATTCCTTGCAATTTACTTTCATGCAATGTATTTAATTCTTGTATTTACTTTCTAGATTAGATTTTCTTTTCTTTAATTCACCTTGAGGCTAGAACCCTCTTGGGAATTACCCTTTTTTAAGTGTGGAGCCAATATTTGTGGGATCCCTAGAGATTGTTTGAAACTAGCTAACAAATCCAACTCATTCTTGTGAGATTGAGATAAGCTAAGTGGATCTACTCTAGATTCCTCATATCTTTAACTAATCCTCCATACTTTACATTCTTGATTTTGCACTTATCCTTGTTTTCCATTTGTTTGTTATTTTCCTTTATTCTTGATTTTGATTTTCCTTTACTCTCTCCTCTCTCTCAATCTTGTTTTCTTTTATTTTGCACTTATTTTCTCGCAATCTCATTTTCCCTCCATGTGCATATAATCTCAAACCTAGTTTTGTTATTATGTGCATATAACCACCACCACACTCCCAACTTCATTTTCTCCTCTTTTGCACATAATCCACATCCACTCTCTCTTATCTCTCCACATCCACTTTCACCATTTTCTTACTTTCATTTTAGTTGAATAAACTCCTAATTGTCGCGCATAATTTGAGAACCAAAACTTGAGCAAAACTCTCCCTACTTCCCGTTCCTCGTGGGATCGATAATCTTTTATACTATAACTTGATAAAGGTTGTATACTTGCAACCTAGGAGGTAATCGTTTATTTCCCATCAAGTTTTTGGCGCCGTTGCCGGGGACGGTGCATTAGTAGGATTTTGATTAAGTTTGGCTCCTTATTTTGTGTGTTTTCTTTTGTGTAGGAACTTGGAGCTTGAAGATCAAGAGTTGAAGATTCAAGATTGAAGAATTGCCTCCAACGAGGCTTTGCATTGCTTTTGCGTGGGTAACTTCTCCATCTAGTATTTTCAATTCTACCCTTTAGATAGTTCATATACATTAGAGACAATTAGGATAAAAAAAAATAAAAATAAAAATAAAAAAAAAAGATTTTTTTTTTTTTACCCTTGTCGACCCTAATAAACTTCATTTCTTTGATTGTCGACCATAATAAAAATAAAAAGATTTTTATTTTTTTGCATCCTTTTAGTTGCTTTTAATTCCTAGGGTTGCATTTCATATAATAGTAGGAATTCACCAAGTGATTTGAGCATCTTGATTTGACACACACTTGAAAATATTTTAAGGGCAAAACCCACTAATCAAGATAAGGTGAGGGATTTCATCACCCTTTCCTTAGCCCAAAATCACTAATTCCTCACTACACTTACCCAAGCCTCTTAAAATTGATTAGGCGTTGGCCCCTAAGGATTCGAGCTCATTAAGGAACAATAATTTCTTAAGTGAATCGGTCCAAGTTTATTTGGATTAATTGGTGTCTAAGGCAAGGTTTAGGGGTTGCGTAAGGCGCTCCGAAAGGAAAGAGATACTTAATTGATCTTTGATCTCCCTCTAGTACTATCCTTACGGCTAATTACCCAAGTAAACTTTGATCTTTTCACTAAGGGAATTTTTGGTTAGAGCTGGTCTAAGTCAAGTTTAGGCTTAACCCTAGAGTTAGGGTGATTGAAAAGTGATTGCCTTGATTTATTTTTAGTTAGTTTTTCCTTATTTTTTTCTCATCATCTTCTTAACTTTTTCTCTTATCCTTTTTCAAATAAAAAAAATTTTTTTTGGTGTATGCAAACTTGGGTTAGGGATAATACTAATCGTTTAATTCGTTTTGATCCATCTCTTGAACCAAACGAAATGACCAATACCAACCCACCGTTCTTCAAGATGTTTGTTACCCCACTAGAAATGCAATCCCTCTTGCATAAAACTCCCCGAGGTAAATGGAACCAATTTTGAACTTCGATCGCATTTCATAAACATGCTTCCCAAATTCTTAGAGTCGAAACCGAAGACGATACATCTTTATCTCGAATTTGAAGAAGTTTGCCTCATGATCAAGATGAGGGACTTAACCGAAGATGCGATCAAACTCGATTTATTCCATTTGCCCTTAAGGACAAAGCCAAAAATGGTCAGATAGCTTGCCCACGATTCCATCTCAACTTGGGGTGAATTTGTGACGCTTTTCTGAAAAATTCTTTCCTATCCATAAAACAATCAAGCTTAGAAACAGCATTCAAAATTTTAAAATTGTCGGAGAACCTTTTGGAAGTATTTTGACAAATTCAAAGATCTTCTTATCCAATGTCCTCACCATGGTCTTGAAAAGTGGCGATTATGCCAAATCATTTATGAAGGATTGGATTATTCTTCAAAACTTCCTTAGAGTCAATGTGTCAAGGGGATTTCATGAAGAAAAATGCCGATGAAGCTTGGGACTTTTAGAGAGTTTATCAGAAAACCATGCGGTGGGAACATTGTGATGACCGTGTTTCATCGGTTCCCAACCCAAAACCAGTGGTCTGTCCTTAGAAACAAACATAGCCTCGAAGCAAAGATGGCGACAATCATGCGTGGGTTAGAAGCTTTAGAAGTCAAAGAACGAGCTCGGCTCAAATCAACCAAGTTTCTACCTCGGTTGTCATAGCTGTCTGTCTCCATCTCATGTTTGGAGGAATGTCCTCTTTTAGGATCCGGTCACCACTAGGACGATAAACGCCGATTTCGTCGTAATGATCCATTTTCTCCAACCTACAATCGGGTTGGAGAAATCATCCAATTTTGCATGGAACCGGGGAAACTACTCAGGAAATCAAAATTTCACTCCCTCTTCAACCCAACAATTCTCTAGGGCAATACGGTTCCTCTCAATTTTCAACAACCAAATCTGTCATTTCAAAATCGGTCTCCTCATCACCAATCGCAAATCACACTCCTCAAATTGCGGATCATGATAAACGCCTTAATGTTCGAAAAGGGTCTAGATACTTTGATTAAAACCTCTACACGCACCACGAACTTGTTGACTCAAACATCAAACACGCTGAATTCCTTCATGCAATCAACCGGGCAAATCCTCACCTCCAACACTCAAGCCATAGCTAGGTTAGAAACCCAACTTGGTCAACTAGCTAATGCCATGAGAGAGAGAGAGAGAAAGGAACTTTTCCGAGTCAACCCGTGCCCAACCCGAAGGACACGGGATCAAGTTCAACCTACCAAGCTGAAGTGAATGCAATCCATTCACTACGGTCAGGTAGACAGGTCGATAATCAGGTTAGAATGCCTCTAAGTGAAACCCCGAACAGAACAAATTCTCTCCTTAGAAATCACACCCTTCGATGACCTTAACCCGAACCGAACCGAGTCTAATCAATTTAAACCGGTTGCTCCTTGCAGGATAGACTCGGGCCTAGGAAGCACTCCTCTCGTGAGGAGAAAATTCTAGAGACTTTCAAGGTGTTAAGGTCAACATTCCTCTTTAGATGTCATTGAACAAATTCCTTCTTATGCCAAATTTTTAAAGGAATTATGTACCAAAAGAGGCAAATAAATGTTCCAAAGAAAGTCTTTCTTGCCGCCAATATCGCTGAAGTCCTCTCAAAGTCCGTACCATTGAAACATAAGGATCCGGTTGTCCTACCATCCCATGTATCATTGGTAATACTCATATCGATAAGGCTTTTAGACTTAGGGGCCGTGTCAACTTGCTTCCAGATTCGATCTACCAACAACTAGGTGTCGGGAACTCAAGCCAACTAGATGCACACTTCGATTAGGCGATAGATCTGTTAAGGTCCCTATGGGTGAAATAACGATGTATTGATAAAGGTTGGAGACTTCATTTTTCCTGTTGATTTCAGAGTCCCGAAACGCAACCCGCTTCCAATCCCAAAGGACGATACCCGTGATCTTAGGAAGACCGTTCTTAGCCACTTCTAATGCTCTCATCAACTGTAGAACTGGTCACATGAAGGCTGTCTTTTGGGAATCATTGCTGAACTTAATATTTTCAATCCGAAATAATATTGATAATCGACCTTTCAAATCAATTTCGTCCAAGAAAGTTTAGCAGTAGAGAATGAATCGACATTAGTTTTGAGGAAATCTTTCATGAGGAACTGAAATCTTAAAAATTCGGTTTTATTTTTCAAAATGAGGAAACTGTTGAATACATGCCTCTTGAATGCAACATTCGAAGAACTCTTTTCGATGAGCTTAGATTTTTGAAAGAGCAACCAAAATGTCAAATTTTCATTAATCAAAATCTAAGTTCAAAATGCATAACACCAATAAGACCTACCTTAATTTCTTTGCAAAACACATTGCAAACCTTGGAATTTTCGAATTTGAGAACATCATTGATTATATCATCTTGAAATTCTTTAAATTTCGGGTAGAATTTTTAGCAATAAGGTAGGATTTAATGTAGAATGTGAGCTTCTCATGTTTCATCTTTTATTCTACATTTTATTTTTATTTTTGTCCCACAATAATAATAAAAGAATTTATTCTTCTCTCATGTGAGAGTTTCTTGTTCTTTTCAAAAAAAAAAAAAAAAGAAAAAGAAAAAGAAAAAGAAAAATAAACATATGAAAAAAATAAATAAATAAAATTTTGACTTCACCTTCTCCTACCAAAGGTAATTCTGAATTTTTATCATTGTTCAAGTCGTAGAACAAATGTAAGTGCTTCCATTCTTATCTGTTTTACTTTGTGCATAATAGAATTTGCATTGAGGACAATGCAAAATTTAGGTGTGGGGGTGGGAATTAGTCATTTTATCTTTATCTTAGTTATTTTTTTCTTTTCTTACCATTCTTTTATGTCATTTTTTTCCTTCTTTTCATCATAAAAAAAAAAATAGTCACTTGCTAACTTAATAGAGTTGATTAATAATTGATCAATTTGATAGAATTTAAGTCTTCTAATCCTTAGTTGGTTCTATACTCAAGTTTACCTTTTATGATAACTCCAAATAAATTTCTTAAGAAATGATTTTCAAAGTAGTATACTTTACTTAAGTTGTAACTTAGATTTTTAAATAAAGTAATGAAATTTTGCATGCCTAACTTAGAGTTGAAAATAATTTTTCAAGTTGTCTTGATCCAAATATTGTTCAGAATGTATATACATATACACACATATATATTATAATGACTTAATAAATAGAAGAAAAATTTCTCTTAAAATCATTGGTGGTTCTATTTTACTAAGCCTAAGTTGACTGAGTAATTAAGCCCGAGGAGTATTTCTATGCTTAATGACCTAAGCCCAATTGTTGGGATTCATTAGCCCAAAACTCGCTAAATGGTCACTTAGAAAGCCCAATTAAAAGAACAAAACCACCAAGGAATAAAGAGTAAAAAAAAAAAAAATCATACTAACCATGTTTTTGTATATAGTTATATTTGTATATGTTCTTGAAAAATAAAATGGATTAAAAGACTTGAAGTTTGTTTAAAACAAAGGGTTAGCATGTCCTTTTCAAAACTTTTAATTTAAATTTTGAGTTAAACTTAGTTTTGTATAACTATAATGGAAGGATTTTCTTAAGAAAATTACATTGGAGTTATGATAAAACGTTTTCTTGAGTATTAACCAACTTCAATTGGAATGTTTGAAGATATCAAATGAATTAATTATTTTATTAACTTCTTTAAATTGGCAAGTTGACTGAATTTTGTGGGTATATTCACTGCAAACCCTCACGAGACTACAACTCGCCCACTAGGGTAACCTAGGGGTTTAAAGGCTTGTTGTATGCTAAATACAACCGCGATTCTCTGAAAGTGAGTTAGGTTTTCTTTTTATTTTCTTTGCTAGAGGACTAGCAAAAGCTTAGGTGTGGGGGTATTTGATTATCACATTTTAATTACATTTTATACCCTTATTACCTATGTTATATGAATAACGATATTACTAATAATCATTTTATCTTATTTTGCGGCTAATAAAGAAATAATGAATAAAAGCCCAAATGACTCAAATTCTCTCAATTTCTACCAATATTGAAGCCCAAATCGAAGACAAACCAAGGCCCAAGATACCAAATTGATCCAAGAGAAATTCGTGAAGAAAAATCAAGAAAAGACAAATTCGGTTGGGAACCAATCGGTTGACCAACGGTTGGCCAACCGGTTGGCTAACGGTTAGCTAACCGATCGCCAACCGATCGGTTCCCAACAATTCCGATTAATGGTGGATTTCTCTCCTTTTGGCTAGGTTTGATCCAATGGTTCACATCAACTCCGTTGGGCTATAAATAGGGGTGAAGGCTGAGTGTTTTGAGTGTGAAATATTTTGTAAAAACTCCATTTGGAGAGGAGGGTCACTCTTAATTGAGAAGACCTTCCAAAATTATAACTTTTGTTACACAATAAATGAAATTTTTCACCCCTTCAATTTCCTTTCTCTTCTTCTAATCCAAGGACCAAAGGAGGACTAGATTAAGATCGAGTTGTTGGTTTCTATTTTATTTCTTTTCATTTTCTTTCTTGTTCATTTATTGCTTTGTAGCTTAGATTTACTTTCTTGCAATTTACTTTCATGCAATTTAATTCCTTGCAATTTACTTTCATGCAATGTATTTAATTCTTGTATTTACTTTCTAGATTAGATTTTTCTTTTCTTTAATTCACCTTGAGGCTAGAACCCTCTTGGGAATTACCCTTTTTTAAGTGTGGAGCCAATATTTGTGGGATCCCTAGAGATTGTTTGAAACTAGCTAACAAATCCAACTCATTCTTGTGAGATTGAGATAAGCTAAGTGGATCTACTCTAGATTCCTCATATCTTTAACTAATCCTCCATACTTTACATTCTTGATTTTGCACTTATCCTTGTTTTCCATTTGTTTGTTATTTTCCTTTATTCTTGATTTTGATTTTCCTTTACTCTCTCCTCTCTCTCAATCTTGTTTTCTTTTATTTTGCACTTATTTTCTCTAATCTCATTTTCCCTCCATGTGCATATAATCTCAAACCTAGTTTTGTTATTATGTGCATATAACCACCACCACACTCCCAACTTCATTTTCTCCTCTTTTGCACATAATCCACATCCACTCTCTCTTATCTCTCCACATCCACTTTCACCATTTTCTTACTTTCATTTTAGTTGAATAAACTCCTAATTGTCGCGCATAATTTGAGAACCAAAACTTGAGCAAAACTCTCCCTACTTCCCGTTCCTCGTGGGATCGATAATCTTTTATACTATAACTTGATAAAGGTTGTATACTTGCAACCTAGGAGGTAATCGTTTATTTCCCATCACTTCTTCGAAGACCAAGTGAAAGCAAAATCTCCAAGATAGAAAATAAATCCGGAGGTGCTTTTCCGACCATCTAAATCTTTGGCCCAATCACTATCATTATAGTCTACAAGCTTCAGATCTCCAAATGAGGGATAAAATAATCCATAATTAATAGTTCCTTTTACATACTGGAGAACTCATTTCGTGGCACTTCAAATGTGACATCATTGGCTCCTCCATGTGTCGATCTATTTTTTTCCCACACTTTTATATAAAAATAATAAATAAATAAATGTAAATAATACATACATCATACTCCCTTTAAAAATATGAGTTAGGAAAAAGCTTTCCATGGTCAATATTACCCTTTACTATTTTGAATATTTTCTTTAAATCTTAATATATCCTAATCATAATTATATCCTATCCTAATCCCATGTGAACTACCTACAGCTCAACAATTTAAAAAATAAGATTAATAAAATACATGAAACAGCTCCAATCGTATTAATTTGTTAAGGTAAAGAACTAACATACTATAATATATGAAGTATTACAAAAACCAAAAAGTTTAAAAATTGCACAAAATACCCTCAAAAGTTTAAAATTACACAAAATATCCTGACATTTTAAAACTTAAAATAACAAACATGAAATATAAAAATTAACAATGACCTCCACAAGAATTTAAAGATTGCAATTAACACCCTCAACGTTTTAAAATTGTAGAAACACCCTCAAAAGTTCAAATAATATAAAAGGACTCTGATATTCTGAAATTTCAAAACTTGCAAACAATAAAGATGAATTCAAGGGCTTACCATCAGGCTCCTGAAATTTAGAATTTACAAAAATAACCTCAAGGTTATAAAATTTACCAAAACTCCTTCACAAGTTAAAAATAATAAAAACCATGAAATTTCAAAACTTATAACCAATACATATCAAGTCTGAAATTATCACAGACCACTAAAATTTTAAATTTTACAACAAACAATCAAAAGTTTCATAAATTGTAAAAATACGCCGTCAAATTTTCAGAGGTGCAAGAAATATCCTAACATTCGAAAACTTACCACTAACACATGAAATATGGAAATTACAAGCACCCAACTTAAAATTTAAATTTTTTAAAAACACTATCAAAATTTAAAACTTGCAAAATACACCCTTAAAAATTCAAAATCACAAAAATACTAAAATTTCAAATCTTAGCAAAGAAAAGAGTAGTTGTCCGATATTCTTTCATTAAGATATATAAATTTAACTTTCAATTTAAGATTTATTATTCCTTGTCACCATCTAAAAGTATTCTAATTTTATCAAAAAGATAAAGGTGGAGAAGGATTGATGTTGGCTCAATAAAAAATGAAATAGAAGGAATAAAAACGTTGTTTTCTGAATATTTTATAGAATAATTTATTTTTGAGTAAATTAGGAACCTTTAGAAGAGATTTTCATAAACTCTTTTAGTATTTTTATATGCTTATGTGGATGCTTTCATCATATAAAAGTGTGCTAGAGTTAACATTAATCTTTAGTTTATGATTTTTTAAAGCCTATAAAGGATTAGGAACAAACTCTATATTCTCTTTTGTGTTGCTTTAGCCCACTTTTAACGAATCATCTTACCTTATTAGTTTTAATTATTCAATTTTCTTTTATATCACTATTTTTGAAGTATTTTTACTTTTACAAAACTATACTTTCTCAGGTTAAGCTTGGTTTCATTTCACCAAATAACATGATAATTCAAATTGGCTTGGATTACATTTGTTTTCTCGCCAATTCAATTATTAACATGAAAATTTAAATTTTACAACAAACAATCAAAAGTTTCATAAATTGTAAAAAATAGATCAAATTTTCAGAGGTGCAAGAAATATCCTAACATTCAAAACTTACCACTAACACATGAAATATGGAAATTACAAGCACCCAACTTAAAATTTAAATTTTTTAAAAACACTATCAAAATTTAAAACTTGCAAAATACACCCTTAAAAATTCAAAATCACAAAAATACTAAAATTTCAAATCTTAGCAAAGAAAAGAGTAGTTGTCGATATTCTTTCATTAAGATATATAAATTTAACTTTCAATTTAAGATTTATTATTCCTTGTCACCATCTAAAAGTATTCTAATTTTATCAAAAAGATAAAGGTGGAGAAGGATTGATGTTGGCTCAATAAAAAATGAAATAGAAGGAATAAAAAGCGTTGTTTTCTGAATATTTTATAGAATAATTTATTTTTGAGTAAATTAGGAACCTTTAGAAGAGATTTTCATAAACTCTTTTAGTATTTTTATATGCTTATGTGGATGCTTTCATCATATAAAAGTGTGCTAGAGTTAACATTAATCTTTAGTTTATGATTTTTTAAAGCCTATAAAGGATTAGGAACAAACTCTATATTCTCTTTTGTGTTGCTTTAGCCCACTTTTAACGAATCATCTTACCTTATTAGTTTTAATTATTCAATTTTCTTTTATATCACTATTTTTGAAGTATTTTTACTTTTACAAAACTATACTTTCTCGGGTTAAGCTTGGTTTCATTTCAGTCCAAATAACATGATAATTCAAATTGGCTTGGATTACATTTGTTTTACGCCAATTCAATTATTAACATGAAAATTTAAATTAGGTGTTGCTCATTTAAACGAACATTAAAGAAAATAAATAATCATAATGCTAAAGTTTAGAGACATAGTGAGCAAAAACCATCAAATAGAACCGAGAAAATTTTAGTAAGGAAATAAATCAAATATAATAAATCATAGTATTTAACCACGTGCATTACACGTGCATAAAACCTAGTGTATATTAAACACACATATAGAAAACAAGTAATCAACAAAATTAACGCACAACACCAAAACACACAACACCTAACAAAATTAAAATAAAAGAAAATGTATATATTAGTTTTTATAAGTTGAAAATCCTCAAATAAAAGTGACACTATATATATATATATATATATATATATATATATATATATATATATAGAGCAAGACTCCTATGAACTTAAGTTCATAATGAATAGTGGTGCACCAACTTTTCTAACCACTCATCTTGCTTTGGGATCCGTGAAAGATATAAAGACCACTTTGAGATTTGTGCATCACAAATCTCAAGGCAAGATGAGTGGATAAAAAAGTTGGTGCACAACTATTCATTATGAACTTAAGTTCATAGAGCTTACTCTATATATATATATATATATATATATATATATATATATATATATATATATATATATATATATATATATATATATATATATATATATATATATATATATATATATATATATATATATATATATATATATATATATATATATATATGAGATTAATTAGTATCCTTGTCATATGAGGGGATTCCCTCATATATGCTAAGGTGGCACAATCTCCACCAAGCTAATAAAATAGGAGAGAGAATGTCTTTTATTTTATTAAAAGCATACTTGGTGAGATTGTGCCACCTAAGCGTATATGAGAAAAATCCCCTCATATGATAAGGATACCCATTAATCTCTCTCTCTATATATATATATGGGAATGATGTATATGAGGTGGCGGCTCATTTTGCTAAATGAGCTACCAAGAAATAGAGTGGTGAGGTCCACACCTTTTGATGTGACTAGCAAGGTGGGCCTCACCACATGGCTATCTCTTGGTAGCTTATTTAGCAAAATTACCACCTCATTTACATTATTTCCTATATATATATATATATATATATATATATATATATATATATATATATATATATATATATATATATATATATATATATATATATATAGAGCAAGACTCCTATGAACTTAAGTTCATAATGAATAGTGGTGCACCAACTTTTTACCCACTATCTTGTCTTGAGATTTGTAATGCACAAATCTCAAAGTGGACTTTATATCTTTTACAGTTCCAAAGCAAGATGAGTGGTTAGAAAAGTTGTGCACCACTATTCATTATGAACTTAAGTTCATAGGAGTCTTGTTTATATATATATATATATATATATATATATATATATATATATATATATATATATATATATATATATATATATATATATATATATATATATATATATATATATATATATATATATAGAGCAAGACTCCTATGAACTTAAGTTCATAATGAATAGTGGTGCACCAACTTTTCTAACCACTCATCTTGCTTTGGGATCCGTGAAAGATATAAAGCCACCTTTGAGATTTGTGCATATCTTGATTTCACTGATCCCAAGGCAAGATCAATGGATATAAAGTTGGTGGACACTCCTCCCTATCAACTTAAGTTTATAGGAGCATTGCTCTCTCTCTCTCTCTCTATATATATATATATATATATATATATATATATATATATATATATATATATATATATATATATATATATATATATATATATATATATATATATATATATATATATATATATATATATAGGCTCCTATAAACTTAAGTTGATAGGAGATAGTATCCACCAACTTTTATATCCATTGATGTTGCCTTAGGATAGGTGAAATCAAGAGGTACACAAATCTCAAAGATGGGCTTCATATCTTTCACGGATCCCAAGGCAATATCAATGGTTAGAAAAGTTGATAGATGACTATTTCCTATCAACTTAAGTTTATAGGAGCTCTTATATATATATATATATATATATATATATATATATATATATATATATATATATATATATATATATATATATATATATATATATATATATATATATATATATATATATATATATATATATATATATAGGCTCCTATAAACTTAAGTTGATAGGAGATAGTATCCACCAACTTTTATATCCATTGATGTTGCCTTGGGATCCGTGAAAGATATAAAGCCACCTTTGAGATTTGTGCATATCTTGATTTCACGGATCCCAAGGCAAGATCAATGGATATAAAGTTGGTGGACACTCCTCCCTATCAACTTAAGTTTATAGGAGCATTGCTCTCTCTCTCTCTCTCTCTATATATATATATATATATATATATATATATATATATATATATATATATATATATATATATATATATATATATATATATATATATATATATATATATATATATATATATATATATATATATATATATATATAGGCTCCTATAAACTTAAGTTGATAGGAGATAGTATCCACCAACTTTTATATCCATTGATGTTGCCTTAGGATAGGTGAAATCAAGAGGTACACAAATCTCAAAGATGGGCTTCATATCTTTCACGGATCCCAAGGCAATATCAATGGTTAGAAAAGTTGATAGATGACTATTTCTATCAACTTAAGTTTATAGGAGCATTGCTCTCTCTCTCTCTCTATATATATATATATATATATATATATATATATATATATATATATATATATATATATATATATATATATATATATATATATATATATATATATATATATATATATATATATATATATATATAAATGATAGGGTGAGATGGTGAGATGGGTTGCTTAACGTGAGATGACCATTCTACACCGTTAGATTTCAATTAATGGTTAGATTTAAAGTAATAGATTGATTAATTAAAGATATGTGGCCCCCACATTTATTTGACTTTACTGCTAAATCTTCTCTAATATTTCTTATATCCCCTCTTTCTTATTTGGGTTCGGGTTCGGGTGAGGGTTAGGGTTAGGGTTCGAGTTTGGGTTAGGTTTAGGGTTAGGGTTAGCGGGTTCGGGTTAGGGTTCAGGGTCGGGTTCGGGTTTGGGTTAGGGTTTGGTTCGGGTTAGAGTCAGGGTTAGAGAAGATTTGGCAGAGAAATCAAATAAATGTGGGGCCCACATATCTTTAATTAATTAACTTATTAGTTTAAATCTAACCATTAATTTGAATCTAACGGTATAGAATGGTCATCTCACGTTAAGCAAACCATCTTACCATATCGCTATATATATATATATATATATATATATATATATATATATATATATATATATATATATATATATATATATATATATATATATATACCATTAATTTGAATTTAACGGTATAGAATGGTCATCTCACGTTAAGCAAACCATCTTACCATATAAGCTACTATATATATATATATATATATATATATATATATATATATATATATATATATATATATATATATATATATATATATAATACTCCTTTAAAAGCACGAGTTCGGAAAATCTTTCTAGAGAAAAAAATACCCTTAGAATTCAAATACTAATCCATTAAGTTAGAGTAAGTTGATAAATTGATGAATTCTTATTGGATATACATAGTATGAAGATAAGGATATAGTTTAAATTGAAATGTAAACCGAATGAAAACAAACGTGATAGAATTATAAAAATTATTTGCACTTGTAATTGATAGTATCTATTGAGTATGCAGGATATGTGGTGGTTGTATACATAAAGTATCTCAAAATCCACTAAACAAATTAAAGAGACAAATTAGTTCGAAAATTATAAAAAGGAAAATAAAACATAGTATCTACATAGTATGAAGATAAGGATATAGTTTAAATTGAAATGTAAACCGAATGAAAACAAACGTGATAGAATTATAAAAATTATCTGCTTGTAATTGATAGTATTTATTAAGTATGTAGGATATGTGGCGGTTGTATACATATATTATCTGCAAAATCCACCCAACAAATTAAAGAGACAAAATCGTTCTCAAAGTTATAAAAAGGAAAATAAAACAAGCGGTACGATATGAAGACACAACGTGGTTCAAGTAGTTCAGTCTTTGCATAATTAGTTTCAAAGTTTAATTATAGTATTATTATTTAAATAGAACTCTATTTAAATAATAATTAGTTTCAAAGTTTAATTTTAGTATTATTATTTAAATAGAACTCTATTTATAATTGTTATCCTCTCACATGCAACATCATATACCAATATATATAAGCCAAGAAATTATAATAATTTCCACAGCAATTTTATCTCCTTCTACATATGCGTGCCTTTGTTATTTTCTTCTTATTAAATTAGATTAGATTATTTTAAAGTAATTAATTATATTATATGTTTGGTCTTTCTTTTCATATCAAGAAATAGCAACAATTTTCACAACACTTTCATCTATTTTCTTCTTATTAGATTAGATTAGATTATTTTAAAGTAATTAATTATATTGTATGTTTAATCTTTTTCAGATCAAGAAATTACAACAATTTTTCACAGCTCTTTCATCTCCTTCAACAAGTGTGTGGCTTTGTTATTTTTTCTAATTAGATTAAATATTTGACAAAGTTTAATTATACCATTATTATTTAAATAGATACTCTTAGTATAAAAGTCAAAGAGAATCTCACACGTATCTTAGATCTCAATGCCAATTGTAATACTTATATATGGGTGTTGGTTAAAATAAATTTCATGTATGGGGTTAACTAATATGATCCTACTTTAATCGGATTAGTTAATTTAACATTTTTTTTACAGCTAAACTCTTCCACAAAACCAAAAGAGAGAAGCGATGCTATAGCTATATATATATATCCACAGGACCACAGATATCTTGAAAATAAACGAAGAAAACCACACAAACAAAAATCATATTAAGTACCCACACACACCCACTGTTTTCAAAACCACCCTTCTCCATCTCCATCTATAATATATCCATATTTAAACCCAAATTAAGCTGCTGGAGTCTCCCCTTCACCAACTACACCATTGATCAACCCTTCTTTTTCCTTTGTACTTAAATTGTATAACATTCATTGCGATGAGGACTCATCTGGGTCCTCCGCCTGCCTTGAACATCCAATAAAAATAATAATGTACTAGGCCTTGTAGTTAGTTAATAATGAGATCCTGTCATTATAAACAAATTAAGTAAAGATTAATAGTTCTTAAGAATGTACTACATTCCACTGGCTTCCACTGCAAACTTGTTAGTTGTTTATTCCTAGCACCGAGAGATTTTTAAAATTAATCTTGAGGGTTGCTTGCATTAAAAAAGTTATGTTAAAGGGCCCATACAGCCTGTTTTATAGTTTAAGATTGTCAACATACTTTGTCTCTGATGCATATTAATTATGAGTAATAATATAATTTGATTGACTCAAGTATATCGTAATATATTTCTTGACTCTTGTCTTGTCTTTTGCTCTTTATTATGTACAAACCTAGCAATTCTTATTCAATTCCTTCTTTTTTCTTTTTTATCTCTTGACATTATCTTTTGTTCTTCATATGTACAAACCCATGGATTAGGGTTATGGTTTTCCAGGGGGGAGCGTGAGACAAATGGGTTAATTTTGGTATTGGACTTCATTATTTGAAGGGGTTAATTTCATGAAACCCCCCTCAACTTTGGGGGTGTTGCACATAACCGCCCTAAACTTTGTTTATTCACTTAACCCCCCTGAACTATGGGGTGTCTCACAACCCCCCTCCCTAAAACTTTACCTTATCTCACATAGCTCCCCTTCCTATAATTTTACGAAAAACTAAAATTTTCTTGAGAGCAAAACTTTAAAATTTTGGGGGAGGGAGTATGTTGCGTGTAAACGACAAGTGACGAAGTTTGAGATTTTTTTCACTCAAAAATATTTTAGTTATTTATAAATTACATGAAGGTGGATTATGTGAGATAAGATAAAGTTCAGCAGGATTTTGCGAGACACCCCATAGTTTAGGGGGGTTTATGTGAGATAAACATAGTTTAACGGGGTTATGTGCAACAACCCCCAAAGTTCAAGGGGTTTTGTGAAATTAACCCTTATTTATAGATAGAAAATAGGCCTGGGTTGTATCTGGGCCCTACTAGAAAAGCCCAATGCTGTTTCTTGGGCTTCCAATTAGGATACCGCACAAATAAAAACCATTTACTCAACCATACACCCGTTGTTTTGAAAACCATCATCTGTCATATCCACAACTCAAAACACCCAAATTATACTATAGTTACCATTAATCTTTAGTTTTTGTCTTTTTATTATTTTAAGTCTATCAAATAATGTAGGTTGAGATCTCATATATATATATTATGTTTGTCGTACTTTTTTTATGTTTGCTTTTGAGATTGTTGATTATAAAACATGAGCTTATAATGTCCAAAAGTCTTTGTGCAATTTTATTTTCAATGCAATAAGAAATTTGATTTCTTTATTGCTAGAAATATAGTTCATAATGATATTGTTATTCATGCTTGACTCCATATTATAGCTTGGGATTAGTAGAGTTTGGAATATGACATGTACTATCAATTTAACTTATTTTCTTTTACTATTCGCTTGAAGATATTATTATGTCAATTGATATATTTTTCTTTGGGAATCAATTAAGATATCGATTAAGTATATTGATCCCAGTTTAGCACAAAATCCATTACATCGATTTTTTATAATGTTTAAATAAAAATTATAGCAAATCTAATAATCAAAATGAATCGACTTATTTATAATAATGAAATAAATAAATAAATAAATTATTTTAATATTTAATCCGTGCATTGCGTGCATATAAACTAGTATATATATATATTTGAAACACCTAATCAAACAATATGCACAAATATTTAAATGAAACACCTAACCAAACAATATCTACATAATATTTAAATCAAATACCTAACTAAACAATAAAATACAAATGAAATACATAGCAATAAAAGAATCATCAAAACAAAGAGAGAACAAAAATCAACTAAAAAATCCTTATCCCTCGAAACTAACAGAACCCTCACCGATGAATATTTATCCGCTGGCATCATCCACCCATATGCAATCTTTAACTTGGTTTTATCCTCTTATAAATAAAAATAAAAGTAAAAGATCAACAAATCTACCCATATCCTCTCCTAATCTTGTCCCTTGACATACTTATATCTTCTTGTATAAATACCAGAATCCCAAGAAAAAGACGCAGATGCTGCACCGATCAACGCACGCGAAAAAAAAAACAAAGCCACGCTCAAACCCTTCGACCAGAGAGCGCAAAATTTCCCATCCATCATCTGGTTAAAAAAGAAAAAAAAAAAAAAAAAGAAAAAAAACATGAAATAGATAAAGAAAACCTTAAGTTTCTTTACTATTTAAATTCAATTGCTTTGTAAATATAATTTTCTTGAGGGGTGTATCTACATACACCTATATTTCTTTCCTTATTCACTTAACCCCCGAACTATGGGGTGTCTCACAACCCCCTCCTAAAACTTTACCTTATCTCACATAGCTCCCCTTCCTATAATTTTACGAAAAACTAAAATTTTCTTGAGAGCAAAACTTTAAAATTTTGGGGAGGGAGTATGTTAGCGTGTAAGCGACAAGTGGCGAAGTTTGAGATTTTTTCACTCAAAAATATTTTAGTTATTTATAAATTACATGAAGGTGGATTATGTGAGATAAGATAAAGTTCAGTGAGTTTTGCGAGACACCCCATAGTTTAGGGGGGTTTATGTGAGATAAACATAGTTTAACGGGGTTATGTGCAACAACCCCCAAAGTTCAAGGGGTTTTGTGAAATTAACCCTTATTTATAGATAGAAAATAGGCCTGGTTGTATCTGGGCCCTACTAGAAAAGCCCAATCTTTGTTTCTTGGGCTTCCAATTAGGATACCGCACAAATAAAACCATTTACTCAACCATACACCCGTTGTTTTGAAAACCATCATCTGTCATATCCACAACTCAAAACACCCAAATTATACTATAGTTACCATTAATCTTTAGTTTTTGTCTTTTATTATTTTAAGTCTATCAAATAATGTAGGTTGAGATCTCATATATATATATTATGTTTGTCGTACTTTTTTTTATGTTTGCTTTTGAGATTGTTGATTATAAAACATGAGCTTATAATGTCCAAAAGTCTTTGTGCAATTTTATTTTCAATGCAATAAGAAATTTGATTTCTTTATTGCTAGAAATATAGTTCATAATGATATTGTTATTCATGCTTGACTCCATATTATAGCTTGGGATTAGTAGAGTTTGGAATATGACATGTAGTATCAATTTAACTTATTTTCTTTTACTATTCTGCTTGAAGATATTATTATGTCAATTGATATATTTTTCTTTGGGAATCAATTAAGATATCGAGTTAAGTATATTGATCCCAGTTTAGCACAAAAATCCATTACATCGATTTTTTATAATGTTTAAATAAAAATTATAGCAAATCTAATAATCAAAATGAATCGACTTATTTATAATAATGAAATAAATAAATAAATAAATTATTTTAATATTTAATCACGTGCATTGCAGTGCATATAAACTAGTATATATATATATTTGAAACACCTAATCAAACAATATGCACAAATATTTAAATGAAACACCTAACCAAACAATATCTACATAATATTTAAATCAAATACCTAACTAAACAATAAAATACAAATGAAATACATAGCAATAAAAGAATCATCAAAACAAAGAGAGAACAAAAAATCAACTAAAAAAATCCTTATCCCTCGAAACTAACAGAACCCTCACCGATGAATATTTATCCGCTGGCATCATCCACCCATATGCAATCTTTAACTTGGTTTTATCCTCTTATAAATAAAAATAAAAAGTAAAAGATCAACAAATCTACCCATATCCTCTCCTAATCTTGTCCCTTGACATACTTATATCTTCTTGTATAAATACCAGAATCCCAAGAAAAAAAGACGCAGATGCTGCACCGATCAACGCACGCGAAAAAAAAAAAAAACAAAGCCACGCTCAAACCCTTCGACCAGAGAGCGCAAAATTTCCCATCCATCATCTGGTTAAAAAGGAAAAAAAAGAAAAAAGAAAAAAAAAACATGAAATAGATAAAGAAAACCTTAAGTTTCTTTACTATTTAAATTCAATTGCTTTGTAAATATAATTTTCTTGAGGGGTGTATCTACATACACCTATATTTCTTTCCTTATTATCCTCTCCTCTATATCACGTTTTTTTTCCAGATAGCGGATCTTTAGCTTTTTACTTTTCCGTTCTTAATTGATAAAAACATGCAATAGATCATGACTTTTATTTCCTTATTTCTCATAATTAAATCACGATGATTCCTCCGCTCTCTTTCAATTCCTTCGGAGCGAAATTCTTTCTCCAGACGGTGGCGACGATCCCTCAACGGTAAAATTCACAAGCTATAAAAAGAGATCTCAGAGAAGACTGAAGAACACAAGAAAGCAGTGAGCACTTTCTCTAACAATTCTCTAAACAATTTTATTTTATACAATTTCTATTTTATTTTTTCAGCAAATATCCATTGAGCAAGAGACTAAATTTCGTAGTAAACTTTGGTGCCGGTCTTCTCGGGCGTTCTTACCGCTAGGCGTGATAGCATCGCATCGTCTCTACGAAGGTGATGACTATTGTTCTAGGGCAGTCAGCACACAATTACCCCTTTCCTGGCCTGCTTTTTCTAACTCCATAAATTTAATTTGAATTTTGATTATTTGCGGCATATTTCTCTAACAATCTAGAACAATAGTCTAATCATTCATTTAATTGTTGCAAATAATCAATCTTTCATAATTGCTGTTTTTTTTAAATCTCTGCGCAGTTCTTGGTCTATTTTGCTTTAATATTTTGTAACCGGTTTTGGTAATCTAGTGGCCTATATAGATAAAAAGAAGATTTTGATCAGCTTCACTTCTAAACAGTCTATGTTAATTGTTGTTTTTTTTTCATACTTCTTTCTTGCTTGATATATCAGTGAAAAAGTCTCCTTGATAATTATCTTGGTGCATGTGCTTGTTCTTCTGATCTAGTTGCTAATTCTATTTAAACATAACCTGACAACATTTACTTGTTAGCTTGTGGATCCAAACAAAGTTCACTAAAGTCTCAGTTTATGATCAAGCATAATATTTTATTTCTTATTTGCTTAATCTAGCAAAGTTATATACTAGTAGAAAACTACGCATCCTAGACGAAAAATTCGTCTAGGATGCCCAAAAATCCATCTAGAAGGGACATCCTACACGGAATTCCATCTAGGAAAGTCCGTCTAGTATGTTTCCGTCTAGATGCCTCATTCTAGACGGAAATCTATCTAGGATGATCTTCTATCTAGGATGACATGCTAGATGAAATTTTCATCTACGATGCCTAAAATCCTAGATGGAAATTCCATCTAGGATGTTTAGGCATCCTAGATGGAAATTCCGTCTAGAATGATATAAAAAATTTGAAAAAAAATTAAAACCTGTACATGCTATTAACCTGCACAAACATAGATTCCAATACATTCTTGCCTAAAGGAACATCTACAGCAATATATAAAAGGAATTATCATACATTCTATAAAGTTATACTTACAAAATATTTCCACACTCAGATACATTTTCCTCTAATATCTTTAACATAACTTGAGACAACTAATTGTCAAAACTTTTACATCTTATATACAACACTAATTATATGATCTCACTAAACCCTTAAAAGATAACCCTCTTCACGCTTAGCAAGCACATATACTGTTATTCTTTCCAGCTTCTAACCATTCCGACACCGTAACCATCCTGCAACATTTAGACCGACTTCTCTGCTTCCTTAGACAGGATCTAAGAAAGAAACATGACAAATCACACAGTAAATGGTTGGATACAAGAACATTTAGAAATCAGTTTCCACTTAAGGAGAACAGTAGAAAATTGATTTATTTACTTGTACTCGTAGCTAAATAATTTGATCCAACGCTTTCTAAGCAAAGGATGAAGATTACTAAGAAAATTAAAAATAATATCAAAAGTAATAGTATTAATATTATATATGTTCTCTTCAGTAATGTGAATTTTATAGTGAAATGAAATTCAAAGTGGTATTTACCCGAGCAAGTTCTTAATATTTGATAAATTTTGACATACCTCAGTTGTAATGTTGAGACTTTCCTTTATCATGTTAAAATTTTCTAGCTTAATGTGAAAAGAAAATAGATAATAACAAGAGGCTACCATTGAGGCATGTTTACAAAATCAATCAACAGTAAGAAAAAATTACTGTTGATTCTAAAACAAAGCTGAATTTAGGATCAAAGAAAATTAAATTATTCTAAAAATGCTATGGATTCCGAACATGCACTTCCACCAGTTCAAACATCAACTCCTGAAACATACCAAGAAACAAAATAAGAAGTACACTAATGGGTTTTATTAGCTTAGTTGTTAGTAATTACTAAATGTTTTCGAAAACACAACTATGAAAGTATACAGGTGCAGTCAACTTACAAATTTTGATGGTCTCTCAAGGCAAATGCATTCTGACATTTGCAGATGATACAAAAATTTTAATACAGATAGATCAACAAGTAATTTAAAGAAAAAGCCAACGCGACACTAAAATTTGGGATCTAAACTACTAAATGTAAAAGCATTTTCTAAATGGCAGACCTTCGGTAATCCCCCTGTGTGTCAAAGCAAATTTTGAGGAATTTATTTCCTTTAACCAATCATCGACAGACTCTTGTTAGGATCTACTGCAAGATTCAACTGCGGTCTGAAAATAAGGTCAAATTTGATCCCCATGTGTGTCAAAGCAAAATTCGCCAAAGATAGTTTGAGCTTATTTGGAGGCTAAGCGAACCTTGAGTGAAGAATTGACCATCCTTACAAGCAAAGGTGAAGACGTTCTCACATCTTCTAACTTTGGACATCAGTCCACAACTCCCTTGGAGATTTGTTTCAAAGCATCTCGCGATGTTCTCTATGCTTCCCGGCGAAGCAAAGAATGAGGGTAACCCCTTATCCAAATTCCCGCAAGGGAATAACATCACTAATGATGATTCATCCGACCCGCTAAGCAAGAGTCGCCAACATCATCATAGGCGACGTTCATGCGCCAAGGCCCAAAGTGGCAAAGTTGGCTCAAATCAACATGGAACTCCTATTGATTTAAGAGAGTTCTTAAATCGTCTTAGTCAAAATCACGAGTCTTGAGACTAGGGTTAAAAGACAATGATGTGCACGAAGGGGAACAATAATCTTCAAGAATTCACGGTCAATATGACCGTGTTGCCTCAAAGATGAAGAAGAAGATGCTAACAGCCCCTCAATCTCGGATCAAAGAAAATTAAATTATTCTAAAAATGCTATGGATTCCGAACATGCACTTCCACCAGTTCAAACATCAACTCCTGAAACATACCAAGAAACAAAATAAGAAGTACACTAATGGGTTTTATTAGCTTAGTTGTTAGTAATTACTAAATGTTTTCGAAAACACAACTATGAAAGTATACAGGTGCAGTCAACTTACAAATTTTGATGGTCTCTCAAGGCAAATGCATTCTGACATTTGCAGATGATACAAAAATTTTAATACAGATAGATCAACAAGTAATTTAAAGAAAAAGCCAACGCGACACTAAAATTTGGGATCTAAACTACTAAATGTAAAAGCATTTTCTAAATGGCAGACCTTCGGTAATCCCCCTGTGTGTCAAAGCAAATTTTGAGGAATTTATTTCCTTTAACCAATCATCGACAGCTACTGTTAGGATCTACTGCAAGATTCACTGCAGTGCGAAAATAAGGTCAAATTTGATCCCCATGTGTGTCAAAGCAAAATTCGCCAAAGATAGTTTGAGCTTCGCTGGAGGCTAAACGAACTTCGCCTTGAGTGAAGAATTGACCATCCTTACAAGCAAAGGTGAAGACGTTCTCACATCTTCTAACTTTGGACATCAGTCCACAACTCCCTTGGAGATTTGTTTCAAAGCATCTCGCGATGTTCTCTATGCTTCCCCGACAGAAGCAAAGAATGAGGGTAACCCCTTATCCAAATTCCCGCAAGGGAATAACATCACTAATGATGATTCATCTGACCCCGCTAAGCAAGAGTCAGGCCAACATCATCATAGGCGACGTTCGCACGCCAAGGCCCAAAGTGGCAAAGTTGGCTCAAATCAACATGGAACTCCTATTGATTTAAGAGAGTTCTTAAATCGTCTTAGTCAAAATCCTGAGTCTTCAGAGACTAGGGTTAAAAGACAATGATGTGCCTGAAAGGGGAACAATAATCTTCAAGAATTCACGGTCAATATGACCAGTGTTGCCTCCAAAGATGAAGAAGAAGATGCTAACAGCCCCTCCAATCTCAGATATTCTCCTGGTATTGAAAGCATATTGCTAGAAACTGATGGTGTGTATCGTCACACCAGATCAAGGCAAGGGGTAGCGATTCAATTTGACTACTCCCTCTAAGAACGTATACCATGAGTTTTGCCTTAGGTTAATCAGCCAGCTACTAGTGATATTAATTTTGCTATAGCGTCAAATGTGACTCCTAGCTCGAGCCAAGAGCAATAATGGATTGCAGATATGACAGAATGAGAAGATCTTTTCCAACAGATGGAAGTCTAAAAAAAAGCTTCAGAAGAGTGGTTCAAGCATTGGAAAAGATGCTTAGCTAGCTTATGGCTGCTTCTCAACCACACCCGAGTTCTTCAAAAGGGTAACGACCGATTACAGAATTTTCCCCGGAGAAGGAACAAACACATCAAGAAGATGCTAACTCTATTCATTCAAGATCAGAATCATTGGCGCCTCCTGAGTCAAGATAAGAAATGAAGGGTCTCAAGGATATCCAAAATTAACTCAGTGCTCTTACACAGAGAACCGAGCTAAAGAAGGTTGGAATTATCCGACCATACCCCATCGAGTGGGACTCAGTTCCTTACCCGATGAAGTTTAAGCCACCAACGTTGCATATGGTTGATGGTAAAGGTTCTCCAAACTAGCACATATACTACTTCCACCAACAAACAGGAAATATAGTAGGAAACGACGCTATCAAGGTGCTACTTTTCATTAGCACTCTTCAGGGGGTTGCCTCTGATTGGTTTCGAAACCTGCCTGAAGGATCAATTAAGTCTTGGGCCAATTTAGAATCTCATTTCCTCTCTCAATTTCATGAGGAACAATCAAATGTGACCATGGCCAGACTTCTCTCCAAAAGACAAAGGGGCGATGACTCGGTCAGAGATTACATCGAGAGGTTTCACAATTTGAGCTTACACTGTTTGGACGTGCCATTGCCGATCTTGCCGGATACACCAAAGATAATTTTTGAGCCGTATCGAAGCTCTTATGGGGGTTGTTAAGGCTCATACCTGGAAAGACTTAATGGAGCAAGCTGAGATCGCAAAGAAGTTGGCAGAACACTTCAATAAGTTCGATCCCCGTACCAGTCGAAAAGGGGATAAGGGCAAGCAGGGTCAGTCCTCCCAATCGTAAGCCAAAGTGAATTTCACGGTCGAGGTCAAGGATCCTGACAACCATAACAAGGTGCCTAGTAAAAACATTCAACACACCTACTCCTTCAAAGATGAGCATATGGTGGCTATTTTCCATGTTCTCAACAAGGGCAACTGACTAAAACTTCTAGAAGCTCAAGCCTTGAAGGAATTGGAAAACCGATGATCCCAACTCTATTCATTCAAGATCAGAATCATTGGCGCCTCCTGAGTCAAGATAAGAAATGAAGGGTCTCAAGGATATCCAAAATTAACTCAGTGCTCTTACACAGAGAACCGAGCTAAAGAAGGTTGGAATTATCCGACCATACCCCATCGAGTGGGACTCAGTTCCTTACCCGATGAAGTTTAAGCCACCAACGTTGCATATGGTTGATGGTAAAGGTTCTCCAAACTAGCACATATACTACTTCCACCAACAAACAGGAAATATAGTAGGAAACGACGCTATCAAGGTGCTACTTTTCATTAGCACTCTTCAGGGGGTTGCCTCTGATTGGTTTCGAAACCTGCCTGAAGGATCAATTAAGTCCTAGGCTGATTTAGAATCTTAGTTACTCTCTCAGTTTCATGAGGAACAATTAGATGTGATCATGGCCAGACTTCTCTCCAAAAGACAAAGGGGCGATGACTCGGTTAGAGAGTACATCGAGAGGTTTCGTAATTTGAGCTTACACTGTTTGGACGTGCCATTGCCGATGCTGCTTCAGATACACCAGCATAATTTTTTGAGCCACATCGAAGCTCATATGGGGGCTGTTAAGGCTCATACCTAGAAAGACTTAATGGAGCAAGCTGAGATCGAAGAGAAATTGGTAGAACACTTCAATAAGTTCGATCCCCGCACCAGTCAAAAAGGGGATAAGGGAAAACAGGGTCAGTCCACCCAATCGTAAGCCAAAGTGAATTTCACGGTCGAGGTCAAGGATCCTGACAACCATAACAAGGTGCCTAGTAAAAACATTCAACACACCTACTCCTTCAAAGATGAGCATATGGTGGCTATTTTCCATGTTCTCAACAAGGGCAACTGACTAAAACTTCTAGAAGCTCGAAGCCTTGAAGGAATTGGAAAAACTGATGATCCCAACTACTATGTCTATCATAGAATATTGAGACATCCGACAAAGAATTGTTATATCCGTAAGGATAAAATACAAACTTTTGTTAACTCAGGAATCCTCAAGCTCCGACTTGAGCAAAAGATAGTCATTGCTAATATGGTGAATCTTTAGTTTGGGTCTATGTCAGAAATTTAGGATCAAAATGGAGTCATCCCCATTCCTACTGTAAGAATGGAAGTGGTCAATCATGACCAACAAAATCAACAAAGCTAAGGCTTGGTCCCTCTCACTACGATGAAGGGAGAAATAATGTGGGTTCATCCCGACCTCCTACAAGATGAACATTGGACTCTTCCAAAGTCAAAATTGAAGGGTAAACACAAGATGAAATCTTGTAATATCATCTCTGCAATCATGCGAGAAGAGTCTCTACAAGTGTCGTCACTCCCAGATTTAGAGGAAGAAAATCGTCATGACAATAATAAGATCTGATAACTATTATTTGAAGAACTATGATCAGCTGGGACCCACCAAGCAATTCGAACCAGCTAAACAAAATGAGACTCGGTTCGACAAAGCATGGCACCACCCTGAAGAATCCAAAGCACCATTTTCGTATGATATCATGGCCCAACTAGCCAATTTCCTAGCCCGTATAACCTTATTTGAACTCCTGTATTTATCTAAGGATACTAGAGAGGCTTTAAAAGAAGCTTTAAATGATAGTGAGGTATTTCTCGTCCACATGGTCGAACCTCCTCAAGATGAAGAACACAAGCAGTGCTATCAATGCCAACGGCAGATGCCTTGTATTACCTTCACTTCGGAGGATATGCTCATCAAGGAATATCATCACAACCAACCCCTTTACTATACCGGGTATGTAGGGTTAGCAAAGGTCGAGAGGATTCATATTGACTCAGGCTCTACTTTGAGCATAATCCCACTGAGACTATTGAGCTTCTTAGGTATTCTCCTTTACAAGCTCTCAAAGACTACTACTACCATATTTAGATTCAACTCTAGTAGTAGCAGATCACTCGAGAAAATTTGACTCAAATGTCGGATTAGTGATTTAAAGACTGAGATGACTTGTTATGTCATCAATGTTGAAACACCATATAACCTGCTCCTCGGACGACCTTGGATTCATTCCAACAAGATCATCCCATCAATGCTTCATCAAGGGGGTTCCCTGTAAGGTTGATGTTGAAAAGCATCTCTTCAAGGGAGTTGAAAATTACTTCATAGACTTTTTCTTGTATGATGACAAGCATACAATCGAGATTGCCCTCCCTAATGATGAAGATAGTGGTAATGAAGCAGATAGTGAATTAGATCCAAATGAAGATCTAATTTGGAAAATGGGGCCACTTGTAATTACTCTCGAAGAACCATGTATTGACTAGTCAGCTAAAAATCAAGGCGACTTGATCTTTAATGATAATGTTGAGTTTGCTTATGACTGCTCTTCGGACTCTAAGTATGAAAATTCATGAGTCAATACTTTAATGTCTAGACTAGATTTAGAACCAACTATGTACATGCCTGTAAATGAGTCTAATTCGACTAATCAGCAGCTAGATGACTCAGAGGATGCCACCTTCATGGTCCAGGCTAAAGGAAGCACCCAAAATCCAATCATCTTCAAAAAGGTTGGGTCTCAGCCATATTTGCCTACATCGGAAGAGGAAAATGAAGTAATGCGTGAATTCTCTCACTATAGTTAGCAATCGCGGCATATAATGGCAAAAATGGGGTACAACTTCACCCTAAAATAAGGATTGAACTTCAATCAAGGATCGATAGTTCCTATAACCCCCTTCATACCAGAAGAAGAGACCTTCGATTATTATAATCGAACTATACATGGACTTGGGTACATTTTCCCAGAAGCTGACTTACAAATAAGACCAACGTCTGATGATTTTCTAAGTATCTCTTCAGACATGTCTAGCTGAGATTCTGACGTCAGCATTAGAGCCATGTTCGATAAATTTAACATGGTTTCGTACAGTTTAACTATGGACCTAGATGAATCTTTGAAGATTCTGAAGATGACCCTGGGCGAAACATGTTGGAAAACAATGGGAGTCACGCTTTGAAATCAGCGGACCACCCACCGAAGATAAATTCATCCAAGTCAACATAAGTGATGAAGCCAATCCTAAACCCATCTTCATCAGCGAGACTTTATCACCCATGGAGAAAGAAGAACTCATGACTCTCCTTCGAGAGTACATTGACGTCTTCGCCTGGAGTTACGAAGACATGCCTAGCTTAGATCCTAATGTGGTCATACATCGTCTTCACATTGACCCTAATGTTAAGCCAGTTAAGCAACAATAATGACACTTCTATCCCGAGTTGATGGAACAGATCGAGAAGGAAATATGCAAACTCATCGAATGTGGGTTCATCCATGAAGAATAACATCCGGATTGGCTGGCCAACATCATTATGGTAACGATAAAGAATGGTAAAATTCGGATCTGTATTGATTTCAAGGATCTTAATCTCACTTGTTCAAATGATGAATTCCCTCTCGCTATCACGGATGTCATGGTTGACAATACGTGCAGGTTTGAGAGGATGTCGTTCATGGTTGAATTTTCTAGATACAACCAAATCAAGATGCATCAAGATGATCAGAAGCACACAGCTTTCAGGACACCTTTAGGGATATTTTGTTATATAGTGATGCACTTTGGTTTGAAGAATGCTGGAGCAATCTACCAACACGCGATGAAAATGATTTTTAGTAAACATTTGCGCAAGACGATGGAGTGTTACGTCGATGACCTCACAATTAAGAGTCGTCACAAGCAAGATCATGTCAATGACTTGAGGATGGTATTTAAAATCATGAGAAAACATCAACTCAAGATGAACCCTATCAAGTCTTTACTGGGAGTATCATCAGGCATGTTCCTTGGATTTATAGTAACATCCAAAGGGATACACGTCGACTCCAAAAAAGTAAAAGTCATCCAAGAGATGTCACCTCCAAGAAATCTCAAAGAACTCAGAGGCTTGTAAGGGTGATTAGCCTACATCCGCAGGTATATAGCTAACATGTCTGGAAAAAGCCAACCAGTTCAGAGGTTGATGAAAAAGGGTGTTTCATTCGTTTGGAACGATGCTTGTCAAAAAGCTTTTGATGTGATTAAGAACTATGTCACAAAGCCACCTATCCTAGCCGTACCAGTATCAGGTAAACCTTTCTTGATCTAAACTAGGGATATGGATCACTCCCTAGGAGCACTTCCTGCTCAAAAGAACGACGATGGTCACGAGCAAGCTATATATTATCTATGATTGGTGCCGAGCATCACTACAATCCGATCGAAAAGGAATGTCTAGTGTTGGTTTTTGCAGTCCAAAAGATGCGATACTACTTGACTGGTCAATCCATTCATGTCGTATCAAGAGTCAATCCTTTATGGATACTCGTGACGAAACGTGGATCTTTAAATTCCAGGTTAGCCAAATGGGCAATATTGTTCCCACAATATGACATGACATTCATGCCATAGAAAGCAGTGAAAGGCTAGGCAATAGCTGATTTCCTAGCGGATCATCCCATCCCTGAGTCATCCAAACTCTACGAAGACATTCCGGATGAAGTTTTTGAATAAATTGTTGCCTTGGATCACCAAATGTGGCTGCTCTACTTCAATATTGCATCACGACGCAACCACAAAGGAACAATCTTTGTAGAAGTGGGGCTATTGCTTATTGATCCCCACGACCATGTCCTTCCTCAGGCTTATTCATTGATTGATCCATGCTCCAACAACGTGGCTGAGTACAATGCACTTATAATTAGTTTCCAACTTGCTCAAGATATAGGTGTCAAGTATCTTGAAGCCTATGACGATTTCAACTTGATCGTCAATAAAGTCAAAGGAGAATACGAGGTCTGCCACAGCGGCCTCATATCTTACCATGAAGCCGCGATGAAGCTTGCTTATTCATTCAAAGGCATCTACATCAATTATGTAGCTTGCCTTGAAAATACTCATGCAGACGCTTTGTCGTCACTTGCAGCTACTCTCGCCTTGACTCGTATGTCTACTATGCATGTTATGACAACTCATTTCAACCTAATGATTGGCATTATCGATCATTAATTACGTCTTGCACGTAATCTTGCCGATGATCCAAACAAGCCATCTCTATCCAAAGAAGAGCCTCACACTTTTTATGATTCTACTATGCGGACTTTGTATCGTGATCATTCGACGGTATATTACTCGATGCTTTTCGCCAAGCGAGGGTCGAGGCAATCAAGGAAGCCCATGATAGTATATGCGAAGCTCATCAACCCGGTCTTAAACTTCAAGACCAACTTCATTGTTTAGGCTATTATTGGCTAATGGTGATTATAGATATAGATGCCTATGGAAAGAAATGCAGCATGCCAATTTCCACCGACTTCTTGCATCAACCGCCGAAAGAATTATATCGAATGTTGACTCATGGCCATTTGAAGCGTGGGCTATGGACATCATCGGTCGATTAGCTCACCGTCGCCAAAGGCCATCATTTTATATCTGAATGTTGCCTCATGGCCATTTGGGCTATGGACATCATCGGTCGATTAGCTCACCGTCCGCCAAAGGCCATCGTTTTATCCTAGCAATTTCGATTACTTCTCTAAGTGGGCCAAACCCATCCCCGAGTCATCCAAACTCTACGAAGACATTCGGATGAAGTTTTGAATAAATTGTTGCCTTGGATCACCAAATGTGGCTGCTCTACTTCAATATTGCATCACGACGCAACCACAAAGGAACAATCTTTGTAGAAGTGGGGCTATTGCTTATTGATCCCCACGACCATGTCCTTCCTCAGGCTTATTCATTGATTGATCCATGCTCCAACAACGTGGCTGAGTACAATGCACTTATAATTAGTTTCCAACTTGCTCAAGATATAGGTGTCAAGTATCTTGAAGCCTATGACGATTTCAACTTGATCGTCAATAAAGTCAAAGGAGAATACGAGGTCTGCCACAGCGGCCTCATATCTTACCATGAAGCCGCGATGAAGCTTGCTTATTCATTCAAAGGCATCTACATCAATTATGTAGCTTGCCTTGAAAATACTCATGCAGACGCTTTGTCGTCACTTGCAGCTACTCTCGCCTTGACTCGTATGTCTACTATGCATGTTATGACAACTCATTTCGAACCTAATGATTGGCATTATCTGATCATTAATTACGTCTTGCACAGAATCTTGCCAGATGATCTGAAACAAGCCATCTCTATCCAAAGAAGAGCCTCACACTTTTTTTATGATTCTACTATGCAGACTTTGTATCGCTGATCATTCGACGGTATATTACTCTGATGCTTTTCGCCAAGCGAGGGTCGAGAGGCAATCAAGGAAGCCCATGATAGTATATGCGAAGCTCATCAACCCGGTCTTAAACTTCAAGACCAACTTCATTGTTTAGGCTATTATTGGCTAATGGTGATTATAGATATAGATGCCTATGGAAAGAAATGCCGCGCATGCCAATTTCCAGCCGACTTCTTGCATCAACCGCCGAAAGAATTATATCAGAATGTTGACTCATGGCCATTTGAAACGTGGGCTATGGACATCATCGGGTCGATTAGCTCACCGTCCGCCAAAGGCCATCATTTTATATCTGAATGTTGCCTCATGGCCATTTGGGCTATGGACATCATCGGGTCGATTAGCCCACTGTCCGCCAAAGGCCATCGTTTTATCCTAGCAATTTCTGATTACTTCTCTAAGTGGGCCAAACCCATCCCCTTAAGAGAGGTTAAGACTTCTAGCATGGTCAAGTTCTTGAAATACCATGTTATCTATCGTTTCGACTTACCTTGGAGGATTGTCCATGATAACGATCCACAGTTCATCAGCCGATCATTCTTCAAGTTCTGCGACAAGCTACGAATTCAAGATGTGGCTTCTACACTATACAACCCCACCAGTGGTCTAGCCGAAGCTTTCAATAAGACCATCATTAAACTTTTGAAGAAGTTCTTCTCATCCAATAAATGATATTGGGATGAAAATCTCGGAGAGTGTCTATGGGCTTATCGAACAAAAGTCCACACTACCATAGGAGCTACACCTTTTTCTTTAGTATATAGATGTCAAGCCGTAAAACCGTTGGAAATTCAAATGCAGTCATTAAGAATCACCCTTGCTGAGAAGATGACAATCAAAGAACATCATCAAAAGTATCTCTAAGAGCTTGAGGTGCTAGATGAGTTGAGGTTACAAGCTCAGCAATGAATTGAGATCTACCAATCACAAATCTCAAAAGCCTTCAACAGCATAGTTAAGGAGCGATCTTTCAAGGAAGGCAATTTGGTCTTAGCTGTCCGTCGACTCATGATCGGGACACATAAGACTAAAGAAAAATTCTAACCCAAATAGAAAGGCTCGTTTGTAGTAGAGACAGTCTACTCAAATGGAGCATATTGCCTAATCGACCCAAATGGAAATAGCATCATGGCGCCAATCAACAAGAAATTTCTCAAGAAATATTACCCTTGATTTCTAACCACTATTATCTCTCCACAGAGATATCGACTACATTTAAGTTTCCAACTCTGACTGTAAATCTTGATTTAAATATCCCAATTAAAATCCCCAACGAGTCATCAAGTTAACACCACACCTCTGCTTGACTCCAAACACATCACCACCATCATGTTTTTACACCTCTGAACAGTTTGTGCCCTAATGACCCGACTAGTTAACATCACAACTCTATTGGTTTGTCTTTTCGGATTTGACTGGTTAACATTACACCTCTGTCAATCTATTTTCTTAAAAAATCGATTAGTTAACATTACACTTCCATCGATTACCTACCGTTAAGTTTAACATTACACTTCCAAATGGTAGTCATCCTCTAGACTCCTCTGAATCTGACTGGTCAACATTACACCTCTGTTGGTTGATCTATTTGACATATTAACACTACACCTCTGTTAAAAAATCCTAATACTGCTATGGTAATATTACACCTCTGAACATTACTAAACTTAATACGTTAACACTACACCTATATCAGTTTGATTCTATCATTTTTCTCCTCAGCAAAGATATTAATACGATACATTAACACTACACCTCTATCGTACACATATCAAAATGGCAAAAGTTCTTTATTATTTAAAGAGCTAAGTTGTTACAAAAGGGAGAATTCTAAAGGGAATATGGATAAAAGGATTGAATTCGAGCAATACACTCTGCTATCTTGGTATCCTTAGCTTCATGAGCATCTTTCAGAGCACTTTCCCTCAGAATCCTGGGATCAATTGGAATAGCTTGAACCCTGATAGCCTCCAGCCTAGCCGTCATCTCAGCCTGAAGTTGAGACGCCCTGAGATCCCGCTTATTAGCCAACTCAGAGAATTTGAGTTCGAACTCCTCCTTCTACTGTTGAGCTGCTTCCAACCTAGTTTGAGCTACAACTATGGCTGCCTTGGCCTCATTGATGGCAGCTTCCCATTCAAGAATGGCATTGTTAAGTTCAACTTGCTTACCATCAACAACTGCAAGGCTAGCAGTGAGTTCTTGTAGCCTCTTATTGATCTACTCCATCTCCTTGCGAGCAGATTCTTCAACTTCACGGTGCTTCACTGAGAGTCAACAAAATTCAAGTTTAGCAATGCTAATATTGTCAGCTTCACTCAGAGAAATTAGTAGTCATCATCTTCTTCATATGACTAGTGAACAATCAACTTGCGTCGCACCACAGAAACAAGTGTAGGTACAGGGCTTGCCACTAAGTTGGTAGTTGGTTCACGCTCAAAAGCACCAGAAGCACTATCAAAGTCAACCGTCGGTGCAAACACATCACTAGCAGTAATGGATATGGGAGCTGCTTCGCTCTCAATCTCCAATTTAGGTTTGTCATCCGCCAAATAGATGAAAAAAGCTTTAGTTATCGAAACAAAGAAACTACGCAAGACTGGTCAAGGAAAATCATACGTGGCATATAAGAGGAACCACTGGATTGCCCTCGAAGCAAGCATCATCAAGCTTGGTTGAATAGGCATCGGTCTCAGCCTCGTAATCCACCCTGTCCTCTTCATTTAGGTCTTCATGTTCAAGAGAGATGTGCTCTTTACCTACATATAAGGAGTGCATGTCATTGAGTGCACTTCTAGCAATTCAATGCAAAATTATAAGTAGAACTTACCTGAGGCTGCGGGAGGCTCAACTACAGATTCCTGTGCCAGAACTGTAGGAGACTCTTCCCCAATCCTCAAAGAACCTTTGGGTACATGGTGATGGTTGGGCTCTAAAGGCGTCAAGTTTCGTTTCTTTGATGTCTCTTGTGTACAATGAGCCTGCAACGACCTCTTCCCCTGAGCTCCTATCCCTTTGCTATGTGCCCCTCGGCAAATCGTAAATTTCCTTGGTTCTTGATATTGTTACCAACTGGCCTTTGAGGAGAAGACTACCCAATCGGTGCCTCTCAATCCTCACCTTCTGGTGCACCTTTTGCTTAAAAATCTTAGAGTTCAGGAGCTCTACTGTTCGAACACTTCTTAGCTAATTCCTTATACTTTTGGTTAATCCACTGTAAACAAGTTTTGTTCACCTAAAAATTTAGAATTGGGGACAATCACCACACTGTACCACTTGCAAAATCCTAACGTCATGTAATAGTTAGGTACTTAGTGGGAAAATATAAATTTGGTCCCTATAGCTTCAGTAGCAAAATGATACCAAGCACGAGCACCGTCTACCAAGCTCCATGAGTGCAACAACCTTGTACTCGGATCCCAGCGTAAAGTTGGTCATACCCAAACTGGCAGGCGAATCAGCAAGGCAAGTACAGCTTGATATAGTACTCTGTTCCATTCTGACGAGTAATGAGATGGCTTGGCCTGATGTTGATCAGCCAGTTGAAGCATCCGCTAGTTAAGCAAGTGAATCCTTCAGGACCTGCACTATCTTCAAATTCATCCTCAAGGTTGGTACCATCAATCCCGGAACGCAACAATAGAGGCGATAATGCTCTTTATTCCGAAGAATCTGGTGGATTTCCGCAAGGTACTTGACTATCCATTTGGTGCGCTCATACCTCTGAAGTAATGAGATGCTCTCTGCACTTGGAGCAGTAACCGACATCAACGACGAGCAATGTAAAGCATACCATACCACCAGATATGTGTATGGTAACTCCACTTTAGGGTTCGAGACCCGATCTCTTGGACTGTTATCCTCTTGGTTTAGATACTTTGTGGCTGCTTCCCTTAGCCCATGATGCATGTAACTGACCATTGTTGGAAGTAAGGACAAGCTATATCCTATGACGAGCATTACAGCAGGGAATAACACCCTGATAGAGATGCGGTCTTTTGGCCGGGAAGGCACAATGCAACCTTTTAACCAGATTGAAAGGAATCCTGTGAGCAAAGCCAATTTGGATATCAGTTCCTTGGCTTGATAGTGAAACCTTTTGAATGTACCCCTTGCATGGAACTCACATTCATCTGATTCGGTGGTATGAAGCATTTGACCATCCTTGAAAACCTAGGTCTCAACTTCGGCTTCTGTTGCTGGATGAATTGAGTCAACTTTTCCCTTCTTACTAATGTTGGGGAATAGATACTCAGCCCAAGGGACACGAGTAATAGTGGAATCATGCCCAGCATTTGCAACGATCCTCTTGCATATATGGAAGTGGCAGACTAACTCCCTGAACACCTCTCTGAGGTGAGCATTCTGCTTAATGGTGTCAAACTCTACATTGGTGGGGAAGAACTCTTCATACGAACGGTCTCCCATCGATAGTCGTGACACTTTGAACATTTCAAGTAGAGCGATCCCCATTTCACATGCCGGAGTAAAGAAAGTGTTGCTGTCAATATTATACAGCTCCAAAATGTCGTACAATATCAGCATGCAAAATTTCATGCCATATTTTGAGGTTCTTAATGCAGAATAGAGCCCTAGTATTCTCAAGCTCTCCTTAAAAGTAATGAGAGCATAATCCACTAAACGCGTCCACCACTGGGTATCCCTTGATCTCACCCAACTAGGGAATCTGGCATCCCCCTTTGGGTGCTGCACATCAGTATTGGTAAGTTGACTACCGAATACGTTTGGAAATAGAAGAACTTAGTTAAAAGGGGCATCCTCTTGAACAAAGTTGGGACGCAAACCTATGATGCTAACCTCAAAGATTCCTTCCTGGGGAAACCACCGTCGTGCTTCAAGGAACCCACCTTCACACTATCTTCTTTGCTGATGAGGAGGAGGCACGTTAAGCGAGGCATGGCAAGATGCTACAAGTACATGAAGGATACTTGACGCTCTATCGCTATTAGGTAGTAGCGATGGTCCTTTGGGTATAATACCAGTGCTCCTTCTGGTTAAATAGGGAGGTGCTGCTAGGATTACTATCCCCAAACAAAAATTGAGGCTTCCATGATCGGTCCTCTTTAAGAATTGAGAACTTTGCATCTGTGATGAGCTCCCTCGAAGTTTGACAGTCCCCCAACCAGATCATGTCAACCCGTTCTTGACTACTATCCTCTAGGTACAGGGGAACGTGCCCATCGAGAACATGCCTCACTTCGGAGTCATGAGTTCCATTATGTTCGAAATGGTTATGACGGTTGACGGGCGCTTTAGACAAGACAACTGCACAAAGATGCAAAAACAAGTCAGAAGACAAAGTCTAAAAAAATCAATCAATTAAGTCTTTGCACCCAGATGCGAAGCTCACCAAGATAATCATAGGCAAAGCTTGTCCATGAGTGGAAGTCATCTTAACACTAGCATTAAAAATTTAGCTAAGTGTTAACAATACGGGCGAAATTCACAATAATGATAGCGAACTTCAGCACCGCAATCAAACCCATTCAAGAAACTAAGTGGATTGGACCAGCGAACCTCGCTTAGGCGAAGGTCGCTCGAATCATGATTGGTGAACTTTGCTCAAGCAACGATCACTCAAGTACAAATAGCTAACCTCACTTAAGGCAAAGCTTGGCCAGAAGTCTAAAAGACTAAATCACGACCAATCCTTGGCCCAACAAAAATCACCCAGAAGCCCAATAGGCTAACAGCAATGAGCTTCGCCTGAGAAGCGAAGCTCGCCACATCAAGCGCCATTGATGGCCGCTGTCAAAGCTATAACGTCACTGATAAAAACTCATCAATGAGATTGTGAGCAGTCAAAAAAATCACGCGTTTTGTAGAGAATAAGCTTCGAGCACCCAAAGGTGCTATTTGGGCTGTGTCTATGGTAAATCCAAAGATCAGTATCGATGGGCTTGAAACTCACCTGCAGCCATCTCCGATAGTGCCGGCGTGTCGTCAGTGTTCGTGTGAGAAATCGTCGCAAGCGCACGACTTAACAAGTTATAGTATAGAAAGATATCGATCCCACGAGGAAGCAGTGTTTTTAGGAAGATTTTATCGAAATTGATTCGTAAAACGCATATAGACAATTAGGAGTGGACAATGTGCGTGTTGTTTTGGAAGATTTGGTGAATGTATAATTATGTGCGAAAACAAAACTTAGATTAAGAGGGAATAAAAAGAATAAATAAATTTGAGGAAAATAAAATCAAAACCAAATAAATGAAACTCAAGAAAGGAGGAAAAATTAAGAAATAAAAAATGAGGAATTCAATTATAGATATGAGGAATCTAAAATTGAATCCACTAGTCTATTTCACTTAGTAATTATGAACTATTCTCTTTTTCCTTTTATTAAATTTTCCTTTAGATTTATTAAGTATAGACTATCAAATCACTTAAGCAAAGCATAACATATCAAATTATTGTCCAAGTTCAATTTATATTCATGAAAAAACAATCAACTAAAGATTTAATTAGAAATTAAATATAACCTATCAAATCATTTAAGGAAAGCATAGACTATTAAATTCTTCTCCTAGGTCTCTAGTTTATTATCCTATCATGGTCATTTTAGCACAAGAGAATAATTCAGAAATTAAAAAGAAACTAAACTAGTTTCATACAACTTTTAATTCCTACAAGATTTTAGTTCCACTTTGCAAAATAAAAGTAAAATCTAAACTAGGAAAGAAAGAGAAAGAAATTACAAAAATGAAAGAAGGACAAATAAATAAAAATCTAACTATGAAAAGAAAAAGAAAAACTAATTACAAAAATAAGCGAAGAACAAATAAAATAAAAATCTAAATTATGAACATGAAAATAAAAATTAAACTAATTACAAAAATAAAATAAAAATCTAAAGTATACAAGAAAGTAAATCTATACTAAGAAAGTAATACAAGACATGAAAGTAAATGCAAGAAAATAAAATCTAACCTACTAAAAGAAAAATAAAATAAAAAGAAAATAAATCAATGGAAAAAGAAAAACTTACATTCAGAGAGGGTTCTAGCCTCTTGATGAAAGTAAATTTTCATCTCCATGCTCATCTTCATTCTAATCAAGAGAAAAAAAGAAAAATATGAAGATGTGAAAAAAATTCGTTTTATTGAAAATTTGGAAGGTCTTCTCAATTAAGAGTAACCCTCCTCTCCAAATGGAGTTACAAATTTTTTTCACTCTTCAAACTCTCACTCTCCACCTCAATTTATACACCAATACACTCAACCCTACTAATTGAAATATACAAAAAAACCCATAACAAACACTTTAACTAAAATAAACAAAATCCCATAACCAACCAGATCACCCTCACTGCAGCGCGCTGGGTATCAATGCCAGTACCCAGTGGCCTGGTTTCCCATTTCGGCTGAATTTCTTTGTTTTCTGATTTTTATTGTTTAGGCTTCTTGTCTTGGGCTTCAATAAAAAAATGGAGAATTGAGATATTTGAGGTTTTTTACTTGAAATAAGCTTCACTTGAGTTTTTATTCATTTATCTGCAAATTAAGATAAAAGTTAGTATTAGTAGGTATACTTATTCAATTTAACTAGATAATGATGGTATAAAAGTGCAATAAAATGTGATTATCAGTCAGTTCTTGGCCGGCGAGGCCCCTTAGCAGCGCCTCTTCCTCAGGAGATTACACGACGAGGAGCCATTAAGAATCGATTCAAAGATTGAAGAAAAGTTTTAATGGGTTTTGGAAAACTAGGGTTTTGAAAATCAAAGTAGAGAAGAGAGGCGGTAAATAGTTCTATTTATAGGCTTTCCTTGAACTTCGTCAAAGATTCTCGCCCCAAACTTCGACGAGAATCTTACTCTGAATTTTGCTGATGAGTAACCTTCACCATAATTTTAGGCGCATAAATCGAGGATGTGGATTTTAAATCCTCATAGTGAGCTCCGCTTAGCCGACTTGCTGAGCTTCGCCCAACCGACCTTCACTCAAGTTCATAGAAGTGAATGAACTTTGCCCCAATCAGTTGGGTTTTGTAGTTAACTTCACTTGAGTGACGTAGTAAACTTCGCCAAATCTCCAAATTGAGAAAATTCTAACTTAATATGTTTGAGGCCCTACTTAGTGAACTCCAGTTCGACTCTCGCCAACTTAGGGAAGCCTGGGTTTTGCTTCCAATAGAACAACTCCATGCAGAGTTCAAGATTGCCTCGAAGGTACAATTACAAACAGATCAAGCACACAAATGGACAATTTTAGGGCAAAGTTCATATTTATTGATCAGATACTCTACTATATAAAGGCAATATTCAAACTATCTAGTTACAGGGATGATGGGTATTCACTGATACTTGCTACTCCAACCTCAACAACAGTCATAGAGGCAAGGAGAAACTAAAATCAAGAGCCTACCCTATATTCCTAATGATGGATAGTGAGAAGTAAAAAGAACAGAGGAGCTACTAGGCCCCTGTTCCTCCGATCTCACAAAACCTGAGGAGTAGAACTTTCCCCCATGCAGAAAAATAGCTCCTGCTTACTCCTCCCTAGACCCTATGTCAGGAGATGAGAGGAAATCTATTAAACAACAATTGCCCATGTTCCTCTAAGTGAAGCATATTAGGAGGAAGAAGCACGTTCTTGCAACAAAATATGATGTTGGTCCTGAGACAGTCAAATAACGTCTAATTACATTTTAGGTCCACTCTTGTAAGACTTAATCACTTTCAAAGTCTTTGTTTGTAGAGTTCCAAGGATCTTTCTTCAGCCACCATCTCAGCCGTTGAATGGTCCTATGCAGAGCATGACACTCAAAGCTCCAAGCGTCTCTGTCATGATTTAACTCGCCCCAATCTTTTGATTGATTCTCGATGATCTGCTCGAGCTTGACCTTCTCAGCCGAAAGCAAATTCACTAGTTGGCGGAGTAGGCAGACTTCATCTGCTGTACTGCCCTTTGTTTGGGCAAGCTCTAGTTGGAGCTCTTTTATTTCAACTCTTCTATTGAGGAGCATCTCCGATCTAGTCGACAAAGACTTAGACATGGAGAAGATGAAAATGAAGAATTCGGATGGGAATGAAGCTATTTATAGCCTTCCCAAATCCAAACTTCCAAAACATTCACATCTTTTGAGATGTGATTGGACCGAACAAAGATGCTAAATTTTAGCCTAAAACTCAATGAAATCCATACCGGATCTCATGAATCTTTGATGAAGAGATATCAGCCGCAGATCACGGTGCGAATCCAAAGGCGTAATCTCAATGACCATTGCCAGCTAGCGAACATCGCTAATCGATGAACTTCGCCCACACAGCTCAAAGTGAGGCGAACTCCATCAACATCCAGAATCAGTTGAACTTCGCTAAATTCTCAACTTTGCACTAATAATAGGGTGAGCAAACTTCATTCTAAACACAAAATTGGACGAGTACAAGCATTATTGAGCCTTCAACACGATTCTACAGCAAAAAAAGTCACATTCAATAGTACACCTCTAGTATCCAAGTAGATTGAAGATAATTTTTAACCCAAGCAAGGTGACTCAAGCTACGTTTAACAGTACACCTCTAGTTATTACCCATAGTATTTTAATCACTGCAAATCTCAAATTCACAGTCAAAATTGACAAAACCCAAAATCATTGTCAAAATTGACAAGGCACCAAAGCAAATTACTAAAATTAACAAATATCCAAAATCCACAGAAGACCCATTGCCTTAGTCGGACCATCAACGGAGTACAAGATCGATGCTCCATTGGCACACGAAAAAGAACTCAGCTAAATATAAATTTTTGTTGCTGCATTGTAAGTTCTTTTAAATTGTATACTAAGCTAATTGTAATTTAAAAGACCCGAACATTGTGAAGTCCACTTCTGGATTCATTTTTATGCTTGGCGATGCAGCTATATCTTAGAAGTCTTGCAAGGAAACAATGATTGCCAAAAGCGCCATGCAGTCTAAACTCATACCTTTGGAGTCTTGTTGTTCAAAAGCTGAATGGTTGAAGAATCTTATATCTGAGCTCCCTATTGTGTCTGGACCTATTCCTCCTTTATCTGTTCACACAAACTCTAGATCCACTATAGAATTGTTAAAAGACAATATCATCGATAATAAGTTGAATAGATGATTGCAGATTAGATTCAAATCTGTGTAGAGCCTTATGGGCAAACATGTTGCTCTGGACTTTGTAAAGTCAGAGAAAATTTTGATAGACTACTTAACAAAGGGGTCTATTTAGGACTGTAGTCCTAGAATCATTGAGGGGAATGGGGTTAAGCCCATAGTAGAGGTCATTGATAGCTGGAACCTAATCTTTGATTGACGAGTTATTCTCATGAAAATGGTTCAATATGGTAGAAACAAGCTAGAATGGTGATCTCGTGTGGAGCACTGACCTTCAAAGTTATACTCCTTTTGTAGTATTGGATGCATTTATGATTTGCGCCATATTAGCTACTCCCTCATTCATATGGTGACAGTGCTCTCATGATGCTACTGGACAAGATGAGTTCTACTCTTTATAAGTCTAATCTTTATGGGGGGCTAGGGTACAATATCCACTCACAGTACCCTTAGAGAACTTACCTATGTGAGAGGAGTCGTGATGGCCGCGGTTGTGGGACAAGGGGCTGATCCCTAGTAACTCTCATCAGACAGTTATTGTGAGCATGGCCATTAACATTCTGACCCGATCGCTCAATAAATGGATGCATATTGTGTGTTTTTGTTAATTTCTGATCAAGGGACCTAATTCAATGTCTAATCCATTATGTCCCTTAGATTGCGATAAATGCCACTAGGCAAAGGTTCAGAGCCGAAAAGCTACCTATGCTGAATTCACAAATATAAGGTTGCCTAACCTATAATTTTGATACCATTATTATTATTGTTATTATTTTCTTTTATTTTCCGAAGCTCAATCATTCGTGGGGGTGGGGGGGTGTTATTGGAATAGATAAAGAAAACATTGAGTTTCTTTCCTATTCAAGGTCAATTGTTTTGCAAATACAATTTTCTTGTGGGGTGTATCTCCATACACCTATATTTCTTTCCTTATCCTCTCCTTTATATCACGCTTTTCCCCAGATAGAGGACCTTTAGGTTTTTCCTTTTCCATTCTTAATTGATAAAAACATGGAATAGATTACGACTTTTATTTCCTTTTTTTCTCCTAATTAAAATCACGATGATTCCTCCACTCTTTTTGAATTCCTTTCGAGCGAAATTCTTTCCCTAGATGGTGGTGACGATCACTCAACGAGAAAATTCACAAGGCAATAAAAAGGGATCTCAGGGAAGACTGAAGAACACAAGAAATCGGTGAGCAGTTTTTCTATCTCTCTCAACAATTCTCTAAACAATTTTATTTTCTACAATTTCTATTTTATTTTGTCGGGCAAATATCCATTGAGGAAGAGACCAAAGTTTACAGTAAACTTTAGTGTCGGTCTTCTTAAGGGGTTCTTACCGCTAGACGTGGTCGCATCGAATTGTTTTCTGCAAAGGCGACGACTATTATTCTACGGCAGTGATCACACGGTTACCCCTTCTCAGGCTTGCATTTTGTAACTCCATATATTTTATTTGAATTTTGGTTATTTGCAACATATTTCGAGGAGGAAGAGAGGGAGGATTGAGGGGAGGTGGGGTTAGGGTTTAGGGATTGGGAATTAGGGTTTGGGGATTGGTTTGGGGTTTGGAGAGTTGGGGTTTGGGGTTTTTCTTGAGTTGGATGGTGGGGGAGAGAGAGATGAAGGATTATTATCAAAATACGAAAGATTTGGGAGACTAATATTAAAAAAATCTGTATTTTAGTAATAAGTTAAGGAACACATGCTCTGCACGTGCTATAGGTGAGGGTAAAATGGGCATTTCACGTGCTTTTTAGGCTGAAAACATGGCTAGGTGTGACATGTGAAGGATGTAGGTCAGTAGAGGTGGTTTCTGTCAAAAATAAAAATTAAAGGTGGTAAGTATCAATTTCGCTAAATGTTAAGGTTGTTTTCATCTAAAAGCCCTAGAAAAAACAAAGATAAGTGTGACATAAGAGATGACAATATGTGTAAGAATACGGTTACGCCCATAATCGCATATCCCCCCAACAAGGGTAGTTATAGTAACTAACCCATCCCAAAATGAAAACTCTCTCCCTCTTCTCGGATGAACAGTAACTCTCGTGAAACGATGTCAGAGAGTTCGATTATGAAAATATAGCCAACAAAACAAGAGAGTCAAAGAGGCATTTGAGTTGTGAATCATATTTCCGCTTTCACATCAGAACGGAGTTCGACGGCGATTATCGTGGAGCGCGTGAATCTAGCCGGCGGAGATAAAGATCATGGAACGCTTTGAATCGGTAACTTTTAATTCCGCATTTCCGATTCGTTGGTTATTCTCTAAATCTAACATTGGTATCAGAGCCATAAGGTTAGATTTCGTGCTCTTTGATAAGTAAGATCATTATATGCCCATTAAAGAAAGCTTGTTAGATGTTTAATGGCAACTTTTGATATACTTGTTGTTATGATCTTATATTCGTACGAATGATAGATTATACAATATTGATGATCTCTGCAAAATTTCGTTTAAAACCGTCATGTGGTTTGAGAGATATTAAATTTTGAATTTTGATACGTTCTTGAATAGTCTGATGTTTGCAGTCATATATCTCTCTGGTTACTAACTTTTTTGATCAGTTATAAATCCCTATGTGTAGATCTATGTGAGAGCTTTCCATAGACATATTATTTGTATTTTTTGGATTAACGATCGAAAAGTTATGCTCATTCAAAGTTGAGATGATGCAACCTAATTTAGGGTGAAAGGTTGAAGATGACATGTGGTTTTTGCAATTCGACCCCTAAATTTATTTTTTTATTGCAGACATGATAAAATCACAGTTATTACTAAATTGCACATAAGCCCTTATATTACCAGAATTTTATAAACAGAACCAGAATCTGTTTTGTGTAAAATTATGGGGAAACCCAAAGTTTACGAAAACTTGCAATCAGACCCACTTTTTTTTTGGTGTAAACTTACAGTTTAGTCTAAAATATTTTTATTTTTTGCAAACAGACCCAGTTTCTGGAAAATTACAGTTTTGACCCATTTTGGGAAATTTACAGATTTGACACAATTTCTGGAAAATTATAGTTTAGCCCAGTTTCGTATAAAAATTACTGTTATACCCAGAAAATTTTAATTAATTGCAATTTGACCCTATTGAAGTCTATAAGTTGTTATTTCATGGCATGTTTAGCATAAAATTAATTGTATTTTTACAAATTAATTAACATGCTTAATTATGTGTTGTTAATTAGCATGTTTAATAACATGTCATGATATATTTTTGAGTGGGAGGTTTTAGGTTGGTAGAATTTTTAAGAAGAAAATTTCGCCTAATTCCTAGATTTTGCGCACAATTGAATGATTTAATAATAATAAAACTTTGTTAATGGGAGATGATTGGATGTATTACATTTCTTTCGATTCCATTACTCAGTTAGATTATTATTAAATTGTTCAAGGTGATGCAGCAAAATGTTGTATGAATTATGCTAGTTATTAATTATGTGCCATTTATTATGTTTCTAGTTGATTATGGCTGCTACCAAGAGCATCGTTGCTGACCTCAATAAGGGGGAGAAACTGAATGAGAAAAATTATGATGTTTGGCATCGCAAGATTCAGTATCTCTTTGAGGAGCAAGATATGCTGGAAACCATAACACAATCAGTGACTGAACCTGAGCCGGGCAACACTGCGCAGCATAAGCGTGATCATGAAGCCTTCCAAGCTTGGAAGAGGAAAGACCGTGTTGCTCGCATATTGATGCTGAGCAGCATGAGAGATGATATCATGTTGCGTTTTGAGAGGTATCGGTCGGCTATGGCAGTTTGAGATGCTGTTAAGCTCCAGTATGGTGGGACTTCCACTACTAGACAGCGCCAGCTCACTCTCAAGTTTGACGGTTATAAGAAGCCCATTATCATTCGATGAGGCAGCATCTTACTGTTATGTCAAACATGATTAACGAGTTGAGAGCGGCAGGACATGAGCTTTCTGATGAACAACAGGTTCAGGCTGTCATCCGTTCTCTACCTAGCTCATGGGAGCACATGCGGGTTAACCTCACCCATAATGATAACATCAAGACTTTTGATGATGTTGCTCGCCATGTGGAACTTGAGGAGGATCGCCTTCTGACTGAGAAACCCAGCGGGGAGGCATACATGGCTGAGGCTAGCTCGCGCAGAGCATTTGGCTCTAAGCGCGGAAGAGGTAGAGGTGGAGCACCTAAATGGGGTAGAGATGCTGGACCGAATCCTAAGAAGGCTAGATATGCTAAGCGCAAGCGTGGACAGCGCGGTGGTAAGAAAGACAAGACTAAGATGGCTTGTTATATTGCAACAAGTTGGGTCACTTCGCTCGTGAGTGCACTGAGCCGCAGGTATGTGATACAACGTCCGACTCTACTATATTTGTTAGTAGTTGTTTGATGCTTACTGAAACTGTTCCTATTTGGACTGTAGACTCAGCAGCAACCGACCACATAGCGAGAGATCGGACAGCATACGTGGAGTTTCGTCGGATTCCAGTTGGGAGTAGACGTATTTACTTGGGAAACAACTCCAGCGCAGAGGTCCTTGGGATCGGCACCTGCAAATTGGATTTGCGAGGTGGACGAACGTTGTATCTTCATGACGTACTGTATGCACCTGACATCCGGCGAAGTCTTGTTTCAGTTCTAGTCCTTCTAGGTTTAGGTTTTAAATGTGTGTTTGAAAATGGTTGTGTTATATTGTATTTGGGAACAACTTATTATGGTTGTGGATATTTGTCAGATGGTTTTATGGTGTTGGACACTATTTCTACTTGTAATAATATCAGTAGTTGTTTTTCTTTTATTGCCTCTTCTAGCAATAATATTTGTGATGATTTAAAATGGCATGCTAGATTAGGACATATTGGCCAAGAGAGAATGAAAAGGTTAGCTCGAGAGGGTCTTCTTGGCCCACTCGCTAAAGTTGACCTGTCTACTTGCGAGCATTGTTTGGCTGGAAAAATAACTAGAAAACCATTTGGTAAAGCTGTGAGAGCCACAATACCCCTGCAGCTTATTCATTCAGACATCTGTGGCCCAATGAATGTGAGGGCAAGGCATGGTGCATCATATTTCATCACATTCATAGATGATTTTACTCGATATGGTCATGTCTATTTGATCTCCCACAAGTCAGAACATTCGATTGCTTCCAACGCTATATTAGATTGGTTGAGAATCAATTAGAAAAAAGGGTTAAAGCTCTTAGAACTGACCGTGGTCGTGAATATCTATCTGAGCAATTTAAGAAATTGTGTGATGAAAAAGGGATAGCAAGACAGCTAACTATTCCTAGAACTCCGCAACAAAATGGTGTTGCAGAGAGGAGGAATAGAACCCTTCTTGACATGGTTAGATCGATGATGGCGCAAGCTAATTTAGCTAACTCTTACTGGGGAGATGCATTATTGACTGCAGCCTACATTCTTAACCGTGTACCCTCTAAGTCTGTACCTTCTACTCCACATGAGCTATGGACCAGTGAAAAACCTGATTTAGGTAATTTGCGACCATGGGGATCAGCAGCTTTAGTTCACCAAACTTCTCATAGGTATGGAAAGTTGGGTTCAAGAGGAAAGAAATGTATCTTTATTAGATATCCTGAATATTCTAAGGGATATGTTTTCATTGGTGAAGAAGCTGATGGAAGTGTGACAGAAATTGAGTCACGAGATGCCACCTTCCTAGAGGAGAATTTTCCTAGCAGAGGCGAGGTAACTAAGGATTTCCAATTTTATAAATTGGAAATCTCAGATTCTGTCACTCATGACAAATCAATTGAGCGAATAGATGAAATTCCTCATCCTCACGTGGCTAGTGGGAGCGGCACATCTGATAGCCCAACTCCAGTGGAGCGAAATCAAATGGAACCTCAACCACGTAAAAGTGCTAGAGGTAGGATCCCCCGTCGTCATTTTGAGATTGAGGGGGAGGCCTTCATGATAGCTCAAATGGATGATGAAGAGCCTAAAACTGTTCAGGAAGCTCTTGCAGGCCCCACTGCTAGGGAATGGATTAATGCAATGCGAGGAAGAAATGGAGTCTATGAATAACAATCATGTTTGGGACTTGGTTGACCTTCCTTTGGCGTAAAACAATTGGGAACAAGTGGGTTCTCAAAATCAAGCATAAAGCGAGATGGATCTATTGATAAGTATAAGGCCGTCTTGTGGCTAAAGGCTATACTCAAAAGGAGGGAATTGATTATGAGGAAACCTTCTCACGGTTGTTAGGTTTGCCTCGATTCGTCTCATTCTAGCTATTGTGCAAATATGGATCTAGATCTCTATCAAATGGATGTAAAAGCGCATTTCTCAATGGAGCTGGATGAAGAGATCTATATGGACCAACGATAGCTTCATGGCCAAAGGTCAAGAGCGCAAAGTTTGCAAGCTCCGTCGATCTATATATGGCACGAAACAAGCTTCAAGACAGTGGAACCTCAAATTTCATCAAGCCATTTTAGCGAGATGGGTTTATGATGATGGAGGAGGATCATTGTGTGTATATCAAGAGGTCGAGAGATATTTTGTGATCCTATCTTTGTATGTGGACGACATACTTTTGGTGGAAACAAAGGGAGTTGATTGATGCCACTAAAAGTGGTTATCCTCCAATTTTGAGATGAAGGATATGGGTGAGGCTAGTTATGTTCTTGGAGTAAAGATTGTTAGAGATCGCTCTAAAAAGCTACTTGGTTTGTCTCAAGAGACTTACATTAAGAAGATACTTGAGCGTTATCAAATGCATAACTGCAAACCCATAGGTATTCCTGTGGAGAGAAATTTTAGCCTAAGCCTTGATATGGGTCCTAAGACTCCAGAAGAAAAGGAAAAGATGTCAAGAGTTCCCTATTCCAGTGCTGTCGAAAGTCTCATGTATGCTATGATGTGTACAAGACCCGACATATGTTATGCTGTTGGACTTGTCAGCCGATTTCAAGCAAATCCAGGACTTGCGCATTGGAAGGCGGTCAAGAGAATTTTGAGATATCTTAGAGGGACATCGGACTATATGTTGTGTTACTATAGTAGAGATTTAGCTTAGTAGGTTCTGATGATCTTGATTGGGGAGGTGATCTAGATGGCGCAAATCAACATCAGGGTATGCTTTTCTGCTCAATAATGGCGCCATATCTTGGAGCAGGAAGAAGCAATCTTGTGTAGCCCTATCTATCATGGAGGCTGAGTACATAGCATGTTCTGCGGCGGTCACGGGAAAATTGTTTGGTTGAGGAGATTCATGCGACACTTAGAGATTGTCAGCGATGCATCGATCTGTGACAATCAAGCGTGATAGTATGGCTGCACTTGCCTACTCCAAGGATCCCAAGTATCATGGAAAAATCTAGCACATACAACTGAGATATCACTTCATCAGAGACATGATGGCACAGAAGGAGGTAGTCTTACAACATATTTCTACGAGTCAGATGGTTGCAGATCCATTTACCAAACCTATTGCTAGGGATTTATTTGTTTCACATGTTAAATCTCTAGGACTGCGTAGAATATGACTATACTTATGATTTGTTGACTACTTTATGTTTTGTATTATGAGATGATACATTTGTTGCACTTGTATGATGGATTAAACTGAGTAGATATATATTCACATATATTTGTGGCACAAAGTATCATTTGAAAACTAGCAAATTCTAAGAAGTATGTCGATAGGTTAAGATTGGTTCTCTCACACGAACAATCGCCTTTTGGCGCTGATGAAGCGAGCAAAGATGAGACATATGTTAGTTGTAGCGCTATGAAAGTGAGTATAACTCAAATTTTAATGTCGCCTTGGTAAGAACCAAGATGAGATTTTTTTAAGAGAATAAAGAGCCGACATGAATGTTTCCCCACCATTCATGAAACCTATACATAAGGCCAGGTACGAGAAATTTATTTGGCGCTGTTGAAAGTGAGCAAATGAGTATCTCGAGTTAGGCGCTTATGACGCGACTGAACTAAGACTTGTACGGTGTTTAGAGTTTAAGACATACACTCTACATTGGTAGAGTTATCCACCGTAGCATGCATTTCATACTGCATGTGCTTAGCGACCAAATAAGAAAGTGAGTGAATGGGTCCCTGCTTCCTCACTGTGTGAGTCCTAAAGGTCAAAAAATGATCTCATTTGTACCCTATGTGACTTTTGACTATGTCATAAAGTGAAGAGTTAATGATAGCTACTCTAGTGTGTTACCTATGGTCATGATTGATTCGGCCTAATGGGACATTCTTGGGCAGCGATTAGCTTCGAGACTAAGTGGCATGAGGGCGAAAGGAAGACTAATCTGGAATTACACACATCACTTGTATTCACCGGCTAGCCAGTTGTGTCACTTTAATGCCAGCAGACACAATTGTGGATACATGTGAAGTTTAGAAAGGATTGAGTGTGGATCTAGTGAGGGATTTAGATGCGCTTAATTCTGTGTAACCAAATGAGTTTGGGGTGTTGCGATACACTATTATATAATTGTTTTCGTGTTTTTTGGGTTGATGTCTCCATCCTGATCCAAACAGGTTTCTAGTTTGGAGCTCCCAAGTGCAGGTGTATTCGCTGGTCGCACGACTCATTTGTCTGTATGGACTTGACTCAAAATTAGGCTATTTCAACGTGACAGAGGTTGGTTATGCTCGTCATGTGCGAGTGGGAGATGAAAGAATACGGTTACGCCCATAACCGCATAACCCCCCAACAAGGGTAGTTATAGTAACTAACCCATCCCAAAATGAAAACTCTCTCCTCTTCTGGGATGAGCAGTAACTCTCTCGTGAGCGATGTCAGAGTTCGATTATGAAAACATAGCCATCAAAACAAGAGAGTCAAAGAGGCATTTGAGTTGTGAATCATATTTCCGTTTCGTCCTTTGTAGCGGGAGTTCGACGGCGATTATTGTGGAGCGTGAATCTAGCCGTGAGGAGATAAAGATCACAGAGCGCTTTGAATCGGTAACTTTTAATTCCGCATTTCGATTAGTTGGTTATTCTCTAAATCTAACAATATGCAAATTGTATCTGACATGAGAGGAAGTTGAATGAAGTCACTCGTGCATTAGGGAAATGAAATTTTGAATTTGGAGTCTATAATTCAAATCAATAGATTTCAAATCTAAGATTTGAAAATCATGGATTTTACAAATCACACATTTGGATACTTTGTTAAATGAAAGGATTTTAAGTCTTACGTTTCAAATATATCAGTAAGTAATCAAAATAAGCACAATGAAAAAGAATATTTCCTGTGAGCACATTCAGAAACCAACTACTCTGTTTTCTATGGATACAAAAACGTTGAGATAAGATCATGCATTCATAAGGGGAAAAAAGTGAACATTGGTTCTTAATTACCTACATGGACAAAGTCAAAAAGGTTTCATAAAGATTAATATGGTATAATAATTGAAAAATGTTAAGAGAAAAGTTGATTCTACATCGATAAAATTCTAACCCACAAAATAATCAAACAAGATATATATCATGCAAAATTTAAGCACAAACTCAACCCACACAGGTGTAAAACTATAATTTTTCCATTGAATCTTTTCATTGAACATAAATGGGCATAATCAGTTCAACCAGTATTGCACCTTTAAGAATTAAACCACTAAGAATTCCAATCATGGTAAAATTCTAATACTCTATATTAAAAACCAACAAAAAGATCAACTTATACCAAAAGTCCAATCAACATAATCAATGCATATTAGTGACCTGCCAGCTCTCGATTCTGAGGTCCTCTAGGACTGATAGAAGAACTAGGGTGCAACCCTCGAGAGCAGGCTTCCTGTCAAAGTCGAAGTGATTAGGTTGAGATCGTGATCAAGAGATTGAGGCACTGGCACTGGCTGCAGCGGCAATTGGCCTGGAGATGAGGGAGGGTGGGAGGATAGATCTCTGACGATAAGGGGGCAGAGTTCAAGGCGAGGCGCTGACTGAGGTTGGCAATCGCTTGAAGCTAAGGTTAGAGGGGAGAGGGAGAGGAGTGCGAGGCAAGGCGTGGATGCATTTGGCGACCTGTCAAGGTAGAGAGAGAGAGAGAGAGAGAGAGAGAATATTTTGGGGAGACACAAATCGATCATATGAAGGGGATCAGGATTTGACAAATCAAAGGGGTTAGGGTAAAATTTCAAATCCATGATTTTGGGCTTTAAAATCCAACTATACAAATCACTTGATTTAAAATTCAAGCCGAAAATGAGAACCCAAACATGAGATTTGGATTTCAACTATCATGGATTTCAAATCTAGGCCCAAATCCAAGATCCCAAACACAGCCGATGCTGTTACAAAAATTCTTCGGTACAATTATAAACATAAACAACATGATATCCATCACAAAATTAAACCAACATATCGAATATGAACAAAATCCCATATAACCAACAAAAATAGCGTTTATACAAACTAAACTCGTTCTAGCCTATGACACTACTACCGGTACTGTCGTCGACACTCTGGGCATGTCCTATGAGAGCCAAGCCACTCACCGATGCACTCAACGTGGTATCCATGTCCACAAGTCAAGATCCGACGCAGTTGACCTGCGTTATACTGATCAAGACATATGGCACACAACTCATCACCCATGCTGGATTCCTCTGCTGGAGGTGCGCAAGGTGAGATCTGGAACATCTCGATCTCCCAATGCTCTAAACCTTGTGCTGGGGCTGTAACTGTCGTTTCTTGATCTATGCGATGATATGTCTGATATTGTCTGTGTATGCAAAATATAATGCATGCTATTATGCATACTAACACAAGGATGCCTCCAAAAATGCTCACTGTGAAGATAGAGTACTGCATTGTGTCAGCCGTGTAAACTGACGTAGGATACCATGTGGGTCGAGCCATCTCTGCTTGCAGATGAACTGCAAAAGGTACAAAAAAAAACAATCAATAATGATAATAATATTAACTTTTTAAAAATTTCCACATGTGCATAATTCTTGTTGAAATTGTGATGATAAATTTGTTGTAACATTGTTAAAAAATTATATCAAGTTTAGTAAAATGGCTTTACAAATTTTCTTTTTGAAGACTACAGGAAAAAGTTCCATTAACGATGGAAAATTCCACCGTAGTAAGCCTTAAATCTGTCATTAATATTTATTGACGACGGATAAGTGCTCTGTCATTGGCCGTCAAAAATGGGTTTGACGCTAATGACATTTAATGACGAAAAAAATGTGATCCGTCATTAAAACTTAACGACAATATTATGATCCTTTGTTAAAACCTAATAACGACAAAGCTATCGTCTGATGTAAATGTAAATGTAAATGTAATCAATGATAATATTAATGGTCCGTCGTAGATATAAAATAATAACGACAAAAGCTAGACCATCAATGACATCATACACCGACGTTAATGTAAAGGCAAAATTAATTAAATTTGGCGTCTTTGGTAGCTGACTCCGTCGTCAATATACGTTAACAATGCATAACAAATATTGTTAATAAGATATTAATGACAAGACAATATCCATCACTACTAACTTTAACGCCAATATTTCAACCATCATTATTCGTCAGTAGTAAAAGCTCTTTGCAAACGCATTAAATTGTGGACAACCATATGTACGTTTTTGCTAAGTACCACATACAAGCTAAAAGTAAACAGAATGGATATACTAAGAAAGTGTTTATTCTATTGATAAATATCTCAATGTAATCATTCACAAAATGTCCTTCACAAGAAAAATTGTAGACATCCATGATATCATTACAATATATGAATTAGAAGATTCAGCATGCACAGAATTTATGCTAAACTTAGATCGAGTTCATCTGAAATCTTTAGCTCTTAGAAGCTAAAATCTTGATCCAATGGCAATCCACAACCAAGCGGAAGATGCATACATAATTGTAAATACTGCTTTTAGTTAAAGCTGCGCAAAAGAAGATAAGAAAATATTAGATGTTTGCTTTTATCATCTAACTCATCGCCAACCACTCAGGCATTGTTCATTAAATTGGAGTTATGGATACATAGAATTAATAGACTAGGTCTCAAAAACCATGACAAAGTCTATTAAGGAAAAATTAAACGCAAAATGCGTTAGAAAATAGATTAAAATTTCTCCAGACATTCACCCTCCGTCTTTAGATCCTAGGTCAAAGAGTTCTTATGGCCTAGATTAGGAATCCCTCCAAGTAACCTGCCACTCATCAACAGGATTGGCAACAGAGATCGACAGAGGGTGTTACCATGATAAGAATTAGATACCACTATCTATAGGTTTGACCAATAACTGGCAAATTAACTAATAATTCTATACAAATCATGTGATGATACTTTTTTGGATACGAGGATCAAAGAAACCACATATTTCAATCGAAATACCAAAGAGGATATTGACCATGACAAGAATTAGATACCAGTAATCCAGAGTAATAAGCCCGGCCATCTTGGTCAACTAGGCATGTTAATTTCAAATTTCTGGAAAACATGTTTGACCTCTAACAGGACAATTTAGTAGGTATGATCAACATACACTTTAAGAGAAAGATAGAAACCACATATTAGCTTTTCAGATCATGATGGATACAGTACCTGAATTGTTCCTCTAACGCACTAGATGATGAGAAAAATTTCTGGAAATCTGCCAGAAAGATCCAAGTTTCCATAAATGAAGATGTAATACTCTCCAATCCTTGAAAATATGATGTATTGTCTTTAATGCATGAAGAAAGAAATTCCACAAATGAAGAATTGTTCTTCCAATACCTGGTATGGTCTTTGAGTGTTGCTCTAGGCTCAGGACCACAAAAGCTAGGATCCCAAATTTTGATCGGTAGAAGTTGTAAGAATATTGTCACATATATGATGTAACAGTATAAAGCAAACAGATCCCTGCAGAGTGTTAGACTACTGAAATAAAATAAAATTTAAAATCACTAGTGTTTAGATTCTGAAAATAATTTTTCCAGTGCATAAAAGAGACTAAAAATAGAAGAAATTAACATGACATGGAATTTGTTATATATGCTTAGATAGTTGTGGTAAACTTAAATGACTTCTCTATACTGGAATACCTTCACATATATCCTGCACTTAAACTAAGGATATAAAAGATATCAATGGGAAGCGACACTGTAGAGTGACTATCTAAAACCCAAAAAGTTCTGTCCAAGTTTTATGAGTTCAAAAGAGATCATACCAACATATATTAGAGTTGAATAATTGAGGAATGAATATGAAACAAGTGTGATCTCATCATTCATGATCCACCTAATCATTCATGATCCACCTATATGGAACCATAAGTTAACTTGAATTTGACAGAGATCATCTAACATAATAAAAAATAATGTGATTTCAATTAATCGAGTACAAAAGTCCAGCTGAAATAGAAAAATCTTAATTGCTCAAGCAAAATTTATCCAAATGAACCTATGTCAAGTCTCTTAAGTATCCATGAGAACATAATAAGTCAATATACTCGGTCTTGTTTCAATTACTATCTATAGAGCTAGTTAGTCTAGAAATGGTTTCTAGAGATATGTGAACCTGAATGTGGGATTTGTGTCATAAGGTACATGATTAATTGAAGTTAGGCATTGTGCGATAAGTTATGAACCTTCTCTAACTAAAGTTATCCATTGCACAATAATTTCAAATGTAAAGAATTATGTACACAAAACATGATATACACAAAACATTACGTAAGCATTCTATCAAACTCTAGATGTACAACATATGCTTAAAAGACAAAGATCAATACTTTGAGAGCCTAATTTCACATATAGCAAAGATAGGTTCCGGAAAATTAAAAATAATATTAACAAGGAGATGCCATTTCATACTTTTGTATCAATTGTGTTATTCAACTTGAATGATATATATCATATATGAGCCCAAAACCGCCCATTACAATTCACATAATTAACTTTTTACTCATTCCATAAGATTTTTAATCGCACAACATAAAACCCACTTAAGGAAAGAAACCAAATTAATGAGAAAATACCGTAAAAATCTGACCTTGGCCTTAACTGCCTCTCCTTCTCTAACAAAGACAACTAAGGAAGAATTGGTTCAGACTTCAAAGAGTGACAATTCAATCAAATAACGGGAGAGATCAAAGAGAAGAGAGAAGAGAGAGAGAGGGGAGAGGAAATCTGAAAAATTATGATAGATCATCGCATTCATTGTTTGCTTTTTGATAGTCGTTTGCTGGTGGTTCCCCGCCATCATCATCGCTAGCACCACCTCTCAATTGCCTTACGATGAGGTGGGAGAGGAAGAAAGATCGAAGGGAGGGTTCCGAAGAGGAGAGTTCTAAGCTTGAATTGGGTATGTGTGTAAGGGTTAATTGAGGGTTCTGAAGAGGAGAGTTCTGAGCTTGAATTGGGTATGTGTGTAAGGGTTAATTGAGGGTTCTGAAGAGGAGAGTTCTGAGCTTGAATTGGGTATGTGTGTAAGGGTTAATTGAGGGTTCTGAAGAGGAGAGTTCTGAGCTTGAATTGGGTATGTTTAAGGGTTAATTGTGAATAGACCCCTTGTAGTATCACTAGATTGCAAATTGACACCCTGTAGTCCTACTCGTGCAAATAGACCTTTGCAGACTCATTATGGGCCCAAGTGTGAATACACCGCTTTAGTGAGCATTTTGAATCATTTAAAAGTATAAATAAAAAAAGCAATTTGGAGGTCAATTCTCAGCAATAGAACTATAACGGATCTATTTGCCAAAATTCACTCAGAGGATCTATTCGCACAAATAGAATTATAGGAGCTCTATCGCAATTGGATGATACTACATAGGGTCTAGTCGCAATTAACCCTTGTATTAATTTCGAGGGCCTTTCTACCTTAATGCCCAGTAATTGAGTATTGGGGGGAACAAAATTGGTTCGAGCATGGATTTTTTTAAAAATTTAGTTTTTCTTTTATTTTGCTTTTTAAAAATAATAGTTTTATGCACGTGCAATGTACGTGGTTAAATATCAAAATAATTGAATTTTTTATTTATTTCATTACTATAAATAAGTCGATTCATTTTGAGTTCAAATCTATAAAATTGGATTATTAGATTTGCCATAATTTTATTATGCCATACATGTTTAGGGATAAATATTTTTAACTTTCTCATAAAAAGGCACTACGTTTAGGGATAAATATTTTTAGCTTTCTCATAAAAAGGCAGAATTGAATCCTAGAATTCTATTCCTATCAAAGCATGGTTATGGATAAATTTTTTAAAGTAAAGGCACTAAATTGAATCCTAGGAATTATATTCCTATCAAAGCAGTTATGGATAAATATTTTTAAATAAAGGTACTAAATTGAATCCTAGGAATTCTATTCCTATCAAAGCAGGTTATGGATATATATTTTTAAAAATGTTTTCCTCATAAAAAGAATACTAAATTAAATTCTATTTCTACAACTTTGTATCCTTATCTTCATACTATGTATATCCACAACTTACTCTTACTTAATGGATTAATATTTAAATTTCAAGGATATTCTCGTCTACCAAAAGATTTTTCCAAACTCGTGCTTTAAAGGGAGTATGAAATTTCAAGGGTATTCTCGTCTACCAAAAGATTTTTCCGAACTCGTGCTTTTAAAGGGAGTATGATAATTAACATTATTAAGGACTAAACTATAATGTGGTTGATGAGCTTAAACTTATGCCCTACCTAAGTGTCTAAAAATTAGTTTACTTACGACGAATTATAAAACATTAACGACTAATTTTTACTATTGTTGTTAAATAACACATTAATGACAGGTATTACTAATTGTAATGATGAAAAATTATTCCCTCGTAATTGATGGCCTTATTAACGATGGATGTTAATTTTTGTCATTAGTGTCTCTCAAATTTTCAATAATGAGGGTTTTTTGTCTGACATAAATCATGGTCGTTCATAAACCTTCTTCTTGTAGTAAAATTTCTTAGGCGTATGTAAAATTGTTTGGTCATACCCCATCTTGTGAATTAAATATCCCTCTTAACTTGTTGGTTGGTTAATCGGTAATTTGCTTGATGTCTTCCAATAGCACTGTAAAGATTGATTGTCTCTCAGTATGCTCATGATTAGTTGCACACACTATTTTTCTAAATAAAAGGGAAAATAGTGTGTTTTTTGTGTGTTTATATATCTAAGGAGTGGGTATAAATGTTATGAAATCTCTATCCATGCTCCTAGAGTCATCAAACACATACATAAAATTTTCTAAACAAACAAAAATGCATGCATCAAATTTTTTGAATAGATAAACTAATAAACGAAACATTTTCACCTTTCCTGTTAAGCTTATATCATTTGTCGATCAATCGATCAAACATGAAGATGATGAATCGTCGGACGATCGACCACTGATGCTTTATAGGAACGAGCTCTACAAGGAGGTCGTTCAAGACGAATAAGAAAGAGTCAACTCAAGAAGATGAGAGGCCGAGATATTGAAAAAGGACCTTGAAGCCATCAATCAGGAGCACATTGAGAAGTAGTCTGAGACAATGAAGGGAGACGGTGCTATGAGAAATTTGAAGGCAATCTGAGGACACATTAAACCTAGATTTTAAAATACACAAAAGGGTATGAGGAAAAGAATTAATGCATGAAAAGCGTGAGGCAAAGATGATGTCCATCAAAACCACATTCCAAACCCCAAAAAATTTGCCTTCTATCCCTTATTGTTCATTATCCTCATCATCACCATCATCAATATTAAAGATAGTAATAACTAAATGAACGTTAATCAATATAGTCCAAAACATGGAAAACCCATTGCTCCCAATGCCCATAACATGACCGAATTAACTAAGTATACTTTGATGAGCAATATATGCTACTTCACTAACCCATGATTTCTAAAACTTTAAACTTCAATCCCGTAATGAGATTATATTTCAATAAGGCATTCGACATACCAAGATGAAGAACGAACGATCGAGGATAACACCACTGGGGGGCAAAATGCGAAGATTTCTCATTCTTCAAAAGTGAAGCTGGGAGCAATAGTATATGAGAGTGCAGATGAAGATATACTGAAATGTTGATATTATAGCCCATATGCATTAATTTCTCTATGCTACTTATGTCAAGGTACATTGTATTTCAAATTAACTCACAAATGATCACTACAAGAAATTGGGTCTTTAACGAAGGGAAATCCCCATGAGTTTGATAATAAGTTACAAGAAATATCTTCATTCACGAATAATAAAATATTGAGTTAAATCATTCACCTTCAAGACATCAATCTTGTGAAAGAAACCTCCAAGAGTAACGAAATCACACAACTCAATCTTTGTTCACATAATAGAAAATGTGATGTAACTAGCTTTCCGCAGCTTTTAGTCAACCTCCAAATATTACTCATAGTAAGTATAAACTGTGAGTTAATATGTAATTTTCCAAGATATTCTCTGGTTTGGTTAATGCAGTCAAAATTCTAAAAAGTCTAGAGTCTAGGGTTAAAAGTTAGTATTCAAAAGAGTATTACCTGGTGTCAGTTTCCTAGAGTCTTTAGTAAGGGTCTTTTCATATTCCTAGAAGAGTTCCAGAAAACTCCATCACTTGTATTTTGCATCATACAATCAAGGGTGAATTGTAAGCAAGCTTTTAAGCTCAGAATCAAAAAAAGAAAGAAAACTATTGCAGGAGCGCAGCTCTGCAGATTTCAACACTATACTTTGTTGTTGTTTACTACTTTTTAGCCCTTAAACACTCTTATTTTCTGATCCCAAACCCACTGAACTTCCATCTACCTCCAGCAATCGTGGTATCAGAGCTTCTCTTCCAACTTTCAAGGCTACTAGTTATTCTACTGTAGCAAGAACTATCTTCTCATATTCTCAAAGTCAAGTTCCCATCTTTGAAGAGAGAATTATGGGTACTGGAGTGATCAGATAAAGTTTTTCTTCATCTCCCAAGATTGATGGAAGTTTATAGAGAATGACTATGAGGAACCACCAGAGAATACGACAAGCTGTTCGCAGACTGAAGCACATCAGTCGCGCTGCAAAGAAAATATGAAGAAAAATGCATTAGCCTTGCGCTACATTCATCAAGGTGTGAGTAGAATAATTTATCCTCAAATTTTTGGCATCACCAAGGCAAAGGAAGCATGGGAGATCTTGAAGAAAGAATTTCAAGGCAATGAGAAGGTAATTTCTATTAGGCTCCTGTCACTTTGGAGGAGTTTTGACAACCTAGCCATGAAGTACAGTGAATCCATTAAGGAGTTCTTCTCTAGAGTTGCTAAAATTATTAATCAAATTAAGATCTATGATGACACCATCCAAGAGAGGACGGTTGTTGAGAAAGTTCTTGGAAACTTGCCCCCTAAATTCAATTTTGCAGTTGCTGCAATTGAAGAATCAAAAGATTTATCAAAGCTCACAATATTTGACTTGATGGGCTCTCTTGCATCACATGAAGAGAGGATGCAAAAGTCATCAAGTCAGCCATTAGAGTAGGCATTTCAGTCCATAAATTTGTCCATAGGAGGGCCAGAGAAAAGAGGGGGCCAGTTGCAGAAAAGAGATCTGCAAGGAAGAGGCTGAGGCTATCAAGGTAGAGGCCACGGTAGAGGAAGAGGCTGAGGCTATCAAGGTAGAGGCCATCGTATAGGAAGAGGCTGCGACAGAGGAAATCAACAGCATAGATAAGGTAATTCCAGGCCTTATTGTGTTATTTGTCAAAAACCTGGTCATGTATCATCTGAATGTCAATTTAGATGTAGACGGTGCAAAATTCCTTATCATTCACAAAGAAATTGCTACCATCAAGATAAAACAGAGAAGAATGAAGCAAAATTCTCAAAAGAGAATGAACAACAAGTATTTTACACTTGTATAAATGTTGAAGAGAAGTCTGAAAAGGTGTGGTTTCTTGATAGTGGCTGCAATAGTCATATGACCGGAATAAGGAACTTTTTGTCAAGCTTGATGAAAGTGTCTCAAATCGAGTCTGAAAAGGTGTGGTTTCTTGATAGTGGCTGCAATAGTCATATGACCGGAATAAGGTACTTTTTGTCAAGCTTGATGAAAGTGTCTCAAATCAAGTCACTTTTGGAGATGGTAAATCTAAAAGTATTCGAGGCAAAGGAGTCATCCCTATTATCTCCAAATCTGGTGACACAAAGTTTACTATTATATATATATATATATATATATATATATATATATATATATATATATATATATATATATATATATATATATATATATATATATATATATATATATATATATATATATATATATATATATACACACATAACTTTTTCGATGCTATATATATATATATATATATATATACACACACATAACTTTTTAGATGCTATATATATATATGAGAATAAAGGGTATTATATGTCATATGAGGGATTCCCTCATATACAATGATGAAGCATATCTCCATCAAGTGAATTAAATAGGAGAGAGAAATCCTCATAACCACACTTGGTGGAGATTATGCCACATCATTGCATATGAGGACTCTCCTCATATGACATATGATACCATTATTCTCTATATATATACATATATATAAATATAAATATACATATAAATATATATATAGAGAGAGAGATTAATGGGTATCATATGTCATATGAGGATTCCCTCATATACAATGATAAGATATCTCCATCAAGTGAATTAAATAGGAGAGAGAAATCCTCATAACCACACTTGGTGGAGATTATGCCACATCATTGCATATGAGGACTCTCCTCATATGACATATGATACCATTATTCTCTATATATATATATATATATATAAATATAAATATACATATAAATATATATATAGAGAGAGAGATTAATGGGTATCATATGTCATATGGGGATTCCCTCATATACAATGATGTGACACAATCTCCACCAAGTATAGTTATGATGCATTCTCTCCTACTTTATTTACTTGGTGGAGATTGTGCCACATCCTTGTATATGAGGACTCTCCTCATATGACATATGATACCATTATTCTCTATATATATATATATATATATATATATATATATATATATATATATAGCATCGAAAAGGTTTTAACACACACACAACTTTTTCGTTTCCTTTTGTCCAAGTCACTTCCCTTTTTCTTTGTCCACGTTACTTCCCTTTTTGTCTAAGTCACTTCCCTTTTTGTCCCGATACAAACACACTATTTTTTTGATACACGCGGCGCGTGCATATACATAGTAAACTTGTGGGAAAAAAATAGTTTTAACAACTTAATAATCAATGCTCATATGAATACATTTTAGAAATTATTGCCAACATGATATAAAGTATCTTACTATTAAAAGAAAAGTTTTTTTTTGGGGGTTTGTTAGGGGTTATCAAGTAGAGGATGGCAGTTATGTTGTTTTTAAATCTTTCTAGTTTTGTCCTTCTATTAGTTTCAGTATGCTATAAATCATTGGGAACATATGTTTAATTTTTAAAATCTTGACACACATAAGGGTAGGAATACAAGTGTTGCTTCTTAAATAATAGTAATAGATAACAAATTGTAATTAGAGATATATTGATTGTAGATTTTGCTAGACAGACTTATTTGTAAATATCATCAACTTTAGACTTATTCCAAAATACTGATTATTTAGGGGTCAATATCATAAAGGCTTCATCTATTACTTACTCTATCTACAAACCCCTATCACATCCATTTAACTTCCTTCCCGTGTATCATAATACATGCGCTTTTCTGTGGGAAGATAGCACATGAGTTGTTTCTCATCCGTTGCTTAAAATAGACTATTTCACCAATGAATGGACTAAAATTAATGAATGGACTAAAATTAATGAATGGACTATTTCACCTTCATTAATGTAATATACAGTAATGACGAGTTTACACACATTAGTCAAATTTTGATGAATATTAAAAAAGAAAACTGATCTGCCATCCGCGCGTTGCCGCAACATTTGCATGGAAACCAGGAAAAAATTTGTTTGAGCATTACTTAGAAAAAAACTATAACACAAATAAACAATATGTAGCAATTAACACCGTATATCAAGCCGTTGCAATACAAAGTGAATAAAAAATACATCAGTTCAGTATTTTGTGTGTAAGAGTGATTTTGGAAGTGGATGGATTTAACAGTAAGTGAGCGTAAATCTTTGGGTTTAGTGATAAAAATCATTTTGTAGGTAGATGATTATAATTTTAAATAGGGGTAAAACTTTAATTTTATTGGTTAAAAATCATCTATAATGATACAAATTTTGCACGAGAAAAGACCTAAAAATGATTTAACTATTTGGTTTAAAATATACAATACATCTGGGACAACTTGGAGAAAAGTGTAGAAGTTACAAGATAATATAGCAACTTACACCGTGTATCAAAGTGTTGAAATACAAAAGGCATTTAAAATAATCAGTATTATGGATGTAAGAGTGTTTTTCAAAAGTAGGTAAGTTTTAAAAATAAATGAATGTAAAACTTTTGGGTTTATAAGCAAAAATCATTTTAGACTGTTGTGAGTTAAAAATTAAGTGGGGTAAAACTTTCGATTTATAGGTAAAAAATTAGTTAAATTTAGATGGCCTACATTAAGCGTGAAAAAGAGAATAAAGAAAATATTTTAATATTTAGTTTAAAAATACAATGTGCACCTTACTACTGAGTTAGCAAGTCATAACTTTGATGTGTGACATTAGTTTGATTAAGCGTGAAAAAGAAAAATAGAAAATAGTTTACTATTTAGTTTAAAAATACAATGTATAGCTAAATACTTAGTTAGCAAGTCATAATAAAATATCACAACTCACAATATATAATAAAGCGCTAGATTACAAACTGGATTTCATTTAACTTAGTCAGCGTTTTGGGTGTAGGAATGATTTGGTTTAAAATATACAACACTTTGATACAAGGTGTAAGTTGCTATATTATCTTGTAACTTTCTACACTTTTCTCCAAGTTGTCCTGTATGTGTTGTATATTTTAAACCAAATAGTTAAATCATTTTTTAGGTCTTTTCTCGGGCAAAATTTGTATCATTATAGATGAGTTTTTAACCAATAAAATGAAAGTTTTACCCTATTTAAAATTATAATCATCTACCTCCAAAATGATTTTTTATCACTAAACCCAAAGATTTACACTCATTTACTGTTAAACCCATCCACTTCCAAAATCACTCTTACACACAGAATACTAAACTGATGTATTTTTTTCACTTTGTATTGCAACGCCTTGATATACGGTGTTAATTGCTACATATTGTTTATTTTTGCTATAGTTTTTTTCTAAGTAATGCTCAAACAAATTTTTTCCTTATTTCCATGCAAATGTTGCGGCAACGTGCAGATCAATTTTGCTTATTTAATATTTATGAAAATTGGACGAATGTGTGTAAACTCGTCATTACTGTATATTACATTAATGATGGTAAAATAGACCATTCATTAATTTTAGTTACTAAAGACCCAATTTCTTATAGTGGATCCCCCTCACGCAAGTCTCCCTGGCCCATCACATGGTCAGCTATATCTTCACTAGAAAACAGACTAAAAGAGGAACAACAATAATCAACTGCCCCTGTCCCTGTGTATCTCCGAGTCTGGCCCAGAGATATTCCATTAGTGATTAATATTCATATGTATTCATATCTCTCTCATTTTAATATCATATGTATTCATACCATTTCGCCATAAGAAAAGGGACGACAGCTACGTCCCTAGCTATTTCATGCAACCATGTCACTCTCCATCTATTTTAAGCAACGGATGAGAAACAACTCATGTGCTATCTTCCCACAGAAAAGCACATGTATTATGATACACGGGGAGAGAGTTAAATGCATGTGAAAGGGGTTTGTAGATAGAGTAACTAATAGATGAAGCCTTGATGATATTGACCCCGAAATAATCAGTATTTTGGAATAGGTCTAAAGTTGATGATATTTACAAATAAGTCTAGCAAAATCTACACCGAATATATCTCTCTAATTACAATTTGTTATCTATTACTATTATTTAAGAAAAGCAACCCTTTTATTCCTACCCTTATGTGTGTCAAGATTTTAAAAAAGTAAACATATGTTCCCAATGATTTATAGTATACTGAAAACTAATAGAAGGACAAAACTAGAAAGATCTAAAAACAACATAACTAGCATCCTCTACTTGATAACCCCCCCCCACCAAAAAATTTTTTAATAGTAAGATACTTTATATCACTGTTGGCAATAATTTCTAAAAATGTATTCATATGAGCATTGATTATTAAGTTGTTAAAACTATTTTTTTCCCACAAGTTTACTATGTATATGCACGAGACGAGAGAGAGAGAGAGAGAGAGAGAGAGAGAGAGAGAGAGAGAACGAGTGAGAGAGAAGAGACATACATTTTTAGGAGATCAGAAGTCGATGAAGTGGAGCTCGAAAGAAGGCAACGAATTGGAGCTTGAAGGCAGCGAATTGGAGATCTGAAGTGGAAGGAATAGGGGAGAGAAAGAGAGGAGCGTAGCCGCAACGTTCCTTTTTTTGCCCTAATTTGTGTGCTACCGGGTTGTTTTAAACAAATATCAGTACTATAGTGAATCGGGTTTGGGTTTGGGGTCCTAAACCTAAACTTGAATAGTTACAAAAGAAAAAAAAGTAAAAGGGCATGTCGGTCAATTTTTCAAGGCTGAAAAATCGGCCGACATAGCCGCAATTGCCCCGATATGTTCGATATACACCTCCAAAACGCAATCTGACTTGGAATTGCAACTACGTGATGCTCGACCCCCACTACATGATGACTGACATTTAAAACACTGCTTAATATACATAGGGAATGATCCAAAGATGATGGCAGATTTCAGAGGATCCATGATGAAGGAGTTTGAGATGATAGATTTGGGTCTCATGAAGTACTTCCTTGGCATTCAAGTGAAGCAAGCTGAGGAAGAGATGTTCATCTCTCAAGAAAAATACAATAATAATTTATTGAAGAAATTTCAGATGACGAATTGCAAACTAATGACAACTCCGATGGCTACAAGTGAGAAGCTAAGGCAGGATGATGGAGGATAGAAAGTTGATGCAAGCCTGTACAGGAGCCTAGTTGGATTGTTGTTGTCCTTAACTCATACAAGGCCTGATATTACGCAAGTTGTGAGCATGGTTTCCAGATTCATGAATGATCCAAGCAATCTCCATTATGCTACTGCAAAGAGAATTCTTCAGTGTCTTCATGGTACTAGAAAACTTGACATCAAATACTTGAAAGAAAAGGAAAGTGCACTGGTTGGGTACACTGACAGTGATTGGGCAAGTTCAAAGGGTAATAGAAAAAGCAGTTCAGCATATGTGTTTTGTTTGGGTTCAAATGTGAGTTCATGGAGCTCAAAGAAGCAGCAAACTGTGGCTTTGTCTTCAGCTAAAGCAGAATATACTGCAGCTACAGAAATGACTTGTGAGGTAGTTTCTCTAAGGAGGATAATTGCATATTTGGGCCAAAAGCAAGAGAAGCCTACAATTATTTTCTGTGACAATATGTCTGCAATTGCCTTGACAAAAAATCTAGTGTTTCATAATAAAACAAAGCACATTGAACTTCGACATCACTTCATCAGAGAGTTGGTGAACAAAGGAGAAATTTAACTGGAGTTAATCAACACCAATGACCAGCCAGCAGACACCCTAACTAAAGCAACTACATCCGAAAAGTTTGAGAAGTTCAAGGCTCTATTGAAAAGTACAAATAAGTGGGGGAATTTGTGAGATAATATGTAATTTGCAAAGATATTCTCTGGTGTGGTTAATGCAGTCAAAACTCTAGAAAGCCTAGAGTCTAGGGTTTAAAAGTTAGTCTTCAAAAGAGTATTAAGTGGTGTCAGTTTCCTAGAGCCTTTATTAATGGTCTTTTCATATTCCTTGAAGAGTTCCTGAGAACTCCATCGCTTGTATTTTGCATCAGGACTGCAAGGGTGAATTGTAAGCAAGCTTTTAAGCTTAGAATCAAAGAAAAAAATGAAAATTATTGCAGGAGCAGTAGCTCTGCAGATTTCAGCACTATACTTTGTTGTTGTTTACTACTTCTAACACTCTTATTTCTCATCCCAAACCCACTGTACTTCCATCTGCCTCCGACATAAACCGTGTCTTTTATTTGGTTGATCAAATATAGCTACCAATAGCATAATCAAATCCCAAATCAAAATCTCTAAGACCATGTATAAGCCCACAAAACCTGCATGAGCATTTTCTCAAACACTTTGACTACCATATCAAGATCCAGCCAACTAAAATCCCACTGCAGTATCAAATCTAGTTGTTATAAAAACCCAGATCCCAATCATTTCGGACCCTTATGGGTTATTTCTACAGTAAGTAAAACTTGAAGCTTTCATGAGTTAACTGATCCATTAACAAAACAAAAGCTCGTTAAATTTGAGCCGAGCTATCTATCAAAGCTATATTCACATATCAACCATGACAATGCGATCTCCGTATTAGCATCTCAATAATTTTAATCAGAAAAGTGAAGATTATACAAATAGGAAAAATTTCCTTACTCAAGTTAAGAAACCAAAGCCGATGGCCTTTACCCCACTCCCGTTTGCTACGGCATCAAGCGTTCCTCTTCGGCGCCTAACAAAGTCAATCCACCAATTTTCAGCTCTTCAAATCACCACAAGAAACAAATAAGTTAGAGAAAAAGGAATAGTTTTTAGAGGGTTTTCAGAATGCCTGGTTCTTCACCTATCTCGCAGCCGCATCGGCAGATGACGATGCAGAAGTCGAGGGATTGCAGATTACTAGGGTTTAGCCGCACCCGAGAGGGAATTTGAGTTGGGAGAGGTAGCGGAGGAGGGAAATGAGGAGCTCTGAGGAAGGCGGCAGAGGATAATCGGAGGGGGTCCAGATTCAAGAAGGCGGTGCAGGCGACGGAGGCGAGGGATTCTGGATCTTCTGCGCTGGGGTTTAGCCGCGCTCAGAGGATTTTAATTTTGATAAAATAATCATGTACTCCTTTGTCTGTTAAGAGTTCCATTAATGGTGGTGTAGGGACCACAATAACGACCAAAGAAGGAAACCAACGTCCCATTTCACTTCATTTATTTATTTAATATATCTATACTATTTATTAGAGAGTGTAGGTGTTCAAACTTTTGATTTCCTATTTTAGGCCTCTCAAAAAAGCTGTAATAACAAATCTTAATTATAATATAATAGAAATTCTTATTTACTAAACTAAATAGAACCAAAGAATCAATTGCTTCAAAAAAAAAAAAAGAATCAATAAATGTTTAAACTCTTTATTCCGGACTTATCCCCTAAACAAGTGTGCGCGCATTGCACTATTTCATCTCCCAATTTAATTACTTGCAGACTCAAGAGCCAGTATTCCACCGTTTCATCTCTCCATTCACCCTTCAAGATCAAAGGTTGTTCTCTCTCTCTCTCTCTCTCTCTCTATATATATATATATATATATATATATATATATATATATATATATATATATATATGCTTGATTTTTCTTTTTCTTAGTTCTAATATGATTCTTTTTTTTTAAAGTTATTAGGGATTTAGTGAGATTTTAAAAGTCAGTCTTGGGCTTATTGCAATATGCTAAAAGATGTGTATGTGGCCAAGAAAATATAAGTGGAAATTATTAAGTATAAAATATTAATTTTTAGAGCTAGGCACACCTCAATAAATAGCAGTTTGCATATAAACCAATTTATAAATCAATTAGAAATTAAGGTATAGTAATGTAATAATAAGATGAACTTTAATAAGATAATATAATAAGACAATACTTCACGGACTTTAATAAGATAATATAATAAGAGAATAAGGTATAATATAAACATCTTTTGCTTATAAACCCAAAATTTAGGCTAATTAGTTTTAAATTCACTTTTCTTCTCTAATAAACCCAAACTCTCCTCCTCCTAATTAGTTTTAAATTCACTTTTCTTCTCTAATAAACCCAAACTCTCACTCCTTCTTCGCGAACTTTATTTTTAGATGTGTCCACATCCAATATCACTCTTAGACCCAAAATACTTCAACGAACGATTTACTCCATATTTTTAAAACCTGCTTGCTGCCAGAAAGGGCTTCTTTTCCCTATAAATCCAACTTTTACCCTTATTTGTTTTTGAACCCACTCGTTTCCAAAATCATTACTATACCCAAAACGCTCACTAAGTTATTTTAAATCCAGTTTGTAATCTAGCAATTTCAAATATATTATGAGTTGTGATATTTTATTATGACTTGCTAACTAAGTATTTAGTTATACATTGTATTTTTAAACCAAATATTAAACTATTTTCTATTTTTCTTTTTCACACTAATCATACTAATGTCGCGTCATCGAATTTATAAAAATTTAACCATTGTGATATTTTGTTATGACTTGCTAACTAAGTAGTTAGGTGCACATTGTATTTTTAAACTAAATATTAAAATATTTTCTTTATTCTCTTTTTCACACTAATGTAGCATCATCAAAATTTAACTAATTGTTTTTACCTATAAATCGGAAGTTTTACCCCACTTAATTTTTAACTCACAACAGTCTAAAATAATTTTTGCTTATAAACCAAAAGTTTTACATTCATTTATTTTTAAAACTTACCTACTTTGAAAAACACTCTTAGATCCATAATACTCCTCGATTATTTTAAATGCCTTTTGTATTTCAACACTTTGATACACGGTGTAAGTTGCTATATTATCTTGTAACTTTCTACACTTTTCTCCAAGTTGTCATGCATGTGTTGTATATTTTAAACCAAATAGTTAAATCATTTTTTTAGGTCTTTTCTCAGGCAAAATTTGTATCATTATAGATGAGTTTTAACCAATAAAATTAAAGTTTTACCCTATTTAAAATTATAATCATCTACCTCCAAAATAATTTTTTATCACTAAACCCAAAGATTTACGCTCATTTACTGTTAAACTCATCCACTTCCAAAATCACTCTTACACACAGAATACTGAACTGATGTATTTTTTATTCACTTTGTATTGCAACGGCCTGATATATAGTGTTAATAGCTACATATTGTTTATTTTTGCTATAGTTTTTTTCTAAGTAATGCTCAAACAAATTTTTTCCTTATTTTCATGCAAATGCTGCGGCAACGCGCGGATCAATTTTGCCTATTTAATATTTATGAAAATTGGACGAATGTGTGTAAACTCGTCATTACTGTATATTACATTAATGACAGTGAAATAGTCCATTCATTAGTTTTAGTCACTAAAGACCCAATTTCTTATAGTGGATCCCCATCACGCAGGTGTCCCTAGCCCATCAAATGGTCAGCTATTTCTTCACTAAAAAACAGACTAAAAGAGGAACAACAATAATCAACTGCCCCTGTCCCTATGTATCTCCGAGTCTGCCCCTGAGATATTCCATTAGTGATTAATATTCATATGTATTCACATCTCTCTCATTTTAATATCATATGTATTCATACCATTTCGCCATAAGAAAAGGGACGACAGCTACGTCCCTAGCTATTTCAAGCAACAATGTCACTCTCCGTCTATTTTAAGCAACGGATGAGAAACAACTCATGTGCTATCTTCCCACAGAAAAGCACATGTATTATGATACACGGGGAGGGAGTTAAATGCATGTGATAGGGGTTTGTAGATAGAGTAAGTAATAGATGAAGCCTTTATGATATTAACCCCTAAATAATCAGTATTTTGGAATAGGGCCAAAGTTGATAATATTTACAAATAAGTCTAGCAAAATCTACACGAATATAACTCTCTAATTACAATTTGTTATCTATTACTATTATTTAAGAAAAGCAACACTTTTATTCCTACCCTTATGTGTGTCAAGATTTTAAAAAATTAAACATATGTTCCCAATAATTTATAGTACACTGAAACTAATAGAAGGACAAAACTAGAAAGATCTAAAAACAACCTAACTACCATCCTCTACTTGATAACCCACCCCTCCCCTCCCCGCCCCACAAATTTTTTTAATAGTAAGATATTTTATATCCTTTGTTGGCAATAATTTCTAAAATGTATTCATATGAGCATTGATTATGGTGCGTTTGGATACCATTGTGAGTTTTTTTGGTGTTTTTCTAAAGAAACACCATGCCATTGTGTTTTTTTTTCAAAGTCATTTGAAAACACCATTTTGAGTTTCTTGGACAATACTAGTTTGACCATTTCCATACACATATATTATATTATAATAATATCATATATGATATATAACATATATGTTATAATATATTTTATATTAACTAATATACTATGTTCTATTATATTAATTATATATTATAATATAGACTAATATAAGATATATTATATTAATTAAATAATTATTTATTATATTAATTATATTATTTTTAATAGTATAATATATTTTTTGTATATTATATAAATAATATATATTATATTCTATTACATCAATATATGTCATACTTTAGTTTAATATTATAATATAATAAATTGATTTTATTATACTCCTATTATATTATATTAATTTAATAAAAATATACTAATATAATATGTTATATTAAATAAAATATCAAATTATTTATTGTTTAATATTTAATATTTTTAACTATATTTTATAATTTACTATGATATTTAACTTTAATATAATAGTAATTTACTATATTATATTAATTTAATATAATATATAGTAATCTAATATATATTTTATTTTATTTTATAAATTTTTATATTATATTATTTTTTATCAATATAATATAACATATTACTGGAATATATTAAGCATATTTGAATATATTATATTAATATATTAAACATATTTTAAAATATAATTTATTATATAATATATTATATTTAACATAATTCAATATATTATATTAACATTTTGATAAAAATATATTATATTAATATTTCTATAATATAATAATATATAATAGATTGAGCATTATATTGTTAACAAATAATCATTTATAATATTATATTAAATTAAAATATTTATATATTATAATAAAAATATTATATTATAATATATATTTTGTAATTTAATTTAATATATTTTATAATTTAATATAATATTTAACTTTAACATAATATTAATTTTATTGTATGTTAATTATATTATATTATATTATATTTAGTAATAAATATTAGTTATATACTATTTTAGTAAATATATAATATTATATTAATTTTATAATATTTTATTATACATGTTTGAATATATTATATTAATATATTAATATATTTTTAAATATTATAAAAGTAAAATATTACTTAAATTATAATATATTATATTATATTTAATATAATTTAATATACTATATTATTATTTATGAAATATAATAATATATAATATATTGAGCATTATATTATTAACAAAGTATCATTTATACTATTATAGATTATATTTAGCTATTATACTAACATCCTACCCAAACTCAAAACACCATGCCAAACTCAAAACACCCAAAAGGTGTTTTCAAATAAGTGTGGTGTTTGTTATTTTTGAGTGTTTTTTACCATAAAAACACCATGGTTATCAAACCCATGGTGTTTCTATTTTAACAAAAATACCATGGAAATGGAGGAAACACCATGGTTCCCAAACGCACCCTAGCAACTTGTTATATGTTATAGGATTGCATAGGTATGATAGATGGAACAAATGTGGATGGCATGCTTCCCTCCAGGCTTGTTGCACGTTTTTGAGGCTGCAAGGGAGTCACACAAAATATACTAGCCGCATGCACACCAAATAAGTTATTCACCTACGTGCTAGCAGGATAGGAAGGATCATCTAATAATTATAGGATCCTACAAGATGTATTGTCCAGACCACAACTGCAGGGTCTTAGAATTTATGATGGTAAATTGTAAACAAATATTCAACTCTTAGAGTTAAAATGTAAAATAAGGTAGCTGTGATATTAGATCCTAGATGCATTTTGATACAAAACCTTGTCTTATAATTTGTAGGAAAATACTATTTGTGTGATGCTGGATACACAACCATGCCAGGTTTCATCTTACCGTATCGTGGTGTGTGTTATCATTTGAAGGAACATACTAACAGGACACCTAACAATCGACGAGAGTTGTTCAACTTGCGACACTCCTCTCTGCGCTCAAAGATTGAATCCACATTTGGAATCTTGAAGAATCGGTTTCAGATTCCGCATGCAAAGCCTAATTACCCTTTTCCTACACAAGTGCAATGGCAGAACATAGTGGGGGCGGGGAACTACCATGCCCCGCCTCATGTGATTAGATTAGGATTAGTATACTAATTTTCCAAGCCCATTATGTATGCCCCCCATATTCCAATTTCCAACAGCATAGTAGCCTACTTAAATACTAATTTTCAAGGCCCATATAAGATTCTAAGAATATAAGATAATACAAACAAAGCCCATAGATGTACCCAAAGACCAATACAAGATGTAAACCCAAACCAAATACTTACCTAAGTTGTGATCGCGCAGATCTCTTTTGGCAGTGCTTCGCTTTTTTTTTTTTGCAGCCGATTTTTTGATTTTCCAGAAAATCACATATTTGGGGTTTTTCTTCTCAATTTTCAAGGTGTGGTGTATTCTCTAAACCCTAAAGGTACATGTCTTCTCCTTTATATTTATTTTTTTAATTCTAAGCAATATGTGTATTCTTTTTAGTTATTGATTTGTATTCCTATGTGATTTATTTATTTAATTATATTTATTAATTTATTTGTAAATCCTAGATGTAAATAGTTATTTGATTTTAAAGAGCGCCGTGCACAATTTTAAGATTAATATTTTCATTGAGATTTTTTTTAGTCAGTACAAACTCTATACATACACTTTTATGATTTGTTTTATAATATATTTATTTCATCGTCGTACATATATATTTTTGGCCCCCCCAGTGTTTAAATCCTGGCTACGCCACTGCACAAGTGGACATTGTATTGGCATGTATGGTGTTGCATAATTACATTGAATGGAAAGAGCGCCGGGATGAAATTGCATGGAACATGTGGATTGATTACTGTAATGAGTATCGTAGTGGTGATACCATGGAAACTGGAATGTGACCTTCCAAGGAGCCAGAGGATCGCATATTCATCAGCAAGAAGAGGGATGGTCAGAGGAGATCTATTTTGATGTTCATTGAGGATCAGGGTTTGGATGTAGACAATATGTGAATATGAAGTTGGTGTTGGAGAGTTTTGTGTTGACCACTCTGTGGTTGTAGATGATTAGAATATTATGTAGTGTATTAATATTTCTCTATAATTATATTAGTAGGTTATTATGCTTATGGAACTGTATAATCACTACTATTAAGCTTTCGGAACTATTTAAATCACTACTATTAATAACTTGTGTCCTTCCAGAAAGCATGATTTGATTTTATCTCATCTTTTTTTGCTAAGCTATAAATGATGCTCTGTTTGGTTAATGCAGGAGCTGCTGAACATGATTCTCTTGCTCTATATGTTGCTCTTTTGTATGTTCTTTCGGCTATGATATTATGGTACATTCTTAGATAGCAACATAACTTATCTATGGTGTATTGGTACGGCGATCAATGATGATGGCCACCCCTCTCTGAGCTCATCCCCTTTATCTGGATGTTTTTTCCTTGATCTGCTGGTTCTATTTTCTTGAGATTGCGAAATTTTGTTGCACATGCTTATTTTGCTTTCTGCATTGCTCTCTTTATATATATATATATATATATATATATATATATATATATATATATATATATATATATATATATATATATATATATATATATATATATATATATATATATATATATATATATATATATATATATAGAGCAAGGCTCTATGAACAAGTTCATAATGAATAGTTGTGCACCAACTTTTTATCCACTCATCTTGCCTTGAGATTTGTGATGCACAAATCTCAAAGTGGCCTTTATATCTTTCACGGATCCCAAAGCAAGATGAGTGGTTAGAAAAGTTGGTGCACCACTATTCATTATGAACTTAAGTTCATAAGAGCCTTGCTCTATATATATATATATATATATATATATATATATATATATATATATATATATATATATATATATATATATATATATATATATATATATATATATATATATATATATATATAGAGAGAGAGAGAGAGAAAGAGAGAGAGAGAGTAAAGCTCCTATAAACTTAAGTGGATAGGAGCATTTGTCCACCAAACTTTTTATCCATTCATTATGCTTTGAGATTTGTGCCTTGATTTGAATCACATGCTAGCACAAATATTAATACAAAATCAATGGATAAAAAATTAGTGAACAAAAACTCTATCCACTTAAGTTTATAGAAGCTTTACTATATATATATATATATATATATATATATATATATATATATATATATATATATATATATATATATATATATATATATATATATATATATATATAATATGTGTGTTGCAGTAGATAAGTTTCAAAGAAAAACAATATTCTAAGTAATGTGTCATATTTTCGTGAGTATTTACTTACAGTTTGGATCCTCTACAATGAATAATAAGTAGTTATTAGAGAGACTCCAATTATCTCGCACCACTTTCTGGATGGGACATATGAATTCTTTGTCTTCCTTTTTTACTAATCTTTTACATTCTAAATGGGCTCACTCATATTATTGTTTTATTTGTATATTTAGAGGTTTTATATATTAGTCTCGAAATCTTTCATGTTTTGCAATAAGCTCCTCAAATCATTAAAATCAATTTTAGATCTTCTCATTTTTATTTACTCTAAAACTAACTCCTAAAATCATTGAAATTGCTATTAAATCCCTAATTCTCACAAGTTATTTCAAATTAATCGCTCAATTCTGCATCTACTCTTGATTGGAGGGATTAATTTTAAAATAATTTAAGAATTAGGTGTCATAATAGGAATTTCACTAATTTGAGAGACTAATTTCAAAGTAAGTAAGAAGTTAGCGGCTTAATAGTAATATGAAATATTTTAAGGAGTAATATTGAAAAAAGCCATTATTTTTATTATTGTTTTGAACAAATGGGTTGTTGCAATTATCCTTCAACCATGTCTTCTATCTCTGCTCACATGAAACAAAGAGGGAGAGGGAGAAGAGGCAGATGGTTGGTTCAACCACCTCTGTTCTCATGAATCCGTAATGGAGATCTTATGGATTTGGTGGTTTCTCCTACTGGCTGAGTTTATAGTTGGTCATTAAGAAGACTCCTTAATTATAGCAATGAATGATCTAATATTTTCTAGATAATATGTGCAATAAGTACAAGGTCATTAGCAAAATAAACTTCCATTTGTAAGATTCGAATTCTCATTCTGCATGATTCAGAACACAATCATTTCCATATACAAAAGTAATTTCTGTTATGTATTTATCGAATTCTTTTGTAAACAAAGATTTTTAAGTATACTATGGATGAAATTAGCATGCAACTACATTTTATGTGTATTAAATATGGAGAAACAGGCAAAAGGTATCTTCACATGCAACACAAAATATTTCCTGCTATTCATCGGGAACGCAACAAGTCCCTTGTTAATACTCTTGAACTGCATGCACATTCCCATCTTGAGTCACTGCAATGGTATGTTTCATACGCAGTAGATCCAACTACAATAGCCTCCTCCTCCCCATCAATAACCACGATCCTCACCAATTACCGCCATAGTCGCTTCCATTGACATCGCGTTTGTCGTCAGCTCTACTAACCGCTTTGTCCGATGTTTTATTCCTCGATGACGGATTGGTTGACGTGGAGGATGGCGATTTAGTTGGCGGCATCAAGGATGTGGCTAATGGTGACCTCTAAGGATGTTTTTATTAGGCGACATGGATGTGGATAATGGCAACCCTAAGAACATTTTCTATTAGGCATCACGGATGTGAGTAATGGCAATTGTAAGAACATTTTCTATTAGGCACTTGATTGATGTCAATGTTGTGCATATATAGAAGAGAGAAGATTTAAGGTAAAAGATTAAAGATATTAGTCATTAGAGGTAGGAATGGAACATTGGGCTTAAGGTAGTAGATATATAGGAGAGGAGAATGAGTGTTATAGATGATAGAAGCTCAAGGGTTGTACGGGTTAATTTTAGATTAATGGGACATTAAGGGGAGTAGTGGTGACATTATGGTGATGATTAAATGGATAATTGGTGTATTCAAGAGGAATAATAAGTGTGGAGGTTACAATGGTGATGGGTGTTTAATGGGGATGTTAGAGAATTTAAATGGATAATTGTATATGTGTTCATGTATGTATGGGTGGATGTGTAGGAGGGACTAATTATCACATTTTATTGAGTATATTTATGTGTTCATGTATGTATGTGTGGATGGCTTTGAGGGCATTTTGGAAAGAAATGTTTTAACATGGCAACACACTTTTATAATAGTATTAGATTAGATTAGATTATATATATATATATATATATATATATATATATATATATATATATATATATATATATATATATATATATATAGAGAGAGAGAGAGAGAGAGAGAGAGTTTTTTTCCGTATAAAACTTTTCGCGACCCAACGTCCTAAAAGATAAATCATGGACTGCCCCTCTCCCCAAACCCTCCCCTTCTCTCTCCCCAAACCCTCCTCCCTCTCCTCTCCCCAAACCCTCCTCCCTCTCCTCTCCCCAAACCCTCCCCCTTCTCTCTCCCCAAACCCTCCTCCTCCCCATCAATAACCACGATCCTCACCAATTACCGCCATAGTCGCTTCCATTGACATCGCGTTTGTCGTCACTCTACTAACCGCTTTGTCCGATGTTTTATTCCTCGATGACGGATTGGTTGACGTGGAGGATGGCGATTTAGTTGGCGGCATCAAGGATGTGGCTAATGGTGACCTCTAAGGATGTTTTATTAGGCGACATGGATGTGGATAATGGCAACCCTAAGAACATTTTCTATTAGGCATCACGGATGTGAGTAATGGCAATTGTAAGAACATTTTCTATTAGGCATCACGGATGTGAGTAATGGCAATTGTAAGAACATTTTCTATTAGGCATCACGGATGTGAGTAATGGCAATTGTAAGAACATTTTCTATTAGGCACTTGATTGATGTCAATGTTGTGCATATATAGAAGAGAGAAGATTTAAGGTAAAAGATTAAAGATATTAGTCATTAGAGGTAGGAATGGAACATTGGGCTTAAGGTAGTAGATATATAGGAGAGGAGAATGAGTGTTATAGATGATAGAAGCTCAAGGGTTGTACGGGTTAATTTTAGATTAATGGGACATTAAGGGAGTAGTGGTGACATTATGGTGATGATTAAATGGATAATTGGTGTATTCAAGAGGAATAATAAGTGTGGAGGTTACAATGGTGATGGGTGTTTAATGGGGATGTTAGAGAATTTAAATGGATAATTGGTGTATTCAGTAGGAATAATAAGTGTGGAGGTTACAATGGTGATGGGTGTTTAATGGGGATGTTAGAGAATTTAAATGGATAATTGGTGTATTCAGTAGGAATAATAAGTGTGGAGGTTACAATGGTGATGGGTGTTTAATGGGGATGTTAGAGAATTTAAATGGATAATTGGTGTATTCAAGAGGAATAATAAGTGTGGAGGTTACAATGGTGATGGGTGTTTAATGGGGATGTTAGAGAATTTAAATGGATAATTGGTGTATTCAAGAGGAATAATAAGTGTGGAGGTTACAATGGTGATGGGTGTTTAATGGGGATGTTAGAGAATTTAAATGGATAATTGGTGTATTCAAGAGGAATAATAAGTGTGGAGGTTACAATGGTGATGGGTGTTTAATGGGGATGTTAGAGAATTTAAATGGATAATTGGTGTATTCAGTAGGAATAATAAGTGTGGAGGTTACAATGGTGATGGGTGTTTAATGGGGATGTTAGAGAATTTAAATGGATAATTGGTGTATTCAAGAGGAATAATAAGTGTGGAGGTTACAATGGTGATGGGTGTTTAATGGGGATGTTAGAGAATTTAAATGGATAATTGGTGTATTCAAGAGGAATAATAAGTGTGGAGGTTACAATGGTGATGGGTGTTTAATGGGGATGTTAGAGAATTTAAATGGATAATTGTATATGTGTTCATGTATGTATGTGTGGATGGCTTTGAGGGCATTTTGGAAAGAAATGTTTTAACATGGCAACACACTTTTATAATAGTATTAGATTAGATTAGATTAGATTAGATTAGATTAGATTATATATATATATAGAGAGAGAGAGAGGCGGTCATGATGCACAAATGATGTTGGATCATTTCAAGTCGAACAAGAGAAGAATCCTTCATTTTATTATGTTTATGAAGTTGATGAAGAGAAGCTTAACTCATTGTTTTGGGCGGATGGCATTGCTAGAATGAATTTTCAACACTTTGGCGATGTTGTCTCCTTCGATGCCACGCATAACACAAATCAATATGGCTTGGTATTTGTGCCGTTTGTAGGCATAAATCACCATTGGCAAAGTGTTTTTTTAGGATGTGGCTTTATCCCAAACGAAGAGGCGAAATCTTTCGTATGGTTGTTTAACAAATGGGTTGAAGCAATGGGTCATCCTCCTTCAGGCAAGATTACAGATCAATGTCTTGGCATATGCAAGGCAATTGAAATAGTTTTTCCAGAAATTCGGCACAGGTTTTGCATTTGGCATATCTTGGACAAAGTCCCGGAGAAGTTGGGCAAACTGGCTTATAGATCGGAATTTATGAAATCTTTCAAAGAAAATATTTGGGACTCCGAGACTGCTAGCTCTTTTGAAGAGAATTGGGTTTCAATTCTTAAGAAAAATGGATTGGAAATGCATGATTGGTTAAAGGATATCTATGAAATTCGTGAAAAATGGGCTCCGATTTATCATAAACAATATTTTTGGGCCGGAATGTCTAGCAGTCAAAGAAGTGAAGGGATGAATGCATTGCTTAAAATGCACGTATCAAGGACAAGTTCACTTCATGAATTCGTGACCATCTTTTAGAGGGTCTTGGCGAGGCAAAGAGAGGGGGAGCTTAAAGAAGATCATTGCACAGTGGAGAAAAAGCCAAAATTGAAGACTTTGTGGTCAATGGAAAAACAAATGGCCCAAATCTACACGAAAAAAATCTTTTATATTTTTCAAGAAGAGCTTAACTCTAGCTTAATGTATAACATTGAGTTGGTAAAAGAAAATGAAATAGAAAGTACTTTCAAATTGAATTTTTGTGGTCATGATGAAAGATTGAGACATATTATATATTGCAAGACAACTAACATGGTCCATTGTTCGTGTCTCATGTTTGAATTCAAGGGCATTCCATGCCGACATATCTTGGCATATCTTAAAATTACCAATCATAGTGAGTTACCGGAGCAATATATTCTAAGAAGATGGTGCCGAAATGTCAGAAAAAGGGTTGTTCTTAGAGATGGTAATATTATTGGAGATAATGCCACAATTAATTTTGCTTCTCGCTTTAGTGAACTAAATTGCTTCGCTAATGAAATGGTCAAGAGGGCTATCTTCTAATGATGCATATGAATTAATGCTGAAATGATGATGGATGCTATTAATAAGGTACAACGTTTGAAACTCATCAATGATGAAGAAATTGGACAAAATGTGGAAGGAGATTATATGAATGCGGAGTGTTCTCAAGATATAGTTCATGAACCAAGTCAAGCAAGAACAAAAGGAATGCCTAAAGGGAAGAGGTTAAAGCCATTGAGAGAGATCCGCAAATGCCGCCTAGGAAATGCAATTTGTGTGGAAGCGAGGACAAAATCATGATAGCGTAAATTGCCCTCTAAGGTTATCAAGGTAGTGCATCATTTGTTTTAGTAATACTAATGCTATTATTTTTAAAACTTTTTAAGTTGGTGCAATAATCTTTAATATGTCTTGCTATTTTGAAATTTTTTAGTGATTCAATGGAACAAGATAATATTGATGAAGTCATGAAGATTTAGAAGATTCCTTTGATGAAGGTAAAGGTTAATACATACTGAATAACTCGTACATTGTCATTTTTAATATAATGTGATTTTTAAATGTGATGAAGCACTTTGTTTATTGATTTTTTAATACGATGAAGTTCTCACTATTAGTGAAGTTTGATCAAGGTTGGCGGAACAAATCATACCACTATTGGTGAGACCAGTTCTATATTTCAGATCTGTTTCAACTTGTTCTTATGTTCTCGCTTCATTTTGATATACAATTTGTTAAAGAAAGATTGAAACTTGTTCTTATGTTCTTTTGTTCTGTTTCCTATCTGTTTCAACTTGTTCTTATATTCAATTTTTTTAAATGTGAATTTCCCTTGTCAACAGGAAAATCCCAGGATGAAGCCATGAGCGACTACATCACCAAGGTGAAGCGATTCTTTGGAAGAAGTCACGCCGCAAATTGAACTGCGTAGTTTATTTGCTGCTCGTTGGTTGCTGTGTGAAAGTATTATTATTTACCTCTTTGCAGTATGAATGTAATCTTATCTAGATTTATTTATGCTTTCAGCAGAAAATGTTCCTACTTGAACATTAGCAATTCTTATGTTGTGTGTGTCTATGAACTGAGAGCCCTTGTTAATGCTGGCTGATTGTTAAAATTCAAAGTTGCGTCTATTGATTGACTCATAAGCCCTTGTGATGTAGTAACAGTGCACAAATGGGGTAATTCGGGGAATTGAGGCTGATTGAATATTGTCAACATAAGCAGAGTTTTTAAGTGTGGCTAATAAGGCGACAAAAAGAACTGCATATGCGCTGTTAATATAGCATAATAAGCTGAATCGAGAGCCACAACCCACTCTTGAAACTCGGATTCTGTAGCCTTTGCTTTATTGGGCTTCAATGTCAACCACCTGCATCTTCTAGCAATTCTGGATTACATTAGAATTGCAATAAATACTTATTTGGAAGTTGGAACTGAGTTGATTTAATTATCTTGTTACCTTTAAGTGAAATTCAACTTCCATTCTAGATTTTCAGTGGCAAGGTTAAGTTAGCAATCAACCGAACGATAGCAATCTTAAGTAGAAAACACTTCCCCCACTTCCTGCATGAGCTCCAACTTTAGGTTACCTCATTCAACAACTTATCTAAAGTTAATTAACATAAAGTCCATTGCATGAGCGCTTCTTTATGATTACATTTGTATGGCAACTTCCTGCATACTCAGGCAAGAGAAACATATACAAATCCAAGGCTAATGATCAAAGGCTCTATCAAATACAAATCTTACTCAACCAATAATACATTCTTACACCCTACTTAGCACAAACCCAATAAAAATACCAAATACAAATCCAAGAAAAATACCAAATAAAAGAACAAATACAACAAGCTTCAACAAATCCATAATATCAATCTCAATCTTTCTCTTTTCCCGCACTTCTCCACTTGACACGGCTCTTGAAACTTGCGGCATCACGCTCGACTGCTTCGTCTGAACAACCTCTGCCTTTGAACCTTCAAACTCCTCTTCATCAGACACCCATTTGAAGAATCCACAGTTACTTACTTTCCAATTAGCGCATCCCAAAAACAATCGACCAGGGTTCGTCTTAGTTCCAGATCTGGAGAGTATAGCCCTCCTCCCACAATGGCATAACAGCCCATGACGAGTGCTTGAAGATGACTCCATGATCCACGTCTACAGATACGGAAGTTTGCACAATTTGAACACAGAAAATGGCAAAATTACACTAAAACCGAACATTCTCATTCTCTTTTACCTCATGCCCATTGTATCATTATCATCTATCATAAAAGTTTCGGCGATCATAGACTAAAGACCAACTCAAAAGACCTCTAAAATAAGTAACAGGGGAGCAAATAAGTTCACAACTAAAATAAATTCACAAGCCACAAATTTCAAATTTCACCCGAACATTAACTGCATAACCAAACACAACTATAATTGATAGTATCAGATCATTTTAAAAATCACACAATTGTATTTTCTTGATCCCAAAACCCATAAATATCAACTCAAACTTAAAAGATCAAACCTGAGTTGGTCGGCGGCGGGGATTAACGGCGGCGGAGCTTGGGGTCACGATCAAGTAGGGAGAGGGCTCGGGTTTGGGGAGAGCGAAGGGGGAGGGTTTGGGGAGAGAGAGGGTGAGGGTCGGTGGTCGGCGACGGAGCTTGGATCAAAACGAATTAAACGATTGGTATTCTCCCTAACCCAAGTTTGCATACACCAAAATTATTTTTTTTTATTTTTTTTTATTTGAAAAAGGACAAGAGAAAAAAATTAAGAAGATGATGAGAAAAAAAGAAAAAGGAAAACTACTAAAAGCAAATCAAGGCAATCACTTTTCAATCACCCTAACTCTAGGGTTAAGCCTAAACTTGACTTAGACCAGCTCCTAACCAAAAATTTCCTTAATGAAAAGATCAAAGTTTACTTGGATAATTAGCCAGGTAAGGATAGTACTAGAGGGAGATCAAAGATCAATTAAGTACCTCTTTCCTTGGGGCTTACATAACCCTAAACCTTGCCTTAGACACCAATTAATCCAAATAAACTTGGACCGGTTCACTTAAGGATTTCTTGTTCCTTAATGAGCTTGAATCCTTAGGGACCAACGTCTAATCAGTTTTAAAAGGCTTGGGTATGTGTAGTGAGGAATTAGTGATTTTTGGGCTAAGGAAAGGGTGATGAAATCCCTCACCTTATATTGATTAATGGGTTTTGCCCTTAAAATATTTTCAAGTGTGTGCCAAATCAAGATGCTCAAATCACTTTGGTGAATTCCTACTATTATATGAAATGCAACCCTAGAAATTAAAAGCAACTAAAAAGGATGCAAAAATAAAAATCTTTTTATTTTTTTATTATGGTCGACAATCAAAGAAATGAAGTTTATTAGGGTCGACAAAGGTAAAATCTTTATTTTTTTATTTTTTTATTTTTTTTATCCTAATTGTCTCTAATGTGAATGAACTATCTAAAGGGTGGAATTGAGAATACTAGAAAGATGAGTTACCCACGCAATCGCTATCCAAAGCCTCGTTGGAGGCAAATCTTCAATCTTGATTCTTCAACTCTTAATCTTCAAGTTCCAAATTCCTTCACAAAAGAAAAACACACAAGTTAAGGAACCAAAGTTAATCAAAATCCTACTTATGCACCATTCCCCGGCAACGGCGCCAAAAACTTGATGGGTAAATTTTGAGTGATTACCTTCGTTGCAAGTATACAACCTTTATCAAGTTATAGTATTTAAGATTATCGATCCCACGAGGAACGGGAAGTAGGAAGAGTTTTGTTCAAGTTTTGGTTCTCAAATTATGCGCATGACAATTAGGAGTTATTCAAATAAAATGAAAGTGAGAAAATGGTGAAAGTGGTTCATGAGAGATAAGAGAGAGCGGATTGTGGATTATGTGCAATAAAACGAGGAAGAAAATGAGAGTGGAGAGATTTAGAAAATGTGTGTGATGAAAACGAGGAAGAAAATGAGTGTGAGGGGGTTTAAAGATGGAAGTGGTAAAGTGAAAATAAAAGAAAATGAGTGTGAGAGAAGGAGGGTGATTGTGATTTGTGTAAATAAAAAGAAAAAAGAAATTAAGAGAGGAGAAAGACAACAAATGAAAAACAAGGATAAGTGCAAAATCAAGAATGTAAAGTATGGAGGATTAGTTAAAGATATGAGGAATCTAGAGTAGATCCACTTAGCTTATCTCAATCTCACATGAATGAGTTGGATTTGTTAGCTAGTTTCAAACAATCTCTAGGGATCCCACAAGTATTAGCTCCACACTTAGAAAAGGGGTAATTTCCTAGAGGGTTCTAGCCTCAAGGTGAATTAAAGGAAAGAAAAATCTATTCTAGAAAGTAAATACAAGAATTAAATACATTGCATGAAAGTAAATTGCATGAAATTAAATTGCATGAAAGTAAATCTAAGCTACAAAGCAATTAAATGAACAAGAAAGAAAAAGAAGAAATAAAAGGAAAACTAACAACTCCTCGATCTTAATCTAATCCTCCTTTGGTCCTTGGATTAGAAGAAGAGAAAGGAAATTGAAGGTGAAAAATTTCATTTATTGTGTAATAAAATTACAATTTTGGAAGGTCTTCTCAATTAAGAGTAACCCTCCTCTCCAAATGGAGTTTTTATAAAATATTTCACAATCTCAAGCCCTCACTCTACCCCTCTATTTATAGATAACAAGAATCTCTCACAACCTTTGGATTTGCCTTGGCCCCCAAGTAACACTCACAACCATAGGATTTAGGTTAGCCCCTAAACAACCCTCATAGCCATAGGATCTCTCCAAATAATCTAGACCATTGATTTAATCCTTGAGAGATGGGCTTTGTGGGCTTTATTTCTTTTGTATTTAATTCCTTTAAGACTCTTGGGCTTCTCTTAAATGCTCTTGGGCTTCTTAGAATTTAACTTGGCATTCAAATAATTGAATATATATCACTTATATTCGGATTTCTATCATAACCTGCTGCTGCTGATGAAATTTTGAGAATCTGGTAACTTAGATGGCTCCGTCTCGTCGAGATAGGCGATTTTTATATATAATATGTTGAATTCTGCTTTCCTGATTGAGAGATATCGCTTTTCTTTGCGGTTGACCATCCCGAGCACGAATTTGACTTTATTTTTCCATATTTGATTTGATTCTCAATTGTAAGCCAAGTTATTAATAATTGACCAAGAAAGTGATGTGTCTTTGAGATTTTGCTTCTAAACTTAGTTGTGGGCTTTGGATTTAGACATTCGGGCTTCATTAGAGATCTTTTGGGCTTGAAATAATCTTCATTTGGGCTCTTATTCAATAATACTCCATTAGCACGCAAATTAAGATAAAAATAGTTATTAGCAGGATATTTATTCATATAAAATAGGTAATTAGGGTATAAATTTGTAATTAAAATGTGATAATCAATTTTGAGGTATGAAATATATATATTTATGTATATATAAACTTTGATAATTTATATATGTATGTATAATTATAAACTTGCAATAATTCAAGATTTACATAATATTACATATTTTCTAAAATTTTAATTTTGGGTCATTTTCTTTTCGAAGTGAAAGGATTAACAAGCCTTTCGTCCACGTATGCCATAAAGTTTTATATAAACCTGACTGACAATAAGGATGTTGTTCAAACTCAAAGGTATTTTATATTTTTTGTGCATTAATATAATTTTATTTTCATAAAATATATTCAGAATGATTAGAATTACCAATATAAGTAATTATTTTTTTGTACTTGTTTTCTCAGTTCTATTGATGCGCCAACTCAATACCAAAATTTTGAGACTGAAACAAGATTACTAAGTACACAAGTAAAGTTTAAAATCGACGACGGTACTATTGATAACATATGTGAAGTGAAGGACTTGAACGACGACGATGTACGTGAATTTTAATATTTTTTCTATTGAATTATTTATTAAATTTTAATATATATTCAATTATAGTTTTAACACTATATGTATATAAAAACTCGATACAATGACAAGAGTTATCTTTTATTACACAAGATACTTGGACCTTTTAATTTAAAGAGCTAAAATGATTTATAAAAAAATATATCAATTAAATTATAATACAATGTCCGGATAAGTATATAACTTAGACCCTCAGGTTAATACTTTAAATCATTTATCATGCACTTTATTTTTTATCGTTGTCTTATAATACACTTGATGATTGAATCGTTAATCTATACAATTTTAGGAAAAAATTGTTTTGCAATATTCAAATCATAGGAATTGAGGAGATGTCGGGTTGCGATATCATTCTCATGCCGATTGCAATAACAACTTGAAAGAGATAAATGGGGTTCTTTCTGCAGTCATCACAAGAAAGAAATCAAATATGTAGAAGAGAGATAAATATAATATTATAAAATTTATAAATATTCATAATTTATATTTTTAAAAATTAAATAAAATAATTTTTATATGACGGAATATGTTAATTAACTTTAGGTACAAACTTATCTTACAAGTGATTGATGGAACACACATCGCTACATTTATAATATTCCACTCACGATGTTCTTCGTTTGATGAAAATTGGTCCTTCGAATTAGCAACTTCAGAGTTTGGTAAATTATCTTGAAATTACATTAAAGTTTTAATATGTTTTTTAATTAAATCGATGGATTTGAAATTTTGAGTATATATTGCTTTAACAGATGCGAAAATAAGGATATTCCACTTGCTATCAAGAGACTAATTGGTAGAAATATGTGTTTCCATGTGAAAGTTACAAAGTTTAACACAAGTAAATGTCTTAAAGACTACATGATTATTAAAATCATTGATAAGGATGTGGATGATGAAAACTCAATGGACTATTACTGGTAACTGATGGTAAGGTAAGACTTCGATAATCTAATTAATAACATTATATTCTATAATTTTATGCAATATATTCATTATTCTAATACTTAGTTTACTTTTATTAAAGGATGAGAAATTCCTTGATATGACACAGGTTGATGGCGATGACAGTCAATTCATTGAATATACTCTAGACTTATCGACACCTGGAAATACATCTGATATAAATTCTAAAAAGACGGTTTTCGATAAATTTAATATTAGTTTCTTTATTTCAAAAATTAAATCGTGTTTATGTTATTCTAAGACGTAGCAATAATCCTTGGTCTCCGCATTGATGGTCCTTGTGTTACAGGGACAGATAGATATGCATGGTGTCGAGTTTGTGAGCAGTTGTTGGCAGTAGCTCCACCCTCGTTGCCCGGGGGGAATGTTAGATTGAAGTGGGTAAAAAATACTTTCTCAATCCTGTTGCCAGAAGATGCATCCCAAGTCATAATCTAGCAACATACTCGTGCATATATTTTGCACATGATTGGGAAGCTTCTATTCCCCGATTCTTGTAAAGATAAAGTACATTTGAGGTAATATAATTATTCCCAATATTTAACTGTTAGTTAAAATTATTCATCTAAAATATCCTTTTATGACATATGGAAATATTAATTGAATAGAACTTGTGGTGAATCCTATTGATTATGCACAATGTTCATGAATTTTAACACTACATCTAATGCACTTTTTTGGTCATTTTTGCTAGATTATGTTAATAATAAAAGAGTTATTTCGCTACTTGATTTCATAATGATTAATAAATGCAAGAGTGCCACAAGAGCCTTGTTTTTGCATATTTAATATATCTTTCTCTGAAAAGTTTACTTGAATAGAACTAAATGCATTTTTTAATATGATAGGTGGTTACCACTTCTCGAGGACTTCAACACATGCGGGACATTATCATAGGGTAGTGCTGTTTTAGCATACTTGTATAAGGAAATGTCGAAAGTTGCTTTTAGGCTAAATAAAGAGCTCAAGGGGTGTTTGACTTTATTACAAGTTTGGGCGTGGGAGAGACTGGTTTTGAAACCAAGATTATGCGAGACACAAGTTTTAGATGGACAGATTCCACTAGGCTGCAATAAACAATTTCGAATCTAATTACTGCAAACTTGATTTTGAATTTTAATTACGGTATTAGATGCAAAACTTTTATCATTCACACAGATGGAACGTCAAAAAATGCTATGATGAGACCCTGATAAGACAGCTAGATTTTTACAGAAATGAGCTCAATCGCATGAAAATTTATCAGGTATTGAATTTTAATTTAAGAAAATTTAAGCTACCGATCTATTTCAAAGAGTTACTAATATGGAATATTTTCTAATTCGAGTGGCTGCCATACAGAGATCACCTACCTCATCTATCACTAATTTGCATGGAGGGGCAAGGCATATGGAGAGTAAGAGTTCCTCTCATCTGCTTTGAAATTATGGAGATGCATGTGCAGGATTACGTGCTTAGACAGTTTGGTTTGGCACAACACGTTCCACAAAAAGTAGAAAGAATAGAGAGAAAGGCGTCCAAAGGTGGGCATCAAATAAACTGGAAAAATGCGCATCATCAGTACATCGCTAGATGGAATGATTTACATTTCAGTATCGTGGAGCAGCTTGATTCTTCGATGTAGGAATCAAATTATATAAGATGGTATTGGGGGATTACTAGGATTACTAGAAGATGGATAGTCAATCAGACCACGGCTCCAGTCGATGAACTCAAGATCTGTGCCCAATAAGGAAGATACATACCAAGGGGTGTAGATGAGAGAGAACTAGTAAGTTACGTAATTTCAGATAGTTTTCCATCCCTTGTTAGTTTTTTTTAATCCATGCAGCATTCTAAAAGTCAGGTTATATTAATTCAATGTTTATAGATTAAGCTCAAGGGGTTTGTATATACTTAGCAACTTAAACCATGTGAAGAAACCTTTCAATATATAAAATACAATTACTCATGGATAAATATAGATTTTAATTATATTATAAATAAAATATGTTTTAGCATACCCGTATAGTTTGCTTATATATACTTTTTTACGTAATTGCAGATAGACGCTATGGATGATATAGAGGGCATTGCAACTGAGAGCCTAGCTACCGCAAGAGGAGATTCTGCACACACATCTCTGTATTAGCAGATAGTGTGGAGGGTTTGTAGAGCTCTTCATCGAACTCATGAGGATCGGCATGATGGTCGCGAGGAGATGGTGCATGAGGAGGATCTCTTATATGCACGCTGACAAAATAGACGAAGACGAGGTGGATCTTGCTCGCACGACAATAAAGCTGGTCCGTCACAGCCCCACACGCAACCGGAGAGCGAACTTGTACAACCTCAAATTGATGGAAGATGATGACGATCTGAGCGGGTACGAAGAGGGAGACAACGGGGGAGGGGCGGACTTTTAGGTTGTATGTGATAGTTTATTGGATTTTCTGCTTAGACTCTATTTGTAAATAAATATACTTGATACATTTGGATTTGTGGCAATATTTTGGAATATGGATATACAATGTGTTGCCGCTGACTTTATCTATTGTGTTGTGATATTTTGGATTGATTATATGTGTTTTAAGTTATGTTTATTTCTTAAAATTTATAAGTTATATAAGAATTATATTGTTTAGATATGTTTATGAGGTGGATTTATATTTTTTGTGCACATGAAATATTGTATATACGCAGGATATAAGTCGGAATAGAAGCGTGCATGTTCTGGGGGTTTTTGTAAAGCCACGGGACTAGTAGTCCTATGAATTTTCTGCTAGTGCACAGAAAACCCACGGGACTACTAGTTCCGTGGGTTTTCTATGTGGTGTTTAGAGGGTGATTAGCAAGTCCCAAACACACGGGATTACTAGTCCCGTGCGCTTTGAAACCCATATTTTGTAAAATCGACCTCTCTTTGGTGAGCCTTGATGATCTGGCCAAAAAGAGGTCGATTTTACTAAATATTTAGCAAAACGATCGTTTTTACTAAATATTTTCCAAAATGGGTCTCCTTTAAAAAATTCTCCATATAGAGCCGGAGAAAAATGTGTTATGACAAAAGTTTAAAGAGACACGTGTGCCTAATAAATGCATTGGAACGCTGTACGCTACACAGACCTTTCACTGAATCCTCCACAATCTTACAGCGCCGAGGAAAAATATCATCGGAGCCAAGGGCACCGCGGGCCCCAACGCCTTCCTTCTTAGCCCCCAACATTCCCACAAAATTACAGTCCTACCCTTCCCCACCTCTCTTTTTCCCCTTCTCCTTTTGTGGTCCTGCTCTCTCTCTCTCTCTAGCACTGAAGAGCCCGGAGAGGGTCTCCCTCTAAACGAAAAAAAAAAAAAAAAACCCTCACCCTAATTTTTCTCATCATTCTTCGCTCAAATCTGTAAATATCTCTAAGTGATCGATCGACATCATGTCGCTGCGATTGGATTGAGCTGGGAATCGGAGGAGTGAGAGATGTATAAGCGAGGGATCGGATCGAAGTCCGAGATTGGGGCGATCGATCGGAAGCGGATCAACGACGCGCTCGACAAGCATCTGGAGAGGGCGTCGCCGTCGACGTCGAGGGGTCTGAGCAACGGGAAGGAGAAGGATCGGGTTTCGATGCCGGCGAATTCCTCAGGAAAGAATCCTGATCAGAGCTCTGGATCGATGGCCAAGAACAAGTGTTCCAATGGTGATATTTCTTGAATTTTGTGATGATAATACTTATAATTATTATTATTTAATGTTTGGTGGATAAGATTGGTGCTTCCTAGGTTTTTGAAAGAAGTGTGTGAGTTTGGGGGAATAATTTGTGGGTAATAAGCAATGTGGGATCTTTGTAGTGATGAACTGAATCACTCTGTCTTTGGTTGAAAATGAGTGCAAGTGAAAGACTGGTGCCATAATTTCATTCTAATTTTATTGTTTTAGAACCATACTTTATACGAGGCTTTGGAGAACTCACCCCTAAAAGCTAGGGTTAGAAGGAGGTAACCCAAATCCTTTACAGACCCACATTGACTCTCCAGTTGTCGGGACAAAATGGACCCGAACTTACCATGCCCATGGGCTAGCTTTGCAGTAACCTAGTCCCATTCGAACCCTGCAGTCCTGATGTCAGCCATTTGACTTTGCACTAGACTAATCCTGGATGAACACAACAATGCCAGCGTCACCAACACGCAAATCTCGCTTGCATATTGGAAGATGGGGCTGGTTCTGATGTCATTTGTAGGAAACCAAGGAAAACTCACCCCTAAAACTAGCTGTTAGAAGGAGAGAGCCTGAATCCCTTATAAACCCTAGCATAAATTTTATAGAGATGCACATATTTGTTTTGGTGCATTTGTGAAGATATTTGGTATGTTGAAAGTTTGTAACTAGGAAACTTGATATCCAGCATTGCTCAGTCAAATGTGACTTTGGTAACCAAGTTGTTTTGTTTAAGAATCAAATTAAGTTTTGGGACCTGTAATCTGTCATGTCCACATACATTTGTTAGCAAGATTTTCATAACCATTATGTCTTGCACATATGCAATATAATCTCATGACTTCCCATATTTTATTTCTGGTTAATATTGCTTTTGACTTGTTGCCATTTTGCCAAAATTCGCACCTACTCATTTTTTATTTGCTTTTGTAACTACTTTCCTCTTCAGAAGTATCAGAGACAGATAGTGAAGAGTCGGATGTTAGTGGTTCTGAAGGTGAAGACACATCTTGGATTTCATGGTTCTGTAATCTAAGAGGGAATGAGTTTTTCTGTGAAGTTGATGATGAGTACGTACAAGATGATTTTAACCTCTGTGGTCTAAGCAGTCAAGTCCCATACTATGAATATGCCCTTGACCTGATTTTGGATGTTGAGTCGTCTCATGGTAAGCCTGATCTCTTCTATGTTATAGTAGTTCTATTATCATTTTGTTATCTTTGGTCAGAAGTGATCATCATCTGCCTATATATCATTTGTTGACATCATGACTGACACTGAATACCTTAGTTTGCTTTGTGAAGCAATTCTTTCTCATATATCATTGTTAATCTTGTTTAGAAGGTGTTTCAAGCAGTATGGCATGGTCATTTTTTCTTTTACACATTTATGTACAGTAAGGACTGTCTGCCAACAAAATGATAGAGCATATCCAGCATTATTTTATTTTATTTTCAAAACCAAGGTCAAATTTGTAAGACTTCACTACTAACTTCGAGTTAGGTTGTGGATGTTGTAGTAATTTTGAAACGAGAAGAATCTTTGCTTGACCAAACTTTTAAGATGGTAATTTCTGTTTCACTCATACAATTTAGTAAGCTTCGCTTTGTTTGGGTAGCAAACCCGTCTAACAAGACATTTTCTTTTGAAAGAATCTGCATCTTGTTTTCCTGTTGGGCTCCACTCTAAGCTAACCTAAATCTACTAGTTGGTCTAGCTCCTTCTGAAATTTCCTTCTAAATAATTATTTTGCATGCTCAATTTTAGGACATATTGACTGAATAGGAGATGCTATACTTGATGACTATACTACTAACTACCAAGTGCCAATATGACTTGATGTACTATCTTTCCAACTTTGAACACAAAATTATCTTGATCCAGGCGAATAGTCACACACTACGTTTTAGATGATTAGACACCAAATGATGGTGTGTATCATTTATCCTATGCAGCACATCAGTTGAAATTAAGGAAATTTTATTTAGTGGTAGCTAACACAACTTTTGCTCATCCATATTGGTACAGCTAAATGATTGGCATGAAAGGCTTTTCGTGTAACTTCTTTTTTATGTTGAAGTTGGTAATATATATTGTGGTTTTTCGTTTTGTTTAATTGGCTATGTGGCTGAAAAATATGCCATTGATTGTGAAAATATGTGGTATTGCCTCTTATTTGACATTTGTTCTTCATTGATGTGTTTTCAGATGCTTTTTCATGTAGTACTAGGTACTTGTTTATGACATTGCATTAATTACATTATATTCAATCGACATAATTATACATCTTTCCTAAATTCTATTACTCTAGCCAAGCTTTTTAATTGAACATGATGATTCATGCCTCCTTGTGGGTTTTAGCATTTTTGGTCATTAAATTAGGAAGTTTGCTTGTATCAAGCTTTTGTCAATCGACATAATTATGCATCTTTCCTAACTTCTATTACTCTCGCGGCCTCGCCAAGTTTTTTACTTGAAAATGATGATTCATGCCTCCTTGTGGGTTTAAACATTTCTGGTCGTTAAATTATAAGGTTTACTTGTATCAAGGTTTTGTCAATCGACATAATTATGCATCTTTCCTAAATTCTATTACTCTAGCCAAGTTTTTTACTTGAACATGATGATTCATGCCTTCTTGTGGGTTTAAGCATTTCTGGTCGTTAAATTAGGAGGTTTGCTTGTATCAAGCTTCTGGCATCTGAAAGTTTTGGATTCCTATTATTGAGCTTCGAAGGTTTGCTAAAACGTAGGTGAACTAGTTAAATCTCTTGCTGGCTGAATCATGTTTGATTCATAAAATCTCATATTGTCAATTATGACCACTCTTTGTACATTTTTCTGTAATTTTCTAAGTTCTTTATCCATGAGAACATATTTAATCCTGGGTATCTTTAAAATGCTGTGTTTTGATGGAGGGTAGAGAAGGGAAGGGGAAGAGAAATTTGAGTTTAACCTTGTTTGGGAGTTTTATTGGGAGGGCAGAGGAGGGGAAGGTGGGAAAATTTTAGGCTAAAATCCTACACCCCAAATCGGGCGGTAAAGGAGGGGAAGGAAAATTGACAATTTCCTTCCCTTCCCTACCATTCCTTCCCTTCCCTTAGTGAGCTCCCAAACAGACTTAAAGGTTAGTTTGCCATGTGATTACACTTTTCTTTGTCATAATACTCATTGTTTATATATTCATAGCATCTTTTGGTTCCATAACATCTGCTTGTTACTGTGTCAAGTTGTTGTCTTTGTTGTTCCTCTGCTTATATTCATCTAATCTATCCCGGTCTTTTAAACTGTTGCCTTTGGAATACATTTTGATCTTTGAGGTACTTTAGCTTCCTTGCTCCCACACAATTTTTTGTTTCTGTTTCACTGTAGCTTGGCGCCTGCTGTTTTCCACATTAAAACCACTTTCTAAACCACTCTCTTGCATTCAAATTTTCTCAGATAGGTTTAGTCACTGATATCAGTTAATTTTTGTAGTATTGGATCATCTCTACTATATTAAGAAACATCTCTACTGTATAATGAGAGGCCCAGCTGCACACTCTGACTGTGAGTGTGACCTAAACTTACATAATGGCCCTGCTTTTTTCTCTACTGTATATATATAATTCTGGTTTTACTTCTAAGTGTTCATTTTGTGGCATTAAGAAATGGAAAGAAAATTGTTTTTTATGCAGCGGGCCCTTCTAATCAGTCTTTTGTATTAATTGCTTCAAGGTTGTGGAAACTGGAAGCAGAAAGTAAGGCCCAAATGGTCTTCAACAATGAGAAGTAGTCTTCTCTTTTTTCTCGGAAGCTTAGAAATCAATACTAAAATGTTAATTTTTTAAATATTAGTAAACAAAAATGAACTACATAAAATGTGAAAATAAACTTGAAGCAGGTTTAAAGTGCTCCCGAGCAGCTACAGCTTCTATAACGACCCGTTCTTACCCATATGTATAAGAAATAGATTTTGTGCATATCTATTAAGCCATTTTTCATAACTCCCATGCAAGTGACCTGTAACCTTTATACGAGATAGAACTATTTTTTAAACCCCTCCTTTTACATGGTGCCTTTGCTTTAAAAGTTCAAGCACCTGAAAGTATTAAATTTTAGGAGCTGAATCCGTGACCTAACATGCAGAGATAATTTCACATTTGTGACCACCTTGAATTTGTGACTTTTTTGTGTATGTGTCTACATGTAATTTTGGGTTTTCACTAGGTACGTTTCTAGCCTTTTAATATTGTTATAGTAGTTAGTGGATTAGAGCTAGGGTAAGAATTTGAGGAGGCTCTGATACTATGTTAGATGAGAGAGTTAATCAGCCTCTCCCCTCTATGCTTATTTATAATAAATCAGAAGTACAATAGTTATCCCACGAGCAACATGGGACTAAACCAAGACTAAACCTCTCATAACAAATATGAACAGCACATGCCACTAATCTAGTTGTTATGGATGAAACTGTGCATGAATGTGGATGCACCACCTGCTAGCTGTCATGGTGAATTAAGAAGTGAATAAGCAAGAAGAGATTTTTATGTAGAAGAAATAGGAGGAAGAGATATGTCCTATTTACAGTCATCTATCATCATCAGCAGCTGCTCTCTCTACTTCCTACCTTTCCTCTCCCACTTGATGCTGCCAAAAGAGGAAAAGGAGAATGGATCAGGTTGTGACCTGTGTTACTTTTTTCTGCAGAATGGGAACGTGGAAGTGATATATCCTTGAATCCTTCCACGAGTGTGAAGCAAAGCGGCTTTAGTCAGCAACATGGTGCAGTGGCAGTATGGATCATTTTTTTATCTCTGTTGAAAAATATGTATAGTTATCATGCCATAGAATAGGGTCCTTGGTTTCTTTGTTTGTATTCCATGGTTGCAACCAGGAAACCTGTGAAATCATTGACCTAGAGGGAGCCCTTGAGTTTTATCTTGAAAATCATCAACAAACATGCTTGATATCTGCCCTGTCAAAATTTTAAACTGACCAACATGGTTGTCTTTTCACGATTGTCAAGAAACTTGTGTGTGCAACAGTGCGAGTCTCAAATAGCTTAATATTAGAAGCCTGTATTAACCTATAAGGAGAAACCGTCCATCATCTTGTAAAAAGACGTGAGATTGAGAAGGGGAACTTAACAGTGTTGGTTGGGAGAAATAGAGTTTGGAGGATTAAAGCTTCTCTGCAGATCATGAAAGAATAAAGATTGAAAGAAAGAGAAAAAAGCAATAGGGAGAATCTGATAAATCTCTCCAACCTATCTTATCTTCTTATGTTCTCTGATTTCCTTTATTGTTTTCAGCCTGTTACTCAGGTTTTACCAAAGAAGAAGATGATGACAATTAAAAACATGTCATACTAGAAAACTAAATAAAAACCCTTAAAAGCTAGGAAATAGCAGTCATTCTCTTATGGACTCAAGAAGCTGCCGGGTGGCTTCGATGTTTCACAGCCATAGGAAATAATATTTTTTATTTACAAACCAATTGCTTAGTTCTTAATATTTTTGCTTAGTTCCTAATGTCTGTCTTTATCAAGACTTAACCTTTCCAAATAACCCTCAGCTCTAATCTTCAACCTAGCTTATACAATCCTATTATGAATTTATGATGATTTATTCCATTTTCTGATCAGCATCTCAAACTGTCATATATGTGGCTGGAATGGTAATAATTTTTACAGGAACTTCTGTTCGTACAGATACCTTTTTCTCGCAATGAACTGCATTATTTGCTTGCGCAACAAAGAGAGCAATTACACTCTTGCTTTTGTACATTTAGCACAGACTATACGTCTAGCCTTTCATTTCTGTATTATTGATAGTGCTCGTTCACTGGGACTAACTCGTTGCAAAATGTTCAAAACAATGCTTTCATTTTAATCAGTGAGATTCTTGACCCTTTTCCTCTTCCTTCCCCCACCCCACCCAAACACAATCCTATATTGAGATGTTGATGGCCTCACTACTAACTAATTTGATAGGGTCTGCTTCTTTTTCACTGTGTCTGTCTACTATTAAACATCAGTTGATCTCAGTTTTCCACTGTATGCATGTGTTAATATGCAATTGATACATTACAATGAGGAATTTGGTATACGGAAAGAATTATAACATTCAGGAAGTATGGGTGCGCTAAAATAGAACATATTGAGAGGTTTCTATGCATGTAAAGAAACAAAGTCAAATTTGAGAAAGGTAAGTGGGTATAGATGCCCCACCCCCCCCCGGCGAAAAAAAAGAAAAAAGAAAAAAGAAAAACAGAACTAAAGGCAGATTTAGTGGGCTAGCTGTGTATCTTGTAGTATTTTAAGCATACAGAAGAGACTAATATGTGTTTGTATAAAAGAGGAAATATCTACTGTAGGTAGCGTAAAAAAGAAGTGAAAAGGATCCAAGGATTAGCATGATAGTATCTATTATGTGTGGAAATGGACTAAAGTAATTTATTTCAACATGTCCGCAGACAGCAGAAGGATTGCACAACTATAAATATGTTTGTTTGTGAGCATATATAGTTTTCTATATATAAATTTATTTGTTTATGACTGTATGTGAAAATAGCATTCAAGAATGATGTTATACTACGATATTTTCAGAAACCATGCATTGCACAAGTTTCTATGGATTATATGCATATTCATAATGAGATGATTAGACCGATTGATGTGTGTGAAAACAAATGTCGGACATAGATGTGCCTGACTGGCACACATGGCTTGCATTGGATACAGATGGATATGCCAGTTTCAGTGTAGGCAAGTGCCTTCCATATCATTGTTATGCAAACAAGGACATTAACATGCTTCATATATAAAATACACTTTTCCTTTAAAACTCATGGCAAGTTTGGGGCATCAATCTTTCCTCTTGACTTTATTCTGAAGAAAGCTCAGTCTGTGAGTGTTGCGTAACCTGCTAGATATTTGTGTGATATGTAGAAGACTCTTGCATTCTGATAGAAGTTAAATCATATAGTTCTGCGTCTTGTATGGATATGTTATCTGGCCAGTGAGCATAAGTTGTATCATCAGGCTAAAAGATAATCAGTTCTACAACACTTGCATAATAAAATCTTTTTCCTGATATTAGTCATATCAAGTTGAATCTGACCTCAAAACTTCACATATGCAGTTCCCTTCTATATTCCTTGTGGTTCTTACTGGAAAAGCACTTCCTTTCTGTCTTGAATCTGCCTCAGATGTTATACTTCTGGCTTATTGTTAAAGTGCATGTGGTATACATCTCTACTGAAGTATTTTAACGCGATCAAATTTCGGATTTACTAATGAATCAAATTCCATTATCGCGTGTGATATATTCCCCATTTATTGACATAAATCTTTAGGCCCAGTTGTCAAGCAGTAGACCTCTCCTTATTTCCATAATTCCAGCTGGTTAATATTTTAGCATCTGTGTGTCACAGATATGGATGGGGTTCCATTCAAAGATTTCAATGTTGTGTTGTGGTATAATCCATGTGGAATACTTCTGCAAGCTTGGTATGGCACTTCATTACATGATTGTTATATAAAAATGAAAAGGAAGCTAATTTTACTTTTTTCTTATATCTTCCTTACTCATAAAACAGTTAGCACAAATTAATAGATTTAATGAATCCCAGTGTTCAGAAATCACTCATAGGGCAAGAGATTCATTCATTTAATTCATATATCAGTAGACCATAGGCATTTCATATAGCATATCAAGGTTGCAGAATGACTTCAGCAAATGCGCTTGTATTTAATTCTATTCTTTGTGAAGAGTAAGTTTGCATCCTATTTTCAGTGAATGCTGTTCAGGAATCATTAAAGTAAAATGAGGTATATAAGAAGACATTGTGTGTTCTGATATCTATCTCATTTGAAATATCAAGTGAGTAACCTTTGCTTCTTGCAATTGAGCAGGTGACATGTTCACGGAGGAACAAAATGAACTAGTTGAATCAGCAGCAGAGATGCTGTATGGTCTTATTCATGTGCGCTACATTTTGACCAGTAAAGGGATGGCTGCTATGGTGAGATATCATGCATTGACCTTTTGCATTTACATAGTTGCCTCAGCTATTCTGTGCTGATTTTATCTGATATTTTTGCTTTTGCAGCTAGATAAATTCAAGAATTACGATTTTGGAAGGTGTCCAAGAGTTTACTGCTGCGGTCAGCCCTGCCTTCCTGTTGGTCAATCAGACATTCCTCGATCCAGTACCGTCAAAATCTACTGTCCTAAATGCGAAGATATATATTATCCGAGATCCAAGTACCAAGGCAGTATCCTTTCATTACAATATCTTATTCAAATCTTAAAAGATAAAAATATAAATGAAATAATTCTTCCATCCTTTCCAACTCCACATTGTGCATTTATCAAGCTCTGAAGTGATTTGTCGGCCATCTTATAGGATGATGAACTTTGTTTCCGATATCAATAACATGCATTTACCCCTATATATATGAGAAAAATGGTGGAAAGCTCCTATAAACTTAAGTGGATAGGAAATAGTCATCCACCAAGTTTTTTATCCATTGATGTTGCCTTGGGATCCATGAAAATTATGAAGAGTCTTTTAAGATTTGTGCCATCAAGATTTGTGCCATCAAGATTTGTGCATCTCTTGATGGCACAAATCTAAACACAAGATGAGTGGATAAAAAATTTGGTGGACAAGGGCTCCTATCCACTTAAGTTGATAGGAGCTCATCTTAGAAAAATGTAGGAACTTGGTACTAAGCATAAATTTTGTGCTTGGTAGTGAGGTGTCTCATACCCATCCACTCTCCAACCCATGTGAATGTGGTCCCCCATTTGAATGAGTGGATGGGAATGAGCCACCTCACTACCAAGCACAAAAATTTGTGTTTGGTATCAAGTTCCTCCATATTGCTCATATACATATATATATGAGAAATATGGAGGAACTTGGTACCAAGCACAAGTTTTTGTGCTTGGTAGTGAGATAGCTCATTCTCATCCACTCTCCAACCCAAGTGAATGTGATCCCTCATTTGAATGAGTGGATAGGAATGAGACATCTCACTACCAAGCACAAAATTTGTGCTTGGTACCAAGCTCCTACATTTTTCTCATATATATATATATATATATATATATATATATATATATATATATATATATATATATGCTTCATATTTTGGTAGCATTCATCCATTGGCCCATTATGCATTCCGGCTTAGATAATGCTAACTAGACTACAATTGGTAAATATTACTCCTCTTCACTACAAGACATAAAATCATGGGATCCTTTCTCATGGAAATTGTGTCTCTAAGCACCCTACAATTTTGTGTTCTATAGTACACGAGCATGATGCAATGTGGAGTTAGCATTACCCTTTTTGGCATTACAGATAAGTTTATGCATATTAATCATCAGTAAGAAACTCTTGCAAGTCTATTTGCACATTTGCTCTGTAGTTATGCTTCAGTTGAGATCTTAACTTTGTTAAGACATTGATGGTGCTTACTTTGGGACGACGTTTCCTCACCTGTTTCTGATGACATATGCTCATCTTAAGCCACAGAAGACATCTCAGCGATATATTCCAAGAGTATTTGGCTTTAAACTCCACAAGCCATAATTCTGGATTCAAGCATGACTCTGCACCGAAGAAACAGTACTGTAGCAAGTGGAGTCGGAAGAATTCCAGGGCTAAGTGTTTGTGTTGCCCTCATATTAAATACCGGGGAGATGTTTATTCATCGTGCTATTGTTTATTTTTTAAGTAGTTGTAGTGTCGAAGCGTTTGTAACATCAAAAACTCTGAAAGCCTGTTTGTTGTTTATATTCTATTCTGAAATCTAGTTTGTGTACTCATGGTTGTTCTTTGGGTTAATTTCATATAGGCCCCCTGCTTTATTGTTGTTTTGAACTTACCATCATGTAACTTCATTCGACTCTTTAATGCTCAGATAGACTTACTAGTTTCACCGTGGGACCAATACCTGCTAAAATATCATGCAGGGTAAGTGCCATTGCGAAATGAAAGTACGGGCATAGTAAGTTCAAAACAACGATACTGCAGGGGTTTAAGTGCAATTAACCCTTGTTCTTTTATGGTGCACGTGTTTTCGGCTTGTCATTTTGAAAGTCTATTTGATGGAGAGATGGAAGGAGACTTGTTGGTGGCTGGGAGTTATGCAAGCAGGGGATAAGAGCTAAATGCAGCCATCAGCCTGATGTGATTCATGCCTAACTCCTTATCTAAGTTTTGTCTAGTTGCGACAGAAGCAAAGCCCTGATGGGGATGGATGGGGTGGATTGGGACACAAAGGATCACTTATTAAACTACCACCCTCAAACTTGAGATTCAAATGCTCTAGTCCAATTTGTAGGGGAATGATGGAGACAATTTGGATATTGTTTGTTTGCTAGTGAGTAATCGTGCTCTGTTTGCTGCTGCTTGTCCTTTTTTGTGAATGAGTTAATGGTTATGAATCATAGTCATTCATGAAGTTGGCAATGTATATACTAGGGTTTTTTAAACTATCTTTACTTTTACTCGAAACCACCTTTTGGATTTTTTTTTTGAAATGAAAACCACATTTACTTGCTATTATTTTTGCAATGTCACACCTTTTGACTTGAAAAAACATCCACTCATCAAAACTACTGTTAGACCCCCAAATCTTTCATGTTTTGATATTAGTCCCTGAAGTCATCATATTTTGAAAACTAGTCCCCCAAATCTCTCTCTCTCTCTCTCTCTCTCTCTCTCTCTCTCTTCTTGCTTCTCTAAGATTAAGGCAAATTTTCATAGAGGGAGATAAAAGCGAGAGAAGAATGAAGCAAATCCTAATCCTAACTCCTCTCTCTCAATTTCTTTTTTCCTTCTCTAAAATTAGGGCAAATTTTCATATAGAGAGATAAAAGTGAGGGAAGAGTGAAGCAAATCCCAACCCTAACTCTACCACTAACCCTAACCATAATCCTAACATTTACCCAACCATAACCCTAATTTGAACCATAATCCTAACCCTAATCTTAATAAAGAGTGAGTTAAGGGGGGCGCATGTGCAAAGCATGTGCTTAGAGAGAAGGGCATTTGTGGAAGAGAAGGTAAATTTTAAACAGAAATCGGAAAAAATTGTGACAATGCAAGGATAAGAGCAAGTAAAGGTGATTTACATAATAATAATAATAAATCCAAAAAATATCTTCCATCAATTTAAGTAAAAGCAAAGGTAATTTCCATGTAAAAATCCTATTTTCTATAGTATAATATATATATTTTTTATAACCCAACCCAGAATCGAACTCAAAATTGTTAGAGCCATATTGGAACCTCCCACCATCTAGGTCACCCGCAGTGGGTTAGAGTATAATATGCTGAGTGACTCTTAAGCTCAGACTAGGAGTTGGTACAAACTTGGACGGTCATACAATAAAAACAAGAGAGGTCAATTAACCATGACATATTAGAAACGAAGTTAAACATTTATAATTTGTCTGAATTAGACAAGTGGCCAATTACTCTTGTTGGTTGATGGAAACTAGGACATTTTTATTTTGTTCTTGTTTTTTATTTATTGAATAATTAATGTCCATCTCATCAAGCGCATTACTTAGTTGATAAATTTTAACATCTCCAACATTTTTAAGTTTTCAACGATTAGTCCGTAGTAAACTCCTTTGCAAACAAGCTTTTGAAAAGTTTAGAAGCCCTCTACAAGGAAATGTATAGTCAATAAAAGCTGTACCTAGAGGAACACTAATTAATTTTCAATTTTATTCTTAAAATTCCACTCGCCCCTAATAAACAAATCACCAGTCTTACTGACCATTTCTATAATCAAGATGATATTGAAAGAGTAGTAAAAGGTCAAAAGGCAGGTTAATACTGAGATAAATAAAAACTTAGGGCTAGTTTGGTATTGTTGGAGCTTATGATAAGTTGCTTATATAAGCGAGGTTATAGAAGTAACTTATATAAGCTATTGAAATTAGTCGTTTGGTATACTCTATCTAAAGATCATTATGAGTGAAAATTGATAAAATAGACATATATCAAAATAAACAATATACTTTTAGGACATATAAAATTATAATGTGAAAAGATAAAGCGATATATGATATAAAACTACAAACAAGAAGTTGTTTTAAAATCATTCTTAAGTTGCTTCTAAAACACCTCCTCAAAAGCAATAACACTTTCAATAAGTGTGCAAAAATATGTTTTACCAAACACTATTATTGGTCTTCTTTAAGAAATAAGTAGAAGCGAAAAAAAAGACCCTAGAGGATTAAATGGTATCATCTTCTTTTCTTGTAAAAAACCCTATGAATTTAGATCATGTCTAGTATGAGGAAATATTTAAAGAATAAATGCATAGAAAGGCAACTTTATTCATAAAGATATAAGTTCATGATGTTTAAGTACCAATTAATATGATCTACATAACATTGGAATGCCATCTATATCTATATTACTATATTAAAAATTTAAGGTAGGGAAAATTTGAAAGAAATGGGAAAATTGTACTTCACCTCACTAAAGATATGAGGATAATTTGGTTATTTCATACAATTTTTTCTTTTCTTATCTTTTTCTTTATTTCTAGAGCTTCCTTAAACATATCATAGAGCTTACTAATTAATTATCTTTTACATGGTATATATATACAAAAATATAAATATATATATATTTTCCATGTAAATAAATATAATAAAACAACAATTAGAATTTTAATATATTCCAATATCACTATTATTGAAACTGTATATCTAAATACTTAGTTTTAAAGTAATTAAATAAAGTAATCTAAAGATGAAATATGAAAAAAATCTTCTTAATGACATATCTAGGAAAATTATGTCATTATTCAAATTGAAATATATGTCATAGCCAATTTTGAATAAGGTAAGATAAAATATCACACGTAAGATAAAATATCACATATTAAATAGAACAAATATTATAAAAAGATCTTACAAATATCTATGATACATTAGGGTATTAAAATGATCCTTTTATATAAAAGTTAGAAGAATTAAGTGCATGTTTGGTTATCATGATGATTTTGTTGTGTGTTTTTCTAAAACACATCATGCGAAAGTGTTTATCTCCAAAAGTATTTTCAAACACCATGGTGAGTGTTGTTTTATTAATACTAGTTTGGCTTTATAACATAAGTATGAAACATATTATAAATATATTGAATATTAATTATATTAGAATATATTGTAATTAATACATTATATTAATAATATTTTACATTATTATATAATGTATTATAACAATATATTATAATAATATATTTGATTTTAAAAATATTATGTTAATTATTATAATTACATATTATTTTCAAATATTAATATATTTAACTATTTTTGTATTAATATCTTATTGCTATTTATTATATAATATAATATTATATTTGCAATATTATAATATTATGTAATCATTAATATAACATTACATTATAAAATAATATATTATTAATATTTTAACATTAAGTAACATATTATAGTTATTAATGGATTAGATTTAACTAATGATAATATAATATTATTATATTATCAAAAACTTATTGTTATATTAATATTTATCATCAATATATTATTTTATCATTAGTAAATTATTTTACCATATAAAAATTATTATACCAATATTATTTTATTATAAAATAATTTATCATTTCTTCTAAAATATATTTAATTATTTCAGTGAGGTGTTTTAGTTTTCATTAAATATAATATTATATAAATATTATAATTAGTAATGGTATTTCATTTTATTTATTAAAACATTAGCAATATATTATTTTAAAAGTATAACATTATGTTTCTAGATTAGTATATTATTATATCACTACTATTATTTTTAAAGTATTAACTTATTATATAAATTAATAATAATATATTTTTATATCATTATCATATTATTGTATCATATCGATCATATATTAAACATTAGTAATTAATATGTTATTATATTATCATTAATGTATTATTATTACGTAACATATTTTAATTTTAATATAATTTATTTTATTTACTTTATTTTATTTAGGCTAAATTGCACTTAAATACTATAAAGTTTTCCTGCTCCGTCACTTCTACATAACAAGTTGTAGTTTGTGGCAAAGAAATACCATAAATTGTTACGCTTAGTACCATCGATCATGCAAACGTGAAAAGTTTTACTTGAATATTTTTATATGATACTTACATACTGATTTTAGAGCTTTTAACTATTCATATTTATTAAATTTTCTATTAAATCACCTAGAATTCTTTCTCATGCTTATCATAGTTCTACTTTAAAATAGAGTTGAGATATGTCTAATAATAAATTTAACAAATATAAATTGTAAAAGTTAAAAATTAACATGTTAGTGTCATATGGAAACAAATGAGGAAACTTTCATGTTTGCATGATCGAGAAACTAACATGTCAATTCTTTAATAACTTATGGTATGTTTACGCCATAAAATACAACTTATGGTATATAAGTGACAGAGCGGAAATCTTGTGGTATTTAAGTGCAATTTAGACTTTTATTTACTAAATGTTACTAATATATTTTATTAGCTGCAATGTAATATTATATAATAAAGATGTAGATAATAAATATATTAGTTATAATATAGTATATTGTGTTAGATATTGTATTATACTCAAACTCAAGCACCGGACTTAACATAAGTGTGGTGTTTTTGGTTTGAAAATGGTTTAGCTTAAAAACACTATGGAGCCCCAATTAATAGTGTTTTTAGGAACACCGTGTCTATCGATTTATATAATTGAAATACAATAAGTTATGAAAGATTTTAAATAATTTATGGAAAGTATTTCCAAATTACATCTATAGTAGTTTACTTTAACATCCCAATGAGAAGTTTCTATTGTTCCATTTTGGCACCACATGTATATGGTATTGATTGAACAATATATATATATATATATATATATATATATATATATATATATATATATATATATATATATATATATATATATATATATATATATATATATATATATATATATATATGAAGGAACTTGGTACCAAATAAAACTTTTTGTGCTTGATAGTGAGGTGACTCATTCTCATCCACTCACTCAAATGGGGGATCACATTCATATAGATTGGAGAGTGGATAGGAATGAGACACCTCACTACCAAACATAAAATTTGTGCTTGGTATCAAGTTTCTACATTTTTCTCTCACACACACACACATACACACACACACACACACACACACACACATATATATATAAATTTGTGCTTGGTACCAAGTTCCTACATTTTTCTCATATATATATATATATATATATATATATATATATATATATATATAGAGCAAGGTTCCTATAAAGTTAAGTTGATAGGGAATAGTCATCCACCAACTTTTCTATCCATTGATGTTGCCTTGGGATCCGTGAAAAATATAAAGTCCACTTTGAGATTTGTGTGCATCTTGATTTCACGGATCTCAAGGCAAGATCAATGGATATAAAAGTTGGTGGACACTCCTCCCTATCAACTTAAGTTTATAGGAGCCTTACTCTCTCTCTCTCTCTCTCTATATATATATATATATATATATATATATATATATATATATATATATATATATATATATATATATATATATATATAGAGCAAGGTTCTATAAAGTTAAGTTGATAGGAATAGTCATCCACCAACTTTTCTAACCACTCATCTTGCTTTGGGATCCGTGAAAGATATAAAACTCACTTTGAGATTTGTGCATCACAAATCTCAAGACAAAATGAGTGGATAAAAAGTTGGTGCACCACTATTCATTATGAACTTAAGTTCATAGGAGCCTTGCTCTATATATATATATATATATATATATATATATATATATATATATATATATATATATATATATATATATATATATATATATATATATATATATATATATATATATATATATATAGACAAAGTGACAAATCGAGAAGAAAAAAAAAAGTGAAATATCATTTAGATAAAAGCTTCCATAAGAATAAAACAAGACTAAAATGTATCGTTATGAACAAACATATATCCTATAGTTTATCTTTAGATAATCCTATATAACGTTTGTTGTCATCACAGACAACATTTACCTTCAAGAATAAAACTCTGTATCGGCAAATCGACGATTAATAATGACACTATGCATGCTCAAGGGACTAGATGAAGAAGATCTGGGGACGAGCCCTTGCATCTAGTTTTTGAGGGGAAGAAGTTAAATTTTGTTTCAACGAGGCATGCTTGGGTTAATGGTGTATATATTGTGATTTGATCAATGAAATTCTACTTACTGGCCAAAAAAAAAATATAGATATTATCCTACTAACATTATTATTACTATTATTTTATTGTTTTACTTTTTATTATTTTAAATTTTACTTTTATAGAATTATTTTTTTAATTTTAATTTTTAATTTTTAAAATATAATCCTATATCAAAACATATGGTGAAAAATTCGAAGGTTCATCAAATTAGTTAAGGAACAAACAACTAAAATCCTTACACACAAACTTGTAGTCATGCCTACAGTCTTCTCCATTTAATAGGCTGGCTTATTCTCTCCAAATTCTGAAATCAGGGTTCTTTTTCTTTTTATCTCTCCTCCTTTTTTATTTTCTCTTTCTTGTTGAATTCATTGTGGATTCTCTGATCCTAGTCACCTCTTTCATCTTGATCTTGATCTTCCTTCTTGTATGCAATTTGAGTTTTTTATGAGATAAATTCTTTCCATTGTCCCACGTTTTTTCTTTTTATCCTTCCACAAAAATTTTGCATATTTGAGGACCTCTCACAAAATAAAAATAAAGATTTCTTTTCTCAAATTGATTTCTAGAACCGTAGGTAAGCAATGAAGTCGGCAAAGAAAGCTAAACACATGTCATTCTCCCATATGGTCGTTGTGTGAAATTTATTCAATGGTTCATTTTTCATTGGTTTTAATTTTAATTTTAATTTTATTCTTACTTTAAGTTGAACGAGTTGCCGAGCAAATGGTGTCCACTTTCTGATTGTACCCTTTTGCGCAGCCAAATTTCAAGAATTCATTTCTTTGCCTTATTAATATTTGTCTAAAATAAATAAACAATTTCTCTAAAATAAATTAATAGTGATCATTCATTTACCTTGTATGCTTTTGAGAAATATGAATAAGAGTCAGACCGTTATTAGAACACACTTATGTACAATAACAATGTGATAGAAATTATTTTCTTTATTTGTACTGCTTGAAAATTTTCCTTACAAGAATCATAACATGCTCAACCTCCAAAATGAACATTTTTTGTTGCACACCAAGATAAGAACAAAATTCAGAAACCAAATAAGTAAATGTTTTTGAGAAAAAGAACTAAGCAGTTTAATTTTCAAATTTCATTATGGCTTAATTGCACTTAAATACCCTATATCAATTGTTTTTACAATACTTACGCATACTTACTCTAAAGTTTTCAAATTTGCACTTCATTACGCTAATATATGCAAACATGACAATCTTCCCTCGAAAAATCTCATGCCACACTAACATGCTAATTTTGGAACATTGTAACTCTTAATATTTATTTAATTTAATGTTAAACCTATCAAAATCCTATCTTAAAATAGAACTAGGATACATTTAAAATAAATTATAGTAGTTTTAACAGTAAATTTAACAAACAACAACGGTTTAAAAATTCTAAAATTAGCACGTGAAAACCGCATGAGAATTTTCGATGAAAAATTCTCACGTTTTCATAATTGAGGATATTCAAATGCAAATAAACTATAGGGTGCATAACTGCTGTCAAAAAAATAAATGAGGATATATAAGTGCAAAGTAGGAGAGGCTATGGCCTATGGGGTATTTAAGTGCAATTAACTTTTCAGACAGTTCTAGGGACCATTATTCTTAACGAACAAATAATCATCACTCTGTTTCATCCCCCCTCTCCCCTTCTTCTTCCTCTTTCTCTATCTAAAAAGCATACAAGCACACTCTCTCAACAGAAACAAAGGAGAAAAAAGATCAAGAAAAAAAAGGGGAATAAAAATCTCACCTTTTTTTGGTGATGAAGGAGATCAAAAGCAATCACTGCTGCCGTCGTTAAATGCATCAGAAGAAATCAGAAGCTCAGATCGGCGAGGAAAGCTCCGGTCTCTCCTCCGATTTCAGCCCCAATATCCAAATCCACATCTCAATCCCTAACCCTAACCCTAATCCCTTCGATCCTAACCCTAGTCACCATGTTTCTTCTCCTCTGTCAACCCCCCACAAGCGCCCTATCATGACCCCAACGATCCCTAACCCTAACCCTAGCCCCTTCAATCTTCGCCCTAACCCTAGCTCCAACGGCCCTAATCCCAAATTCATCGCCGCCTCCTCCGCCGCCCTCCGCCACCTCCTCCGGCAGCTCCACGTCCGGGTTCGATTCCTCCTCCTCCTCTCTTTCCCCTCTCTTTACCTCTTCCTCTCAAATTCAAGCTCAACTTCTTATCTTTTAGATTTCCTCATTGCTCTCTCGCTTTCTTCATTGCTATTGGTCATACTTTCCCTTTCGCTTAATATCGTCCCGATCCGTTCTCTCCGCCTCCTCCTCACTCGCTCTTCGTCTCTTATCCTTCCCCGTTATCACCGTTACCGCTGCCTTGCCAAAAGGCCCATCCTTTGGTCCATTGGATCGGCCGAGAAGCCCAAATCGGATAAGAGGCACAATTCGGGATCTTGGGTACAGGTCTATAACAATGGGGATGTGTATGAGGGTGAGTTTCATAAAGGGAAGTGTTCGGGGAGCGGGGTGTATTATTACTATATGAGTGGGAGGTATGAGGGGGATTGGGTTGATGACAAGTATGATGGGTATGGGGTGGAGACATGGGCGAGGGGGAGTCGGTATAGAGGGCAGTATAGGCACGGGTTGAGACACGGGTTTGGTGTTTATCGGTTTTATACGGGGGATGTGTATGCCGGCGGCTGGAGTAATGGGCAGAGCCATGGGTGTGGTGTGCATACGTGCGAGGATGGGAGCCGGTATGTTGGGGAGTTCAAGTGGGGAGTGAAGCATGGGCTTGGGCATTACCATTTCAGGTGAAAGACTTGATTCTTTTGTTTTTCTCGCAAGTTTGATGAATTTATACCTGGTTCTTATTGCTTTTAGTTGTTCTTTCTTTTTGATATTGAATATGATTATTGGAGCATATTCTGTAATATGCTGCGCCTAATACTTTCTGTCTTGAACTTAACATATTTACATTTGGGGCTGGCATTTCAAGGAATATTGTATTGTTAAATCACATCCTTTTTTTTTTAAACATCCTCCATTTAGTTTTCCTTGTAGAGCCAGAATACCTAGCAAGTAGCTATATACTTGGTAGATTAAAACAAATATATTGGGGAATACAATCATACGGCAGTTTCATCTTGAGATATGCCCATAGATGTATTCCAAATTCAATGCAAGCTGTATTTAGTTAATTGATTCAAAATTTTCCTTATTTCTTATTGAATCTTAATGTGATGCTTTACCATTGCCAAAGGAAAAACTTGATATGCAACAACACATTCCTAAACATTTAATGATATGTTGATGGTGAAGGGAAGGTTATAAGTTCCTTCGGTAACCGAAAATCCTCCCATGTCCCTCCAATGCAGAGAAAGGTCCTTTCATGTCCTTTTCTCCATTATCTGTCACCTCGGAGAGAAACCAATAATCATTAATGACAAGCCATTCTGCTACTAGAATGGCTACACTAACACTGTACACACGTTCATGTTTTTCCTTGTCCCCTTTTTGCTGGCAGAAATAAGATGTTTGTGTTTAATATGTCAGCTTATATTGGGATCCTTACTGCAAAGAGTCTACTTTTCTCTCAATTCAATCTTCTCCCTTCATAATCAGCTATCTCCAATTTCTCACTGATCCAAGTTCCAAGTTTCGAGTCTTTCGACCTGTATTCTAATATTCATAATGACTTGTTAGTTATTGGGGTGTTTGAGCTCAACCCCCTTTTTATTTGTTGGTAAAATGATTTTGGATTTAGATGGATAGGAAGCAGATAATATTTAACATAACCACTTGAAAGATAAATGAGTTGACATTTAACTGTAGCTTCTTAAGTTTAAAAAATCCAAGTAGTTTCTACCATGTTGTTATACTACAAAAACAACAATCTATATGTATTAGCACTCGTCTCACATATTCGGAGATGTATTTGATTAGTCAAATATTGCAAAAAGTTTAGCATTGATGTTCACAACCATGTTTTAAATTGATGAAACTTGACGCACATATTTCTCCAATTATGGTTGCAGAACTAGATTTGGATATGGATCAAATTATTTTTATTTGTTCATCTCTATTACTAGGTTGATCCTCCTCTCCAACACATTGTTACAGCTTTCCCCTGTGGAGTCCCAATCTCTTTTCTCATTTGTGAGTTTGTGTTGCCATGGTGGGGGTGTGACAACATCTTTTCTTATATTCATATAGTTTGCTGATAGCTGCAAGTCCATGGGGGAGTTTTCGATGGATTCATTAGTCTAGGTTTGGAGTTCATTTGTCCACATTCATACTACATCTCCGCCTAGCTTCTCTTTTCATTGGGGCCCATACCATAGTGGCTTCTAACAGACTCAAGTCATGTTTGCAGCTCGATATGAGTTTACAGTTCTAGGCTTAAATTGTAAGGTCGTGTGGATCAGAGCTTTGTTAGTAAGGTGCTCATCTGGGGTATTGAGGAAATTTTTGTGTTAATAAGAGGATAGTTTCTTCAGTGTGAATATTTTGTTTGGGAATTAAGGGGGTGTTTGGCAAAATGAAAGTGAATTGAAAGGGTGAAAGTCACTTTTTTTTGCAAGTGAGATAATGTATCCACGTGAGCATACAAGTGAAATACAATGTTTGTTTGTAAAATAAATAATTAGTGAAAGTAAAAAATTAAAGATGATGTGGCAATTTATTTATTTATTTATTAAACCAATTTCTAAATCATTTTCAAAGTAGTTAGATTATTTGTTGTCATTGTTAACCTATTTTATTTGATTATTTGTTGCCATTGTTAACCTATTTTATCTAAATTAAAAGTTTATTATTCTGATCCTTGACTAAAAGTTTATTATGTCAATTCATGTGCATGTTAGTTTTAGGCATAATGGATACACGTGTCTATTAAAAATATAAAAATATTGACCACATGTCTTATAAAAAATTTCAATGATGCCTTTGTTAGCCCTGAATTGCCAAGATAATGTGGAAGGAATAAAACTAACGGAGTAAAATAATAATAATAAATTTGGTTATGGTAAAAAAGATATATATATTAGTTAATATAGTATTTTAATTGGGACTGGTCCCCACTTTTCTCACTTTCATCTGACTTCAGCACTTTTTTAGGGGAACTTAAACCTGCATTAAATTTGACGTGGATTCTTTTTGACATTTCACTTTCATAACCACTTACAATTAAACAAACACCCGAAGTGTTAAATGCATTTCACTTTCTCACTTTCGTCTCTCACTTTCATACAAACAAACATCCCCTAAGATGAGCCAGATGAAGGGAGGTCTTAAGAGGATATTGACAAGGTGTTTGTACACTGGCAGCCAATATTTTGGATTTTTGTGGGAGTTTGTGCATTAGTTCGAAACTCCATGTCATGCATAGAAGCATCCTGTCACCCGATTGAATTTTGATTTGGGTTCCTGCTCTTTTCCTCTTCTCTTTCTCAAATTTTTTAGAATGTGCCTGTGCATAAGCTTAAAAATTGGTTGAGCGAGAAGAAAACTTTGCTACAAGCCCCCCACTTTTCACTCTGATCTTCAATAAATCCCTCCCAAAAATTTCATTTGGTTAGCCTATTTTGATATATAACACTTATTAAGCTAAAATATATTTTGAAGTAGAATATGGAAATAGTTAAGGTAAGTTAAATAGAACGGGGGGAATCAACTAGTTTCATATTGTGCATCTTGCCCGTGCGCTCACACATACACACTATATGCGTCCATTTTGACATGTTAAGTGTTATGCATGAGCATAAAGGTGCTAAAAACCTAGTACACGTAACTTCAGAACCTCCCCAGTTGAAACGCCAAGTTCTTATGACGTTGGCTGTTGATGATCATGGAACAGAACTGTCTTTCACAACACTCGAGAACGTTGGGATATATCTACTGGAGATTACCGACTTCTACAAATGCTTGAATATTTTTGTGTCTGTCTTAAGAAGTTAAATTGTTTTTGTATTAAATTATGTTATTACTGGGATTACTTTGGTCCTTGTGTGCATCTGTATATAGAAACTTCTGGGTAGCTTCATAAGGTAGCTGTAGTTATTCTGTATAGACCATAATGTTCCAACACTTAAGCACCAAGTTGACTATGTGGTTCTCATTAGTAGATATCATACCGTTGCTGTCAGTGTTACAACAATGCTTATTGTGTAAGGTGTTTCCTTTTCTGTTAGTTGTGTAGAGATTTTGTCTAACGTATATTTAGGACATCACGAGTTGTACCCTTTAGAAATATACACAATGGCTACATCTGGTTGATTTTGTGACTATAATTTTATCGGACTGTTATATATATGCTCAAACATTTCCTGTGCATTTGTATTCCATCATCCTATTGCCAATAACAATAAGATAGGTGGTCCTTGGCAGTGAAACATTTAAAACTGTTAAACTGGATTAATTGGCACGAACATGAGTAGAAAGCACACACATATACATGGAGTATCCAGTTGACACTAATCTGTCTGCTCCCGACTGCTACCAGCTTGTCATGTAACTGCAGCCTGCTCAACATTTGACATTCCGCTTTAATTCTATTTTGTCCAGGAAGAAACAAGTTACTATGGGAGAAAACACTTGATATTGACCAGTCTTGATAGACCAAAAGAATAATAATTTTTCTGTAAGTTAGAAGTAGCTGCATAATAAAGCTGAGTCCTTTATACTATTTGGTAGTTTCTTGAGGTAGTTTTTATAGCCTATAGTGAGCGATAGCTGAAGTCTATCTAGCCTTGTGCTGCAAGTAAGTGGAAAGTGAAATAGTTGCAATAATATTAGTAACAAACAATCTTTTTAGAAAAGGGGATTGGATACTGACATTGAAAAGGAAGCATTACTTTGAGTCTAAGTATATGTTCTATTACTTCTTGTTTGATGTCATGTTTAGTTGCACATATACGCTAAACATCAATTTTAGTCGGAATGAACAGATGGAAATCTCTTGGTATGAATAGTAAAGGACAAAAGCTACTAATCCTAGCATTAAATGTTGATTTCTTAAGCATTAAAAGTAAAGTTTACTGAGCCTTGGATATTTCTTTCTCCTCCTTGTGATCTCTTGGGTTTTTGTGGTCCTCCATCCAGGTACTATTCGCTGAAAGCCATTTAAAGGCCAAAAAACTGAAAGGCCGTGGCATGAATGAATTATAGACTCCAGAAGCATTTGCTTGCCTGTTTTAGTTTCAATGAAAATGAGCGTATTTCCTTCTTATTTGGTTTCAGACCCCTCTTGGGTTTTTGTGGTCCTCCATCCAGGTGCTATTCGCTGAAAGCCATTTAAAGGCCAAAAAACTGAAAGGCCGTGGCATGAATGAATTATAGACTCAAGAAGCATTTGCTTGCCTGTTTTAGTTTCAATGAAAATGAGCGTATTTCCTTCTTATTTGGTTCCAGACCCCTCAGGATGCTGGGGATCGTAAGCAACATGTGACTTATCAGCTTTGCAGATAATACACCCAACAAGTTCCTTACAAATAGAATTTACCTTTTTTTTTAAATTTATTTTTGTTTCAGCCATGAGGATTTTGAAGTTAGTGCTCGTTCTCCTCTTTTGATTAGTTAAAGATCAGATTCACCCATTATGTATTCATCGATGTCGAATAAACATGTGCATGTTTTGGTTTACTGTTTATGTATCTGCTGTTGTAATTCTACAACGTGATTGTAGATGGAGTATGAATGTCTTGGTTGAGGAAATATTCATGTTATTCCCGGGCCCATCTCCTCAAAAGTCGTAGTAAACCTGATCCCAGTCAACTGTTCTTTATTTTTGCTCTTGATTTGTTTGTTTCTGAGTAGGGTATATGTGAGGTATCCCACTCCTGCTGCTAGCAATGGACCTGAGTATTATTAAGTTCAGAAAGGAACCACACATTCCGTCCTAATTTTGCTAGTTATACCTGTGTATATATATGGTTGCATCATCTTATACTGTTGAACCCGAGAGACTAAAACATAAAATTTGAGATTATTTTCCCTTCTCCCATTTCTTTGTATAAGATCTAATGTTGAGGTGGCCTTGTCTTCATTTAAGTACGGTTATCAATTGATGCAGTTCTCAGTTATATCAGTATATGGAGCAAAATATTGAGTTAGCTATTGTGAAACTATTTGGGAAACTGATTTTATTTTGTTGATGTGCGAAGGAACGGTGATACCTATGCTGGAGAGTACTTTGCAGACAAAATGCATGGTTTTGGAGTTTATCATTTTGCAAATGGGCATCGATATGAGGGATCATGGCATGAAGGAAGAAGGCAAGGCTTGGGAATGTACACATTTAGAAATGGAGAGACCCAAGCAGGTCACTGGCAAAATGGCATCCTTGATACTTTGAGCACACAAAATACTTTTCCTGGATCTCCTATTGCTGTGAATCATTCCAAAGTACTCAATGCTGTTCAGGTAAGATGACTAAACAACCTAGCAAAGGGTAAATTTTGCAAAACCCCATTGAAACTTGAGGGTTTTGGGTTTTTGCACATAACGCCACCAAACTTCATAAATCATAGAAATCTTCTTCAACTTTTAAAATTATACTAAATTCTTATGGATGGCATTAACGGGTAGAGTGAAAAGTCTAAACTACTTTTTAGTCTGTTACTCTTACCCGAAAAGGGTAACATAGAAGTCATTTAGTAGATAACGGTAAATTGTCAAAAAGTTGACGTGTGCAGAGCACGTGATAACTTAAGGTAACTGTGGCTTATCATGGTACTCAGGTGAAACAAATTCATGGGGGTTTCCTATGATTTATAAATTATTTTTTTCTGATTTGTTTTGTTTTGTTTTGTTTTTTTGGTTTTTTGTTTTTTGTTTTTGGGGGGTGGGGTGGCTGTGTGGGTGTGTAAAACCCGCCCATAGTTTTGGGATGTTTTGTGAAATTTTATCCCTAGCAAAGTTAAGATCTATATGATCTTCCCTTTGCAGAATAAGGATCTGATGTTAAAATACGGAATATCATTAAACCCAAACCTTTTATCTGTTATATCATCAGGAAGCACGAAGAGCAGCAGAGAAAGCATTTGATGTACCAAGTGTAGATGAGAGAGTCAATAAAGCAGTGGCAGCAGCAAATAAAGCAGCCAATGCAGCGAGAGTTGCAGCTGTTAAAGCTGTACAAAAGCGGACTTCTGGCGCTAGCAATGATATCCCACTCCCAATTGTGTGAGACGTCTGTTTCCACAATAATCAGCATAACCAAATTACCCTTAAGTGAGTTCAGCAATTTTCCCGAAAATTTCTCTCCTCTTTTTTGAGTATTGCTATGAGAAAAAAAATTCCTGCTTTGAGCCGCTTTCAGTTGTCGAAGATGACTGTTTCCAGTTGATAGGCATTTTCCACTTGTTATGTTAATATGTGAATATGACTCAGAGTTTCTATTCCTTGTGTGATGTTGCCTCTTCTATCATTGTAAATGGCTGTTGTAAAATGCTGGCGTGTTGGTTGACCTCCATGCTAGTTTCCTCTGTTGTATGTTAAGAAAAAGGTATTCGATTAATGTTTGATAAAGAAAATTTTATCTTATGAGTTCTATGTTTCCAATTTTTGTTTGGGACTGTATGAAGGGTGTCAGGTTTGAGCTTTATGTTTGTGCACCATAGTACTAAGACTCAAACGCAATGCACCCCAGAAGCAAAGGGAGATGGGTGAACACAAACTTGTACGATAATTTGCCTTTCGTCTACTGACCAAAGAGTGCTTGATGAGGATTCTTATGAACTGCAGGGTGTAAGCAGGACTAACGCAAGTGGTTATCTCTAGCTTCAGAAAGTTGGGAGCAGATTTTCTAGCAATCACCAAATATTGGAAATTTCTGAACCCAGTTTCAATCAGTTTCACCATTGTCTCTTTCAGTGAATCATCGATGATAACTTGCATTAAAAAATTTCAGCATCTTGTAGTTTCCTTCCACGATATTTTTGCTGTCGCAGTGTAAACTTGAAAACCCATTTGCCCGTTTGGTATTCTATATACTCTGAATGAGTTTCAAGCTTGATCTGGATTTTATGGGGAAAAACAACTAAAAACACATTTGTTTAAAAAAGATCATTAATAGACTGTTAGTTTTGAAAGTACCCTCATTAAAGAAATGTCCTCACACTTGGAAACTCGGTAGAAATGCCTCCACACCTGGAAAAGATGTAGATGCCATCACGTTTGAAAAAAATCCATTAAAAATCAACGGAAATGTCTTCGAACTTGAAAAATATCCGAAAAGTCTAAAAGTTGTTTGTTCGCTTGACCATTCTAACGCAACACTCCTTATGTTCCATGTCATGCATGGATCGTGTATACCAAATGTACCAGTAAACAAATATTAAAGCAAAATTGGGTTGCAGAGTTGCAATTAACACACACTTTGCCATAAAACTAGAAAGTACCCTACTGTCATATCAGAAGTGAGAGGCTCGATTCCAAATTCCTCTTGATCGCCCTATCAATATCTCTGTCAATAGAAGCAGAGCGTTCCTCCTCAGCCAAACTCCTCATACTATATCAGAAAGGTCACAATCAGCTACCATATTCAACAAGTAATTAAGCCTATTTCTATATTTTGAATGCCTAATTGTCTGTTTATTATTTGTCTAAATTAAGAATGTGTGCGTTCTGTGAACTTTTTTGGGTTGTGTCACAATCACATGAAAAGTAAAAAGAAGATGACGATTCCCTCTTCTCGAATCCATTCGGGTAGGTTTTTATCCAAGAAATCCAAATCGATTCCAACCAAATCGGAGCCCTTGCTTGCCATGTCCATGCTGGGGTCCGTTTTTTCTCGGGTCCTGCTCCGCTATGCAAAAGAATACGGGTATTCGTAGCCAATGTATTTGAACCCGTATCCGATAGAATGTGGATACATATATTAGAGATTTATATCTAATATCCATTAATGCAGGATATGAGTACTCTCACAACTGCCTTTTAATGTTTGATATGATGCATATAAATACATTTAAGAATATTGTAAAATGTCCATATCATGTTAAATATATGGAGAATTTTTGAAGTAGAACAAATTCGAAAGTTAATTAGCAAAATCAACCAAAAAAGTTGAATTAGCAAAATCGACCAATTTTCAGCCATGTCAGTACAACTGGTAAAAATTAATCAAAATTTCAAAATATAGTTTTTGAAAAAATACGGAACCTCTAATCCCATGTAATTAGTACTTGCTAACTACAGATTAATCGCTGATTTTTATAAACAGGAGACCGTCCGGGTGTTCTGTTGATACTGAGAATAGTCCTGCTATCGCATAAGGGTCTGTTTGGTTATTTTCTTGAAATAGTAGGAAATCATTTCCAGCCCTAGAAATGCATTTCCATATGTTTCCGCATGTTTCTTGGAAAGTGGTATTTTTTTTGTTTGTTTCAACTAAAAAACTTGCTTCGAAATTGCGACACATAATTTCCATAGTTTGGATGGTAAAAAAAAAATATAGGAAACCATAAATGAAGATTGGGGTTCCTCAGATTTTTTTTGTTTGGATGCAAATAGATCATCATTGGAAACTTGTATCAAATAACCAATAGTGAGATTACCACATGTAGCCGCCATGAACTTAAAAATTGATCTACAACAGTTAAATGAGGGGGGGACTAATATATGAGCGACCATGGCTATGTAAATGAACCAACATTGGCAAATACAAATCAAACTATGCAAGCTTACATTGTAACCAACCTGTAGAGATATAAAAATGATTACATCTCAAAATTATGAAGTGGAATGCTGTTAGCAAACACAATTTTGTAATCTCATATTCAAGGAAATAGAGAAAACTATCAAGTTGAATTCAACAACCAACTTAAATTCCAATAAGAACTCATAATCATGAATAGTTAGAAAATCATCAAAGAGAACTCAATAAGCAACAATCAACAATCCATGAATACTTGGGACTCATGGAAACATAGATAAGCAGCAAATAGAGCTTACAGACCAGTTTCAATGAACATGAATATATCACACATATCTCAGCAAAAAGAGCTCATCAAATAGCAATGAGAGCTCATCAAGTAACAATGAAAATCATCAAAAATACCTCAACAAACAGAGCTCATCAAGCAACAGTGTAAACCTTCAAATACCATTCAATAAACATAGCTCATCAACTAGCAAAAGGAGCTCATCAAGCAATAATGAAAATCATCAAACTTATCTCAACAAACAGCGCTGACCAAATAGCAAAGAGAATTCCTCAAGCAAGAGAGAAAACTGTCAAATATATCTCAGCATCCCTATACAATGAGATCTAAAATAAATTTGGATTCCTAGGCTCAGATTAATGTCTAATTCATCAATGGTAGCCATCCAATACATGATATAACAATGTAGGTTGCTACCACTTTATAAAAATGACAGTGCATCATAGCCATAATAGGAAAAAGGAATAATCATCCAAAAAATAAGAAACTTCAAATTAACATTTGAGTTTCCGCAGATTTTTGTTGTTTGGATGCAAGGAGATCATCATTGGAAATAAGATATTAAAAATTTTAGATGCATAAGCTCAGAATTGTGTCTAACTAATAAAAAGGTAGCCATCCAATACTTGAAACATCAATGTAGATTGCTACTTGGTTATTTATTAATGACAATATATCATAGCCTTTAAAACACAAAGAGATAACCATCCATTACAAGGAAAATCCATGTAGGTTGCTATCTCTCAATGTGTAGTAAGATAAGCTGAAGAATATAGCATACGACCAAGTAAATAAATGCAACCAAAACTCAGTAATCAAAATATAGAAAGCATCATTGATTAGTTTGCAATAGGCCCAGACTCATACCAACAAAGAAAGCTTCATAGCCTAATAGATTCCCCATAAATTGCCCCTGCAAAGCATAAAAATATAAGAAAATGAATAATATCCAGTAGTAGCATATTATAGCATCAGAAATATAAATACCATACAGAATATAAAAAGCATCAATAGCATATAGAACCCATATGATTAGCAAGCATCATCATCAAGGAGTTGCGAAACATGCACATTCTCCTAAATACTTACATTGACATTTCCAGTAGCATTATATAGTAGCATCAGTAGCATCGTTAATGTTTCGGGTCTTTTTGTATTGCAATTGACGCAGATTAAAATAAAAAGACTACTGTGAAACTAAGAAAAAATTTATATTTCCTGGGGTTCTTTTCTGTGTGCCGGTGGAGCATCAATCTTGTACTCCGTTGATGCACCGATTAAGACAATGAGTCTTTTGCTGTTGATGAGAATCGGATTGCTTGGAAAATAACTCAGTTTTCTCTTAGCAATATTTCTCAATGAAATCACAAGTGTGATGGTAGTGATCTCTCTATGCGTGTGTATTTTTAGCTGAGGCTCCGAGGGGTGTTGTGAATGATCTCCTCTCCTTTTATAGGCTAAAAGAGAGAGTTAATGACCTTTAATTATGGATTAAGTGACCATTAAAGTAGGAGATAGTGGGGAGCGGTTATTTTCCTGAAAATAGCTCTCAAATGGCTATTTGGTGAACTTCGCTGACTTGATGAAGTTCTTGGAAGGCGTGGGAAGGTCGGCTGGTGTGGCGGTGTTTGTGGACATGGGCGAGCCTTCTTCAGAAGTGGAAGACTTGGTCCACTCAAGTTGGCATGGGCGGAGTTCATTGGTTGGCGAGCTTCGCCTATGAGTTTGAATTTGACACAAAATTCGACTCTAGGCTTGGCCGACTTATGATGCATTTTGACTCCGTCTAGGGCATGTTTTGGGAGTTGACTTGTATTTGGCTTGGTCGAGTCGATGTGGGCCGTTTGGTGAAGTTCACTTCAGTCATCAGGCAACCTTCGCTGCATCGAATCGTGGGCTTGACTTTGAGCCCATTTGAAGTGTTTAGCCCATGGGCGTTCACTTCTTGGATCCAAGCTGATCATCGGCCTAAGTGAAATTACATTTTGACCATCTACAAGACCCCCCCTAAAGTTTTCAAGATCATGCATTTTAATTTGTAGCTAGGATTGAAATACTTTGGGTAAATAGCCAGAGGTGTACTGTTGAACGTGGCTTGAGCTGTCTTGGTTAGGTGAAAACTTGTCTTTATTTGCCAACTTGGTTGCTAGAGGTATACTGTTGAACGTAGCTTCCTTTGTTGTAGACTTGTATCGAAGGCTTGATGATGCTTGTACTCGTCCAAATCCATGTTTGGAATGAAATTCGCCTTTTTTTGTTGTTGAGGCGATGTTGGAAAATCAGCGAAGTTTGACTGATTCTGGGTATGAGCGAAGGTCGCTCAATTTTGGGCTGTTACGTGAAGTTCGTCGATTAGTGTGTTCGCTAACTGGCAAGTCTCAATTTGTTTTGAGTTGTGTTGGCGAAGTTCGTCGATTAGTGTGTTCGCTAACGGCAAGTCTCAATTTGTTTTGAGTTGTGTTGGCGAAGTTCGCCGATTAGTGTGTTCGCTAACGGCAAGTCTCAATTTGTTTTGAGTTGTGTTGGCGAAGTTCGCCGATTAGTGTGTTCGCTAACGGCAAGTCTCAATTTGTTTTGAGTTGTGTTGGCGAAGTTCGCCGATTAGTGTGTTCGCTAACGGCAAGTCTCAATTTGTTTTGAGTTGTGTTGGCGAAGTTCGCCGATTAGTGTGTTCGCTAACGGCAAGTCTCAATTTGTTTTGAGTTGTGTTGGCGAAGTTCGCCGATTAGTGTGTTCGCTAACGGCAAGTCTCAATTTGTTTTGAGTTGTGTTGGCGAAGTTCGCCGATTAGTGTGTTCGCTAACGGCAAGTCTCAATTTGTTTTGAGTTGTGTTGGCGAAGTTCGCCGATTAGTGTGTTCGCTAACCGGCAAGTCTCAATTTGTTTTGAGTTGTGTTGGCGAAGTTCGCCGATTAGTGTGTTCGCTAACCGGCAAGTCTCAATTTGTTTTGAGTTGTGTTGGCGAAGTTCGCCGATTAGTGTGTTCGCTAACCGGCAAGTCTCAATTTGTTTTGAGTTGTGTTGGCGAAGTTCGCCGATTAGTGTGTTCGCTAACGGCAAGTCTCAATTTGTTTTGAGTTGTGTTGGCGAAGTTCGCCGATTAGTGTGTTCGCTAACGGCAAGTCTCAATTTGTTTTGAGTTGTGTTGGCGAAGTTCGCCGATTAGTGTGTTCGCTAACGGCAAGTCTCAATTTGTTTTGAGTTGTGTTGGCGAAGTTCGCCGATTAGTGTGTTCGCTAACGGCAAGTCTCAATTTGTTTTGAGTTGTGTTGGCGAAGTTCGCCGATTAGTGTGTTCGCTAACGGCAAGTCTCAATTTGTTTTGAGTTGTGTTGGCGAAGTTCGCCGATTAGTGTGTTCGCTAACGGCAAGTCTCAATTTGTTTTGAGTTGTGTTGGCGAAGTTCGCCGATTAGTGTGTTCGCTAACGGCAAGTCTCAATTTGTTTTGAGTTGTGTTGGCGAAGTTCGCCGATTAGTGTGTTCGCTAACCGGCAAGTCTCAATTTGTTTTGAGTTGTGTTGGCGAAGTTCGCCGATTAGTGTGTTCGCTAACCGGCAAGTCTCAATTTGTTTTGAGTTGTGTTGGCGAAGTTCGCCGATTAGTGTGTTCGCTAACCGGCAAGTCTCAATTTGTTTTGAGTTGTGTTGGCGAAGTTCGCCGATTAGTGTGTTCGCTAACGGCAAGTCTCAATTTGTTTTGAGTTGTGTTGGCGAAGTTCGTCGATTAGTGTGTTCGCTAACTGGCAAGTCTCAATTTGTTTTGAGTTGTGTTGGCGAAGTTCGCCGATTAGTGTGTTCGCTAACGGCAAGTCTCAATTTGTTTTGAGTTGTGTTGGCGAAGTTCGCCGATTAGTGTGTTCGCTAACCGGCAAGTCTCAATTTGTTTTGAGTTGTGTTGGCGAAGTTCGTCGATTAGTGTGTTCGCTAACTGGCAAGTCTCAATTTGTTTTGAGTTGTGTTGGCGAAGTTCGTCGATTGGCGGCGTTCATTGGCTGGTGAAGTTTGTTGAGATCCGCCTCTAAATTTGCGCCGTGATTTGTGGCTGAGATCTCTTGATTGAAGATCTTACGAGATCCGCTGTGGATTTGACCGAGTTTTAGGCTAAGACTTAGCCTCTTTATCCAGTCCAATCAAATCTCAAAAGACGTGATTTTCTCGAGAGTTAGGATTTGAAAGAGGCTATAAATAGTAGCCATCCCTTTCCATTCTCACCGCGTTGAACTCCATCTTCTTCTCTCCTTGTCTGAACCATCACCACCTACATCAGCGATGCTTCTCGACAGAGGAGCTGAGATCAAAAGGCTCCAATAGGAGCTAGCCCAAATAAAGGGCAATCAAGAGGATGAACTCCGCATACTCCGCCGTCTGGCGGAGTCGCTGTCGGCTGAAAAGGCGATGCTCGAGCAGAACGTCGAGAACCAGTCGACAGCTTGGGGCGAGTTGAATCGTGATAGAGATGCGTGGAGGTTCGAGTGCCGAGCTCTGCGTAAGACTGTTCGGCGACTGAAATGGCGCTTGAAGAAGGATCATTGGATCTCTACGAGCAAGGACTCCGACAGTAACTAGGTGTCACGAACGTGAACCTAGATCGTAATTGGACATCGTGTGGCTGACTCAGGCCCGACGTCGAATTTTGATACAAGAATGTGTTTCTTTCTCTTGAAATGCCTCACTTAGAGGAATAGGGGCAGTTCTTGTCTTTCAAGTTTTGTAACATCAAAGGAACAAGGGCTATAGCTTGGTGCAGCTCGTGTCCGTTCCTCAAGCATCACATTACCCATATCTTAGGAGTATAGGGCAGTAGTAAATAGCAATAAATACTCATCATCCTTGTAATTAGATAGTCTGAGTGTCACCTTCATATAGTAGAGTCTTCGATCAATAAAAAATAAACTTTATTGTCTCTTAAAATTGTCCATCTTTTGCATGCGTGATCTGTGTGTACTTTACTTCTATCGTGAACTTGAACTCTGCATGGAGTTGTTGTGTTGGAAGCGAAGCTCAGGATTCCTTGTGTTGGCAAGAGTCGATTTGAAGTTCACCAGATGAAGTCTCAAACAAATTGAGTTGAAGTTTATTCAATTTGGAGACTTAGTGAAATCTGCCAAGTCATTTTGGCGAGGTTCACTGTATCAAGCCTCAAACAAATTGAGTTGTGATTTTTCTCAATTTGGAGACTTAGTGAAATTCACTATGATGCTCTAGCGAGGCTCGCCTTAATACCCTGTTGAATGGGGTGAAGTTTGCTTACTTGTGAAACAGTCGTCAAGCGAAGCTCAGTAAGTCGGTTTAGGTGAGGCTTAATGAGTCGGTTGTACGAGGCTCAGCCTAAGAATATGAAACTCAGGTCTTTGATTTGCGTGCCTGAGATTGTGGTGAAGTTCATTTGAAGGGAGATTCCTGGCGAAGTTCAAGGCTAGAATCTCTAGCGAAGTTCGGGGTGAAATCTTCGGCGGACTTCGATAGCGAGATCTTCGACGGAGTTCAATAGTGAGATACTCGAAAAAGTTCAAGGCGAAGAATCTTCAGCGAAGTTCGGGGCTAGTCTATAAATAGACTGTTTGCCTCCTTCTTCTCCACTTTGATTTCAAAAATTCTTCATTCTTCTTCTCCAAACCCTAGTCTTCTCAAAATCCCCAAAGTTCATCATCAATGGCTCCTCGTGGTGCTATCTCTAGAGGAAGAGGCTCCGTACGAGGAGCTCGTCAGCCGAGAGCTGAAGAGGCGCCGGCGCTGCTGGAGATGGCAGTGGGCAAGCTTTGAACCCATCAATGGTGAACTTCATATCAGCCTAAATCTCAGCCCATTGGGCTTTAAATAGTGCCTCAAGGCATTTGAAAACTTGATCCGCTGTTAAAGGCGAGATCTTAACTACCGACCATGGTCTTTCCGACGAGCTTCCGTCATTAGCGATGAAGTTTTATCAGTAGCCATTAATGGCGCTCAATGTGGTGAGCTTTGCTTCGCGATCTTCGCTAGGGTGACGCTCGCCAATTTGGATGACCTTCGCTCGAGCGAGGTTCGCCTGTCTGAATTGGGTGAAGTTCGCTTTTGAGTATGACGACTTAATTTGATCTTCGTCTGCTAACTCGTTTGTTGCTTTTGTGCAGTTGCTTATTCGAAAGCTCCCGTGGATCATCGTAATCACTACGGTCATGACGGGACCCATGACCCTGAAGTGACATACGCTTTCAACGGGCATGTTCCTCTATTCTTTGAAGATAGCAGTCAAGAGAGGATTGAGACTATCTGGTCGGGCAGTTATAGAACTTTGTGGGAAATAGTCACCGACGCTAAGCTCACAGTTCCCAATGAGGACATATCGGTAAAGCCACATTTTCTCTTTGGAGACAGTACTCCAGGTGGCAACTCTCTTTTCCACTGGGGAGAAGAGTACTGGTATTATGTCCATGGAGATTGTCGATTTGCTTTACCAGCAATAGAGCGTCAAGTCTCCTTAGAGGTATGTACGATAGAGGTGTAGTGTTAATGTATCGTAATGATATCTTTGGTGGGGAGAATGATGATGAAATCAAACTGGTAAAGGTGTAGTGTTAATGTATCGTAATGATATCTTTGGTGGGGAGAATGATGATGAAATCAAACTGGTAAAGGTGTAGTGTTAATGTATCGTAATGATATCTTTGGTGGGGAGAATGATGATGAAATCAAACTGGTAAAGGTGTAGTGTTAATGTATCGTAATGATATCTTTGGTGGGGAGAATGATGATGAAATCAAACTGGTAAAGGTGTAGTGTTAATGTATCGTAATGATATCTTTGGTGGGGAGAATGATGATGAAATCAAACCGGTAAAGGTGTAGTGTTAATGTATCGTAATGATATCTTTGGTGGGGAGAATGATGATGAAATCAAACCGGTAAAGGTGTAGTGTTAATGTATCGTAATGATATCTTTGGTGGGGAGAATGATGATGAAATCAAACCGGTAAAGGTGTAGTGTTAATGTATCGTAATGATATCTTTGGTGGGGAGAATGATGATGAAATCAAACTGGTAAAGGTGTAGTGTTAACATAACGGTTTGATCAAACTGACACTGTTCAGAGGTGTAATGTTAACATGACAGTATGAGGATATTTGACAGAGGTGTAATATTAACCAGTCAAATAGAACGACCGACAGAGGTGTAATATTAACCTATCGGTTTAGAAGAGTCCAAAGGACGACTACCATTTGGAAGTATAGTGTTAACTTAACGGTAGGAAATCGATGGAAGTATAATATTAACTAATCAATTTTTGACATAAGCGAATTGACAGAGATGTAATGTTAACTGGTCAAATTTGCTAAGATAGGTCGACAGAAGTGTAATGTTAACCAATCGACAATGTGGTCTGACAGAGGTGTAATGCTAACCAGTCAGATCATTTGAGATGAGAAATCGTTCAGAGGTATAATGTTAACATGACGATTTAATCAAATTGGCACTGTTCAGAGGTGTAATGTTAACATGATAGTAATGATGTATCTGGAGTCAAGCAGAGGTGTAGTGTTAACTTGATGACTCGTTGGGGATTTTAGATCAAGAAGATCAACGTCTCTGGTCAGAGGTGGAAACTTAAACGTGACCAGGATCTCTGTGGGGAGATAGTATTGGCCAAAATCAAGGATAGTATTTCTTAAGAATTTTTTCGTTGATTGGCGCCATGGGCCTATTGTCATTTTGGTCAATTAGGCGATATGCTCCGTTTGAGTAGACTGTTTCTACTACAAACGGACCTTTCCATTTAGGTTAGAATTTACCTTTAGTCTTATGCGTCATGATCTTAGGTCGACGAACGGCTAAGACCAAGTCACCCTCTTTGAAAGATCGTTCTTTAACTCTCCTGTTGAAGGCTCTCGAAATCCATGACTGGTAGTTCTCAATTCTTTACTGAGCTTAAAGTCTCGGCTCATCTAGCGCTTCTAGCTCTTGGAGGCGCTTTTGATGATATTCTTCAGTTATCATCTTCTCGGCAATGGCAATTCTTAATGACGGTACCTGAATTTCTAGAGGTATCACGGCTTCGCATCCATAGACCAAGAAAAATAGCGTAGAGCCAGTGGGAGTGCGGATTGTTGTTCAATAAGCCTATAAATACTCTCCAAGTTTCTCATCCCAATCTTATTTGTTAGAGGAGACGAGCTTCTTTAGAAGTTTGATGATGGTTTTGTTGAAAGCTTCAGCTAGACTATTAGTAGCTGGGTTGTATGACATAGAAGCCACATCCTGAATTCTGAACTTGTTATAGAATTTGGAGAACGGTCGACTGATGAATTGCGGATCGTTGTTGTGAATGATTCATCTAGGAACACTGAATCCATAGATCACGTGATGTCTCTAAAATTTGATCACTTGAGATGTCTTGACGTCTCTGAGGGGAACAGCTTCGGCCCATTTGGAGAAGTAATCTGTGATGGCCAAGACGAATCTATGGCCTTTGGTGGACGGCAGGCTGATCGACCCAATAATGTCCATGCCCCAAGCTTCAAATGGCCACGAGGTGACGGTCGGATATAACTCCTCCGGAGGTTGATGTAGAAAATCAGCGTGGACTTGACATGCATGACATTGTTTAGCATATGCTACCGCATCTGCTATCATTGTCGGCCAGTAGTAACCTAGACGACGAAGTCGGTCCTGAAGTTTAGGACTTAGTTGATGAGCTCCACATGCACCATCATGGGCTTCCTTTAATGCTTCTCGAGCTTCACTTGGTGATAAGCATCGGAGCAGAATACCGTCAAAAGATCGTCGGTACAATATCTGCATAGCAGAATCATAGAAGAAGCGTAGAGCTCTTCTTTGAATAGAGATTGTTTGCTTCGGATTATCAGGTAGTATCTCGTGCAAGGCATAGTCAATGATTGGGAACTGCCAGTCATTACCTTCGAAGTGAGTTGGCATGACATGCATTTCGTTGGCTTCAAGAATATGCTCCGGGGAGCATAATTGATGGCTAGCTATTGTGATGCGCTTAGTAGATTTGGGCGTCAAGGCAAGTGTGGCTGCAAGGGATGCTAAAGCATCCGCATGAGTGTTCTCGAGGCGAGCTATATAGCTGATGTAGAAACCTTCGAATGACTGAGCGAGCTTCGTTGCCTCTTTGTGGTAGGATATGAGGTCGTTGTGGCGAACCTCATATTCTCCTTTGATCTGATTCACGATCAGCTTGGAGTCACCGTGGACTTCAAGATATTTGAAGCCCATGTCTTAAGCGAGTTGTAGGCTGATTACAAGGGCAGTATACTCAGCTACGTTGTTAGAGCATGGTTCGGTCAATGAGTAGACCCGAGGGAGGACATGTCCATGGGAATCGATCAACACTACGCCCACTCTCGCGACAATTGCTCCTTTGTGGTTGAATCTTGATGCGCCGTCGAAGTACAACTGCCATATCTGGTGGTCTAAGACAAAATTCGACTCAAAAATTTTATCTGGGATGTCTTCATAGAGTTTAGAAGACTCGGAGATGGAGTGCTCTGCTAAAAAGTCGGCTATTGCTTGACCTTTGACTGCTTTTTGGGGCACAAACGTCATGTCGTACTGTGAGAGCAGTATCACCCATTTTGCTAACCTGAAATTCAGTGATCCAGGTTTTGTCATGAGTATCTATAGAGGATTAACTCTTGAAATGATATGGATGGATTGGTTGGTGAGGTAGTGTCGCATCTTCTGAATTGCGAAGACCAATGCTAAACATTTATTCTCGGCTGGATTGTACTGATGCTCGGCACCAATCATAGTTCGGTTGAGATAATAAATGACTTGCTCGTGTGCATTGTCATTTTTCTGAGCAAGAAGTGCTCCAAGAGAATGGTTCATTACTCAGACATAGACCAAGAATGGTTTACCTGATACTGGTGCGGCTAGGACCGTCGGCTTCGTGAGATAACCCTTGATCTCGTTGAAAGCTTCTTGATAGGTGTCGTCCTAGGTAAACAAAACACCTTTCTTCATTAGTCTTTGAAATGATTGACATTTCCCAGACAGGTTGGCGATAAACCTATGGATATAGGCTAATCGTCCTTGTAGGCCTCTGAGTTCTTTGAGATTCTTCGGAGGTGGCATCTCTTGGATGGCTTTCACTTTTTCGGAGTCGACATGTATTCCCTTAGATGTCACAATAAATCCTAGGAATTTGCCTGATGATACCCCCAGGAAGGATTTGGTTGGATTCATCTTGAGTTGGTGCTTTCGCATAATTTCGAACACCGTTCTCAAATCATTGACATGATCTTGCTTGTGATGACTTTTAATTGTGACGTCATCAACGTAGCACTCCACTGTCTTACGCAAATATTCACGGAAGATCGTGTTCATGGCAGGTTGGTAAATGGCTCTAGCATTCTTCAGACCGAAGGGCATTACTGTATAACAGAATACTCCTAAGGGTGTTCTGAAGGTTGTGTGCTTTTGATCATCTGGATGCATTTTGATTTGATTGTATCCAGAGAATCCGTCCATGAAGGACATCCTCTCAAACCCGCACATGTTGCCAACCATAACATCTGTGATAAGGAGAGGAATTTCATCCTTCGAACAAGCGAGGTTGAGATCCCGAAAATCGATGCAGATTCGGATCTTGCCGCTCTTTTTCATCACTACCACGATGTTGTCTAGCCAATCGGGGTGTTTTTTTTCATAGATGAATCCATAGTTAATGCGTTTGTGGATTTCCTTCTCAATTTGCTCCATCAACTCAGGATGGAAGCGTCATTGCTGTAGCTTGACCGGCTTAACGCTAGCGTTGATGTCAAGGCAATGCACAACCACATTGGGGTCTAGGCTCGGCATGTCTTCATAGCTCTAGGCGAAGATATCGATGTACTCTTGAAGGAGAACTATGAGTTTTTCTTTTTCAGCGGATGATAGACTTTCGCTGATGAAGATGGGCTTGGGGTTGATTTCGTCGCCTATGTTGATTTGAACCACTTTATCTTCGGCAGGTGGTTCTCTGACTTCGAAACGTGACTCCTATTGTTTCTCAAGCTGCTTTGCCCAAGAATCGTCTTCAGGATCTTTGAACACTTCGGATTCATCGAGATCCATGGTTAAGCCATATGAGACCATGTTGGCCGTGAATTCACTACACAAGACTCTAAGGCTGATGTCGGAATCCCAATTGGACGTGTCTGAGGAAATACTTAGAAAGTCATCAGATGCTGGTCCTGTTTGTGACTCGGCTTCAAGAGAAATATAACTGAGTTCTCATTTAGTTGATTGTAATAATCAAAAACTTCACCTTTGGGTGTGAAGGGGATCAAAGGGACTCTTAGTCCTCTATTAAAATGTAACCGTTGCTTTGCAATCAGGCTGTACCCCCCATTTTCGCAATAATTTGCTAAGATTGATGACTGTATCGGGAGAATTCTGGCGCTGCTTTAGCTTCTTCATCGGAATTTGATAAGTGAGATTGTGTCTCAACTTTTCTGAAGATGATAGGACTCAAGATGTTTCCTTTGGGTAGAACCATAAAAGTGGCATATTCGGAGTTGTCTAACTGCTTGTGAGCGGAGTACGACTCGTTTATCAGCATATGCAATGCCGATTCCAAAGCTAGCCTGGCCATCAAATTTTCGACGTTTGAGTTTTCAGACTCAGAGTCTAAAGAGTAGTCGTAAGCAAGCTCTTCTTCATTAAAGATCCAATCGCCCTGATCTTCGGCAGATTGATCGATACAGAGGTCCTCTAGGATAATTACAAGTAGATATATCTTCCAGATTAAATCATCAATGGGATCTAGCTCAATATCTGCTTCATTACCGCTATCCTCATAATTGGGGAGGACAATCTCAATTGTGTGATTTTCATCATACAAGAGAGAGTCGGTGAAGTAATTCTCCACCCCCTTAAAAGGATGCTTTTCAGCTTCAACGCTCTATTGGACCCATGTTCATCAATGTATTTAAAACACTGATGAAGTGTTAAAGAGATGAGCATGTTAGAATGGATCCAAGACCATCCGAGGAGAAGGTTGTAAGGTGTCTTGACGTCGATGACATAGCAAGTCACTTCCGTCTTTAAATGTCCGATCTGACACTTAAATCGGATCTTTTCAAGAGATCGGCTACTACTGGAGTTAAAGCCGAGTATGGTCACAGAAGTCTTTGAGAGCTTGTGAAGGGGGATTCTCAAAAAGCTCAAGAGTCTTCGCGGAATTATGCTCAACACGGAGTTTGGATCGATGTGAATTCTCTCGACCCTCGATGACCCTATATACCCAGTATAGTAGAGGGGTCGGTTGTGATGATGATCTTTGATAAGCATGTCCTCCGGAATGAAGGTGATGTAAGGTGTCTGCTTTTGGCAAAAAATTTGTAAGTGTCGGAATGCCCGACGTGTATATTTTGTAAAAAAATTTTAAAGTGGTGCTAGTATCCATCAGAGGAGAAATAATATTTGGGTAGGCTAATATTTTCTTGATCAAGCCGTATCACCAATCTCAAGGAGAGTAGGGCAATCACTAAATATTTACTCCTTAGATCCATATTAGTATCACTTTGTTTATAAAAAGGTTGTGAGGTGCATGCTTCCAGAAATTTATTTCTTCCTGTTAATTACACTTATTAAAAGAAATCCTTGATTAATAGAAAGCAAAGAATTAAATAGACATCAGAAGTCAGATGCAGAGAGATATTGATTTTATTATCTTTCTAATATATTACAAAATTTTAAGAGAAAGAAGATGGGATCTTAGGTCTCCAGACAATATTCTAGAGCCCTCCTCCCTTTCAACAATAAAAATGCAGAGGACCTTGTCATTGATGTTTCAGACTCCAAGTCTCTCTTTCTTTTTAATCTCTCAGCCTTTTCTCTATCTTTTCTATCGTTCTTTTTGTTGTTTTTGTCTCTGTTCTCTCCGTTATTTGAATGGTAAATGAGGTCTCTATTTATAGGAAGGGAGAAGGGGAAGTTATCGCCAGGTGTTGGAAAGGGATTGGTGGGGGAGTTATTATAACTTCCTTATCGAAACTTTCTTATCAAGATTGTTGTGTTCGTTTATCATAACGAATATTTTCTTTACTTTTCACTTCTCATCTGTCTATTAGCTTATCTTTTGTATTTCTTAAAATAAGTGTTATGTGGAGCCCACATACCTTCAAGCTGAAATTAGGTTTGTATGAGGGTGAAAATTCTTGAGTTAGATTTTCATTGCCAAGCCTTATGATTACATGACACCACCCATGTATTGAAGGTGATATGCACCCTCAAGTTTGAGAATTTGGTTAATATGAAGAAGTGAAGCATGTGTCTTTATGTTGAATTAATAGAGGGTGCATATACTCTCAAATTTACATGAGGTGCTGTCATCCTCACCTTGGTTTTCATTTATATGAGGTGCTATCCCTCATATTAGTTTTGATTTATATGAGGTACTATCATCCTCACAATAGGCACCTCCTCACGTTGATTTTTATTTATATGAGGTGCTATCCCTCATATTGGTTTTGATTTATATGAGGTACTATCATCCTCACAATAGGTTTTATTGATAAAACTTGTTGAGCTTATCAAATTTGACAGCTATAAGGGAAAAGTGTGCCTCTCTGAATTAATTAATATGGAGGGCCTACCTTCATTAGTTTTGATTTATATGAGGTACTATCCCTCACATTGATTTTGATTTATATAAGGTGATATCCCTCATATTGATTTTGATTTATATAAAGTGCTATCCCTCATATTGCTTTTGATTTATATGAGGTACTATCATCCTCACAATAGGTTTTATTGATAAAACTTGTTGAGCTCATCAAATTTGACAACTACAAGAGGAAGGCATGCCTCTCTTAATTAATTAATATGGAGAGCCTAGATCACAGTGGTTTTGATTTATATGAGGTACTATCATCCTCACAATAGGTTTCATTGATAAGGCTTGTTGAGCTCATCAAATTTCACAACTATAAGGGGAAGGCGTGCCTCTTAGAATTGATTAATATAGAGAGTCTACCTTCAAGTTAACTTGTATATGAGTTGTAGGTATCCTCAAGTTGATTTCACTTTAAAGCTTATCAAAAGGTATTAAACCCTTTAATAATTAAGCTTGTGGCTTGTTGAGACATAATATTTTTTGGTGCATCTACAAATTGCCCCGCTTGGCTTACATGCTCGATTTTTTTAACCGAGTGCATGAGTCCAAGTTATTATGATTATTTTTTTAACCCATACTGTATCTTGTTTAATTTTTTTTTGAATGGTTGGGAAGACATTCATCAATCGTGTATTTCAGCAGAAATTATTTCTTAAACCCCCTTTTTTTAAAGGTGCACATGAGCTTCATCTTTTCTTTAGCTACATATGTTAGTGTAGAGATTCTTTTTTTTTTATGCTGGTGTGCCATGAAATTTGTTTTTTAAGGCTTAGGGTTAGTTCACTTAAGTCAAATATGAGGAGTCCTTATTTAATTCAAATTGCTCAATTAGTAGGAGATAGAATCCATGTTTAAAAGGGATATTGTTGATGGTGATAATCACACAGTCGATGAATCTAGGAATCTTATTTGTTGATGGGAGCTCGTAATCTTTCTCCGTATATCTGACGCAAGGTCGACTGGTTCAATCCTACACAATGGAAGAACTGTAAGAGGGCGGGGTCTGGCACCCCAGTTGTTCCTCGGACGATCAAGTAAGTTGATGTCTAGTAAGGGAGGAAAAAGGAATTGTGGGAATTCTTCTTTTCTAGTTCAGAATTGCTTACCCTAGTGTGAGAATAGTTTTGGCTTTTATAGCCTTTTCTAGGGGGTAGTTATGTCATTTGGGCCGAGGCTGAGCTGGCGGCCGAGTCAGATTTGATCATCACAGGTGTCATCCACCGGGTGGAGGGGGTCACTTCGACTAGGCATGGGCTGGCGGCTGAGTCAGATCCACCTTTACACATGTCGCTCGCTAGGTGGTGGGGGTCCAATCTGCATTAAATGAGATATGATGGCTTCGACGTGGTCTGATGTGTCTTAAAGTCTTCGGGGTGAAGTAAATGATGGCTCTGATCAGCATTAAATGCGATCGTGACAACTTGTCAGCGAGAGAAACAGTGCAACAGGGTCCGGGGGAGTTGTCGCTTGGGAGTGCCGAGAAGTCCCGCCTTTCGAGTCGGCTAGAAGAGGGGTCGGTCGACACCTAGCCGGGTAGGCACACTGTCGGGATGGCCGGGGGGTCGCCCTGATGGGAAGGGTCAACCCGATAAAAGTGGGATGACCGGGCGAGGTGCGGTCGACCCGGACGGATGCTCGGGCGACTCGAAAAGGAATGCCGACTCATCCCGCCTTTCAAGTCGGTATGGACTAAAAAGCCTCTAGTGCGAAGAGTTATCTGTTATTGAATGCGGGTTAGTGTTCGGGTTATGGAAGGATCATAACAGTTGGCCCCTTTCGCTTGGGTTTGACCAAGAGTCAATCCCAAAGGAAATGAGATGGTCGCGCGGCCTGATCCCTGCGGTGCATTCAATGAAAAGTAACTGCCATTATGTAATTGGTAAAAATTTAATATTACGATTTTATATATCATATATCATCCTTCAAATTTTGAATTTCAAAATTTTTACTTGAGGGAAATTTATATTTCAACAACTTACTTGTTAGTATATCCATAAAATTGAATATTTCACTTTCATATCATTAAAAAATCTCTTTCCCTCTATAACAAAGAGATAAGATATGGAAATATTATTAGGTTTATTGTTATGGTAAGATATTGAGTATCTATTTCTATAATAAAATCGAATATTTCATCAACTTCTTGTTATATATCATATATCCATTATGATATTGATTGAATTATTTACGTAACAAAGATATGGAAATATTATTAGGTTTATTGTTATGGTAAGATATTGAGTATCTATTTCTAACAACCTCAAATTATGATATTGAGTATCTTTTTCAATTATTGGCATATCTTTTTCTTGTGTTTGTTACGGATTTCAAAATTTTAAAAACACGGGTAATAGAGGGAAAGATAATTATGTTTTGCCCCTATAAGAAACACTGATTCTTCAAGGAAAAAGTTGTAGAGATATATCATCTTAGGTAATTGTCTTTTAATTTTCAAAATTAGTATATTTTTAGTTTTATTTATATTGATGATGTTTATAGTTATTTTAGGGATATAAAATTCATTTATAATTTTTGAGTTGTGTTCAATTATTTTATTTTTTTAATTAATTTGTATTATTTACTAATCTTCTTCAAATTTCCCTCACGCAGAGCACATCGGCGAAGATTGTTAGCAGTCACTATTGGTTGGTTATCTTTTGGTAATGGTCTTTTTTTTTTCTAAATTCATCTAATATTTGAATAAATGTGCACCCTTCCCGAATTACATGTATGTAGATCCTGATTCTATCTATCAACACCTGCTTTTTTATTTTGATTAACCCTTCAAGATACTCATTCTTGACTTTTTTGTATAGCACGATGCCGCTGTAGAGATAGGTGGATGTAGATAAAAGTCATTAATATCAAATATAATGAGTATTAATCTGTTCAGTTGGGAATTTCCAGTCTAAATAAATTTGCAGGAAAAAAAATAAAAATTTATACAACTATATATAGGTTAATACGTACGTCATTTAACTTACGTTTTCTTTGTATACAGGAAATCGCAATACCCAGGCTTGGATTTCGATGCTAGATTCATCGAAATTTAAAGGTTCGTCATTTGATTCTCTAATTTTCGTTGTTCTTTTAATTTTTTTTGTCATTTTTTTGGATTTAATCTAGGGTTATCTGAATAACTAGGCTCCAATTCGAGATCAAAGAGACAACGTATTTCACAGGTAGTTTTTTCGGATTTGATGTTATTATGTTGTAATTTATATTTTTTACTACTGATTTTGAATTAAGTTTCAATGATAAAATAGTCTTTGTTCAGAATGCTTATTATTTCGCGTTTGTTATTTTCTTTGTATCGAGGTTTTCTGAAAATCTTGGTTTGATTCCAACAATTGTTTTAACGAACTGGAAAGGTTTGTTATTTTATTCTCAATTAATTCGCGTCTAATTTTTAATTTTTACGTGAATTGTATTCTTAATTTTCAGTATTTCTTATACTCGAACTTATTTAGCTTCTTATACTCGAACTTATTTACCTGATGTTAATCTTCCTTATTCATTGTCTAATTTTCTATTCCTTATACTTGAATTTATCAAATTTATTTACCCGCTGTTAATCTTCTTTCTTCAATGTCTAAATTATGCATTCTCAACTATATCATATCTCTATCACTGCTTAATTATTGTTTGTATGCAACTATAAGATATTAAATCTCAGTAATTAAATCATTTGGCTAAGTGTCTTCTTCATAGACTGGAAGGTGACAATCTTGGAATTCATGAGGCCTCGAATAAAAGAAAAAGTTTATGAGACATTTAAATAGTGATACTATTGAACGAGATATTAACAATACAACTAAAGTTATAGATTATCGAAAAACAGTAGCAGAGCACAAATATCATGTTATGAAAATAATACATGCTAGCCCAAGTGAAAATATTCAAGATAGATCTAAGGAAGCACACATGCATCGTCTGCGAATCATAAAAGGAAGAAAAATAGAATCCAAATCAGTTCGGATGAGACCAAAAAATAATATTGATGCAAAGAAGTAAGAATGAATCAAAGGTTTATCCTTGCTTCTTAAAAGAAGAAAAATATCATTAAGGAAGATTCTCTTAATTCCACAAGACGGCATCTTTAGACTATCACTAATTGCGTTGAAGGCAAAAATAATATACTTCTTGAGTAACTATTCCTGTTAACTATATACTAATAATATTCATAATTGTTTTAACAATTAGAATTGCTCTTGGATGTTGATTTATGGTGAGTTTATTTATTAGATTTGATATGCAATATATTTTTGTAATTGTGCTCCTACAAGAAATAGTTTAATTTCCTATATTACATACAAGTTGATTTCTATAACATTATATTATGTAGAATTTAATGATTAGGTTTCGGATTCTATTATAATATATATATTCTTTAGTTTTGAGATAATTTAAATTTTATTACTAATTTAAAAAATATATATATTAATCAATTAATAAAAATTTTATAAATTTATTATTAACTTAAAAATAAATTCCAAAGATTAGTTATTAAAAGATCTATTTAAATATAGTTATATATGACATATTTATCAAGTTAGGAAACAGAATGTTGAATATATTTCATTTGGGTTGAAAGTATTTATTTAAATCAAATAAAATTCTAAATTATATTTCTTTCAATTTTAAATATATTGACTAAATTATAAAATAGATTATTTTTATTATTATAAAATAAGCTATAACTAATTGAAATCTAACAAAAAAGGAACATAATCAAAATTAAAGCTTTCGTAAGAGACTACAATTTAGAATCAATCTATGAAAAAATTGATGAAATTATATGTTAAAATAGATGTTATATATTTAATAAATTAAAATAAAATATTATTGTGATTTAATGTTTAGGTAAAATCAAATTTATTTTATATTCATATTGTAATATATCTTTTTATTTGAGAAAAACACCTTATATATATATATATATATATATATATATATATATATATATATATATATATATATATATATATATATATATATATATATATATATATATATATATATATATATATATATATATATATATATATATATATATATATATATCAAGTAACAAAAATTACCAATTCTATTTATTAACCAAAAAGTATTATAAAAACTACTTAAACAAACTTCTTTAAAAAATGATTCATTGATCTGGTAATATACTTTATTCCATTGATTGTTTTTATAGATTGCATATAAATATTCTTAAATATTAGAATTAATATTTATTTGTGAAATTGCATATTTATACCTTCATTTTTAAATTTTCAGACTTTAACTTCTAACTTTTGAAACATAAAAAATATATGGCAAAGTTTTGGATATTGCTATTTCTAAAATTCTTAAATATAAATAAACCCTGCTATTTTCCAGAATTTATTGGTTATTATTATCTATATTTTGTGGTTCAGTTAGGTGAAACTATTTAAAGGAATTTATTTTATTAAAACACAATAATATATGCATTGGTTCAATTGATTTTACAATATTTATCTTCAATATAATAATAACGATTCCACAAAGCTCTTATTTGTTTGTGGATCTAATGAACAAATTAAACAGATCGTGGATCCGATGAATAACTTAATGAACAGATTTTGTGAGTTTTAGGGACAAATTTTATTAAAATTAGTAACTCTTATAATTATATGCATTAGTTCAATTGCATAGCGTCAAAATAGTAACAGCTTTATAATAGTTACAAATTTAATGAAAAAATAGTAATTTTATAAGTTATAAAGTCTGCGGTTATGATCGTTTGCACATGTAATGACTTTTCCTTTTTAACAGCTTTATAATAAAAATATCTATAAATTAATTAGCATCTTATTAATTTTCTTAACAAATACTCTAATTATTCTTAAAATTTTTGGAATTATTAGACTAAAGATGTTGCTGCGCACGATGTTGAAGCAATAGATGAGAACAATCCTATTTTGAAGAGTCTGAGAACACACAATAAATGTGTCTTCCCACAACTAATGTTGGTTTGCCCGTACTGCGATGGATTTGGATATTATTACTACAATGATCTTCTTCGTCATGCAAAGAACTACTCAAAGGAATCGAGCAGAATAAATAGAAACGAGATGAAGAAACATGCTTATCTTGAATACTATCTCCTTAATGATCTAAAGGCCCTAAAGTCAAATTTAATAATTAAGTAAAATAATTATAATATTTAAGTTTGCTCAAGTTTTTAATTTTAGGATTTAGATTGCTTTGTATTCAGTTTTATTTAGATTAAATTTATGTGTTTCTAGAGACGAGGAAGGATTACATCATGTATCTTTTAGTTTTCTCAAATAAATATTAATAATAATGTTTGTAATAACTTTGTTATTTTTGTTGAACTATTTTTCCAGTTCTAATGTATAGCTTTACTTATCTCATTTATTATGATTGGTAACATTTGACATATCCAGTTTGAACTACCAAAATTGATGAGTGTTGATAGTTAATCTCGATATTTAATATCGATATATATATATATATATATATATATATATATATATATATATATATATATATATATATATATATATATATATATATATATATATATATATATAGTGAAAAATGGAAAAACTTGGTACCAAGTTCCTCAAAGGAACTTGGTAGTGATGTTGACAATTCTAGCCCACACATGTAACTTTAAAAATAATTCTCTCTCTCTCCTCCCTGAATGTAAGCTAATCATGCTAATATCACTACCAAGAAACTTAGTACCAAGTTTCTCCATATTCCTCTCATATATATATATATATATATATATATATATATATATATATATATATATATATGCTTTTGTCAAATTATTATGAAGTTTCACCGTAAAAGCCATAGAAACTTGGCATATTTGTAAATTCAGGTACGCAGATTTTAGGTATCGTCGCTACGAAATATGCTATAACTTTTGCACTGGATTTCCGATTAATATGCCGTTTGATGCACGATCTTCGTAACTTGCGGTGAACGTACCAATATATAGTTTTGTCAAATTTGAACTAAAAATTAACTACAGTTTGTTCGATAAGCTAAAATAATTGACTGCAATTTGATGCATTGTGATAAATTTACTGCCAAATCTATGTATTGATATATATTTTTTCATAAATCATGAAAATTGTAACAGCTGCATAAAGTTGGTTATATTAAAACTATTTCCAATTGACTAGAGTTATGTATTGTGTTCTCAAAAACTGTTGTCATATAATTTTTAATAGTCTCCATAAAAGCCATATTTTCAAACTGTATATTTACTAACAGATTGCATTATAGTTAACTAACGTGCAATACAACGATAAAGTTACATTCTTTAAGTAATAAAAATAACAACTACAAATACACAAGAAACAAAAGATAACTATTACATAATGATGCCCTTTGAACCCATTAGTTTCTTTTCGACGACTTAGTGCTCATCGAGGTATTTCAAAATAGCTATGTGAACACCCATAGTCACTAAGGTATGCGAGTTTTCCAAGGAATAAACAACTCCATTTGCATGCCTTCGTAAGCCAACCTTCGACAAATGTTTTGCGCGTTGATTATCACAATATGGACAAAAGTATAATCCATCGGTGCCTATAATCGAAACTTGATTACTTAGAATAGCATTATAGCAATTATCAATATTATCTTGCATAATTGCATGGGGATCCTCGCAATATGTTATTTTAGTACCATTTACCGTCGGTTCAGATATAATGCATTTACGCTGCAAAAAAATCTTCATTATCAATATAATAATAATAATAATTGCAGAAAAAACTAATAATGACATGCTTTAATTTTAGCTAATAAATAAAGTAAACATATTACGTTTGAGGGACCTGAAGAGCCAGATGCACTTCCTTCTCTTGAATTCATGATTTCGATTTCAACCTGTAATGTTTTCCCCAAATAAAACACATTAACTTAGACTGATTTCTTTAAGTTCGTTTTAAATTGATTTTATAGCATAATAAAACAATAAATTAAAAAATATTAAACTACAATTTTACAATATACTACAATTAACCAATAAAAATTCATTATTATGTCTTAAGCATAGGAAAATATTTTAATGGAAACTCTTGAAATAAATAAGCGTACTATAATATATTAGATTAAGTATAATTACATGTTGATATATACATCCTTATTTAATTTGTTGATAAATAACTCTATAGTAAAATATAATAATTAATAATCAATTGGTCTTTAATTAATTAAATATCTGAATATTAAAATGAAATATTTATAAATAAAAATCATTAGTTAAAAATATACTAAAACAATATTTAGTTCTAAAAATATTTGAAAAGTATAAATTAAACATGACAGTTATCGGCTTAAATAAACCCAAATTAAATGTACCAAATTGGTTTTAAATATCAAATTTTAACTCTTGAATTTAAATCAGTTACTAAATATAATTATATTTTGACAAATATACATGCATATAAACAGTAATATATATACTTATATTTTGACAAAATCTTCACTAAGAAAAATAAAATTTTATTTAGTAATATTCTTAACCCAATCCGGATCTGTAATTGAAAAATAGGTGAACAATTCAAATATTTTCCACATATAAACTTACGTATTTTAATAGCAACTATGAGAAATTCCTTGATTAAAGTTCTAACTTTTCAACTCTTCAAATTAAAATCAAAAACTATTATGCAAAATTGAAGATATTTAACTTATTTAAATATCAAAACTACTTTATAGATAACACACATAAATATATATACAATACTACAAAATTTCCACAATATATTAAAACCTTGATTATAATGCTTTAAAAGAAAACTTACCAAACAAAAGGGGTAGAATGCTTGATGAACTTGAGCCCAAGCTCTGAGTGTGAGTTGGGGATACTGAACATGATGTGCGTTATTTTATAGATCACATGGATAGGTTGGAGAAAAAATATTAATAAAATATTGGTAGCTTTTATAGGAAATATTATTTATTTAGGTGTTAGGTAGTGATTAAATTAATAGTATTTATTTTTAATATTAATAATTAAAAAATGTGGTGTTAGATAGAGATTTGTTTATTGATAATAATTTTAAAATAATTTAGATATTTTTATAATTTTTAATTTATATATTATAAGGAAAAATTATATATTACTTATAATTTTCAATCATTTATAGAAAAAATAGTACATATTTTGACAATAACAAGCCTATTATAATTTTTTGGAATTTAGCTTGATGTGTACTGGAATTTAACATATCGGGTGCGATTGATTAAACTGCAACGAACTATAAAAGAATTACAATAAGACCGTGCTTAGCACGAGCTAAAAGACTAGTTTCTATTAAAAAACAAAAGCTTATTCTTCACTCAAAAAGCATTGACCAAAAAATGATTCAAAGATATTATCCACTAATTCCTCTCTGCTTCCATCCAACACGTCATATTATTCTCTTTCATATACATCACAATCATCATTTTGGGTGATTAATTCAATCAAAATCGTTCTTCCTCATAACATGTACAAGACTTCCATCCATTTGCTATCATATTAACACAATGAAAAAATTGAATAAACAAACATATGAATACTTATTCATATAAAAATAGTAAAAATTAAGAATTATATTATACTTACTTTGAAGGTTTAGTGGGATCAAACTCTTCTCTTTAATAAATAAGGATAATTTTGTTTTAAATTTATTTCAGTAAAAGTGAGGAGAAATTCAGTTTATTCTTGAATTATTTTTGGAGGAAAAATATTATTTGGATGGAAGTAAGAAAGAGAAAATTTTATTTATTTATTTAGTTTATTTAATTTTATCCTTAATAATATGCATAAGTATCTGGCATTTAATGGAAACGTGACTGTCAAATTGACCAATTCAGTACTAATTAAGGGCATGGGTAAATTACACTAAACCCCCATTAAATCCCCCAATAACTTTTGCAGAAAACCCCCAATATCTCTTGGGGAAAATTACACTAAACCCCTAATAACTTTCAAAATGTATTATTATGTTGTTTTCCAGTTCTAATTTACGGGTGTTACCTGCAAAATACAGAAACTTATTGATGGTTTTCTGCAAAACAGAAAAGTTATTGCGGGATTTAGTGAGATTCTGAAAGTTTATAGGTATTTACTGCAAAACGCTGTAAATTAATGGAGTTTAGTGTAATTTACCCGCAAGGGCACCCCTTAAGTGACTAGGGATTCAGTACCGCAGATACCGTAATTTTAACAATATTCTGTTAATCCCTCACATATCTTTGCCTTCAATTTCGTAAGGATCCCCTGATCCTTTCTGCTTACAAAAGAAGACGAAGGTGCTCTAAATCAATGGATCTCGGCCGACCTCGAGACGATCGAGGAGAAAGCTGGCCGATCTCTCCCTTGCTTCGAGATCCAACGTCATCTTCTTCGTCCTTGGTTATTATTCTTTCCGGTAAATGAAGAACTAAGCCTTTCTCCAACTTAATTTTATATAGATTTGTTGAATCTTTTATTCTGTCGTAGATCGAATTATTTGTCATATTTTCAGTCATTTTCGATTTACATTTTATCGTTAATCGGCTCGGCACTTAGGAACTTCGGTTTTAAAATGTTATGCCTATGACTAGGGGCGAATCCATAAAATTTGGCAAGTGGGGGCAAGATTACAAGCTACAAGTACAATTAGTGTATGATATTTTCACCTAAATATTAATAAGTAGGCATACATGCGCACGAACAAAATATAGTCAATAGAAGTACTTTGTTAAATTTTTTTTTTAACAATTGTTCCCTATGTGTTTCCATATTTGGATAATACTGCATGATTTTCTCCTTGTCAATGCTATCAAATATCTCTTGTTCAATGTAAGTGACTAAACTATCATTTAACCAGTCATTTGTTATGCGGTTGCGCATTCGATTCTTCACTATATTCATTGCAGAAAATGTTCTTCTTATAGTCGTAATAGTAACTGTTAATATCAAAGATAATTTCACAAGAAGATATACCAAATCGTATACAATATGCTTCTTTGTCTCTACCAACTTTCCTGAAAGATTACCAATTCCTTTTAAATTTAGAAATTTATCATCTAATTGCACATCTATAATATAATTCTGAAGTTGTCCGTCAAGTGCCATAATATCAACTGAGGAGATTTCTGAAGGATAGAAGGGGATGAGCGGGATAAGTTTTTGTTTATCAAAAGCAACAAATGAATCTTGCAGGCTCAAGCATGCAACACAAAGGAGCAATTCGTTATTTGATCCCGTGAACCGATTGTTCAGTTCTTAGAGTTGCATGTCGATGACTTGATACAATAACAAAACTTGAAAATGGTGCAAGTCTGAAACTTGCTCAACTCTATGCTACGACCTTCATTGAGGAACAAACATCTCATCCATTTGGACGACAATGATATTATTCTTCTCACAAAATAAACAAACTTCCTGAAATAAAGAACTCCATCCATCATCTCTCATTAATTGCAATCGATGCTTTGACACTTTAACTAATGTCATAGCATTTGCAATGCCTTGATCCTTTTTTTGTAGTGCTTGAGACAATTTATTAGTAACTCTAAGTATGTTCTTCATCACATGTAAGTTGAAGACAAATTTAGAAGTTAAGATAGAGTTCAGCAATGCACAAGCTTCACCTCTTTGCTCCGTGCTTGTGCCATCTTCCTCAATGATCTCAAGAATATCAACCACATAAAAAACATGGTGAATTAAGTAATGTACCATAATGTGAGCCCCAACGAGTGTCCCCGGCCCTTTTAAGAGTAGTTTCTTGATTCAAGCCATGTCCGCTAGATATTTCACCATTTTCTAATGCTTCTTTTATCTTACTAATTTATTTTTCTTGAAGAATATCTTGACGCTTATCTGCAAAACAGAAAAGTTATTGCGGGATTTAGTGAGATTCTGAAAGTTTATAGGTATTTACTGCAAAACGCTGTAAATTAATGGAGTTTAGTGTAATTTACCCGCAAGGGCACCCCTTAAGTGACTAGGGATTCAGTACCGCAGATACCGTAATTTTAACAATATTCTGTTAATCCCTCACATATCTTTGCCTTCAATTTCGTAAGGATCCCCTGATCCTTTCTGCTTACAAAAGAAGACGAAGGTGCTCTAAATCAATGGATCTCGGCCGACCTCGAGACGATCGAGGAGAAAGCTGGCCGATCTCTCCCTTGCTTCGAGATCCAACGTCATCTTCTTCGTCCTTGGTTATTATTCTTTCCGGTAAATGAAGAACTAAGCCTTTCTCCAACTTAATTTTATATAGATTTGTTGAATCTTTTATTCTGTCGTAGATCGAATTATTTGTCATATTTTCAGTCATTTTCGATTTACATTTTTATCGTTAATCGGCTCGGCACTTAGGAACTTCGGTTTTAAAATGTTATGCCTATGACTAGGGGGCGAATCCATAAAATTTGGCAAGTGGGGGCAAGATTACAAGCTACAAGTACAATTAGTGTATGATATTTTCACCTAAATATTAATAAGTAGGCATACATGCGCACGAACAAAATATAGTCAATAGAAGTACTTTGTTAAATTTTTTTTTTAACAATTGTTCCCTATGTGTTTCCATATTTGGATAATACTGCATGATTTTCTCCTTGTCAATGCTATCAAATATCTCTTGTTCAATGTAAGTGACTAAACTATCATTTAACCAGTCATTTGTTATGCGGTTGCGCATTCGATTCTTCACTATATTCATTGCAGAAAATGTTCTTCTTATAGTCGTAATAGTAACTGTTAATATCAAAGATAATTTCACAAGAAGATATACCAAATCGTATACAATATGCTTCTTTGTCTCTACCAACTTTCCTGGAAGATTACCAATTCCTTTTAAATTTAGAAATTTATCATCTAATTGCACATCTATAATATAATTCTGAAGTTGTCCGTCAAGTGCCATAATATCAACTGAGGAGATTTCAAGGATAGAAGGGATGAGCGGGATAAGTTTTTGTTTATCAAAAGCAACAAATGAATCTTGCAGGCTCAAGCATGCAACACAAAGGAGCAATTCGTTATTTGATCCCGTGAACCGATTGTTCAGTTCTTAGAGTTGCATGTCGATGACTTGATACAATAACAAAACTTGAAAATGGTGCAAGTCTGAAACTTGCTCAACTCTATGCTACGACCTTCATTGAGGAACAAACATCTCATCCATTTGGACGACAATGATATTATTCTTCTCACAAAATAAACAAACTTCGAAATAAAGAACTCCATCCATCATCTCTCATTAATTGCAATCGATGCTTTGACACTTTAACTAATGTCATAGCATTTGCAATGCCTTGATCCTTTTTTTGTAGTGCTTGAGACAATTTATTAGTAACTCTAAGTATGTTCTTCATCACATGTAAGTTGAAGACAAATTTAGAAGTTAAGATAGAGTTCAGCAATGCACAAGCTTCACCTCTTTGCTCCGTGCTTGTGCCATCTTCCTCAATGATCTCAAGAATATCAACCACATAAAAAACATGGTGAATTAAGTAATGTACCATAATGTGAGCCCCAACGAGTGTCCCCGGCCCTTTTAAGAGTAGTTTCTTGATTCAAGCCATGTCCGCTAGATATTTCACCATTTTCTAATGCTTCTTTTATCTTACTAATTTATTTTTCTTGAAGAATATCTTGACGCTTATAAGAAGCACCGACAACATTACACAAACTAGTGACCAAATTAAATAGCAAATCAATTTTAACTTGCTTTTTGGCAATAACAACAAGTGCTAATGGAAGCTGATGCGCAAAACAGCGCACGTAAAAAGCTGATCCATTCTCTTTCAATATCAAGCTTTTGAGTCCATTGAACTCCCCCTGCATATTACTAACTCCATCATAGCCTTGACCCACAATCTTGATAAACTCAAATCATATTTTGCAAATTCCGACTCCAAAGCTTCTTTAAGTGATAAGACATTTGTGTTCGAAACGTGTAGAAGACTAAGGAAACACTCAATAACACATTCTATTTTGTCCACATAATGTAAAGGAATGGGCATTTTCTCCTTGATGGATATATCACGAAATTCATCAATTAAAACTGCAAATAAGTCATCTCCAATATCATTGATAATCGCACTAGTGGTCACACTACATGTAGCATGTACAATATCTTTTTGGATGCTAGGTGCAACTAGTTTTAAATTCGCACGAGCACCTTTTAAAACCTTTTCAATTGTCTCATTGTGATCTGGAAGAAAATATAGAAGTTCAAGAAAGTTTCCTTGATTAGTTGAATCTTGAGTTTCACCGTGACCACGAAATGCCAATCCTTGACGTAAAAGAAACCGAACACAATCTGTTGTCATCGTTAAATGGATCTGATAATCTCTTTTAATTTGATCCGATTGTATGGCGATGACAACCTCAATATGTTGATTTCGATTCATTAGTGATTCACATTTGCTTCAAGCTTCATTATGAGAACTATTTGGACTACTGATATGAACTTGTAACCTCTCTTTTTTTTCCAAATTGAAAAACCTTCGATAACAAATGTATCACCACCCCCTTGTTCTTCAAGTTCTGGGCTCATAAGATAGCAACATAAACAATACACAACATCTTTTGATATACTATATTCTAACAATATCCGAACTCCTCAACCCAATTAGAATTGAAACGCCGTAAAACTTTTCCATATTTCTTTTGTGGGAAGTTATGTTCCTGTGGTTGACATGGTCCTTTTTGCAAGTATCCTCTTCGAATTTTGTCTTGACGATTAGGATGATGGTCTAAAATTCTAGGCCTTTGTCTAGGATCTATCGGAAGATCCTTCAAGTCAACTTCGAAATTTTGTTTTGAAAAAGATGGTTGAGGAATAGATGGTTGCTCCTCACAAGACTTCCTTTTAAAAAATTTCACCATGACTAGAACCTAGAATGCGAACAATAATATACTTATATAAGTATATTAGATATTTCTCTAAGTATCTAAGTTAATAATAAAGAATCCAAATTGCTATTCGAATAGGTTTTAAGATACTAAAGAGATTTCATCTCAAACCAAAATATTTAGACTGATTGAAAATCATGCCAAAACTCATAAGAGCAAAATTTATAAAATACAAACCGAGCTCAGAAGTCACAAGAGCAACAACCCCCATTTTCTGAATTAATAAGAGATTAAGAGTAATCGACTATACTTTGAAATTTGAATAAGAAAACAAATTACCAATACGTTTCGTATATCTTTGTAACTAAATCCACTAACCATGTTGCTGAACACTTAATAATTTACTAAAATAAAACTTTAGATATATTAACAGTAAACAATTAGAAAAATAATGTGAGAAAATGAGGTTTAGAATCAATCTTTAAAATTTCAATCTTCACACTAAACCCTAGATTTAGAAATTAGAAGTAATTATGGAAAGGTTCAATCTTTTTACCACTTGATTTATCTTATTTCAAAACAAATATTAAAATAAAAGGATTAAAAAGCTTTTGTACCCGAGAGATCTGAGAACTTGAAATTGGAGTCGGATTGTTTGTTGAAATTGTTCAATTAGACGAGCGGTGCTGCAGGAGATAGGCGCTTTGGAGGTAGCGGTCCGACGTGAGGAGGTGCTGCTTGGAGATTAGAATTGGGGTTGGTTCACGCGCCCTTTAGAGCGTAGAAAAGTTTAGGGATTGGGAACAGAGAGGGAGTCAAGAGGGTTTTTAGAATTTGGGTTGGATAAACGGGTCTTGGTTTTACCCGTTTAAGTGTTTATATTCCAAAGTTTGATGGGCTAGGGGTCAATAAATAATATTATGGGCCTGAGTTAATTGGGCCTCATATTAATAAAAATTTGCTGGGGTCAGTGGGGGCAAGTGCCCCCACTGCCCCCATAGTAAATCCGCTTAGGCTTATGACTATGAAAGTTTTATTTGGTCATCTGAAGACTGCAGGCTGTTTGGGTTTGCAGTGGAATCAAAGATTGAACTGAGTTAATTCTCTTCTTGACACTAGCATCTTAGCACGTGCAAGCGACATTAGTTGTTATTCAAACAATTCTTTCTATTACTTTTAAATACTTTGTGACGGTTTAATGTTATCTAATTTTGTTTCAATCATAGATCCCTATTACTATTTAATAATTAAATCAAGAGATGATCTTATGATAAATGTTTGAGGGTTTATTTTTTATGTATTAGTATTATGAGTTGAGCATTTGATCTAAAATTAAAACAAATAGGTAGTAAGATTTTATTATGAACCCACATTTGGATCATGTAGAATTTAAAGCAATTTTAGCCAATTGTTTGCACTTTGCACTAGTTTCAAAGTAATATCAGTCGGCAAATAATAAATATACAGTTGGAAATATTATTTTATATATCATACTACTTGTCTAGTTTATTTCATAAAAAATCATTATTTGGTAGTTTTATCAACTCTAATTAGTGACTACACTATTTAATTAATAACTTTCAGTGTGAGCTAAACAAAAAGCATGTTTAAATCTAGGGGGGAGGGAGGAGGGAGGGAATGCCATATATTATATATCATATGAAATTAGCAATTTACCCTCCTTATTCATGATGCCCACTTTTCATCCATTTTTAGCTAGCCTCACTTGGGACATTATATTAGAAGTATAGATAGGAAAGAAACTGAGTATCAAGCTATAGCCTACAAAAGTACCTCTTATACAAGAGAGAGAACATTCTGAACAGATTTACCTTTGAGTAAGGAATTATAAAGTTCAACTTCCTTGGAAATGTCACACTTGAGTAACAAAATGACTCAGATAGACAATTTCGGTTGCAAGATAGTTGAACATAGAAAAATCAAGCACCAAAAAAGAAAAAAAAGAAAAAAGTAACATATGTCATATTGGATTATAAAAACCTAGAAATAATTTTGATTGAAATGTACACATTTGTAGAAGAGAAAACAGATAAGAAAGTAATATAATTTTGATAAGAATCAAATAGAGATTTAAAACATGACAACTATGCCAAACATATTTACCTATATTCTAATAATAAATGTAAAAATAATAAATAAAATATCATGTATGGTTTGAACAAGACATCATGAAACTTCTTATTACTCAATGTTACTACTTTCTCCGTACTTCTGAACTAGCTCATGTGTGATTTGACCAAGTCATCTTTATTTTTCCCTTGATTTGGCATTAACACTATATTATAAACGAGCATTAATTGTTGGCTAATAAAAAAAAAATCAAATTCAGATTTGTTATGATTTTCCTTGTTTTCTTAGCTTGTATGCATATTTGACATTTCTTGTCAGTAGCTATGTTTGGTTTAGGTATTAAAGCCATGTTACTCATTTTCTTAATGGTACTTTGATTTGCATGACCAAATGTATTATTAACGCCGACTATCACAAGATTTGGTATTCAATAAAATAAAAGAAGGTGAAAAGGATATACTACTAGATGATTCCGGAATAACATTCAACTTACAAACCACCATTAAAAATATCTTTTCCAATAAATATATTATTTTTGGTGTGTACAACTTTATTTGATTCTAAGACAATGGACAACTTTAAAACCTAGCTGGACAAGCAAAGATTCACTAACAAGATTCCTCCTAACAGGTGGCACAAATAGACAATCATGAAGGGTAAGGATCTTTCCAGATGTCATCTTATACTTTACTAGTCCCTTCCCTTCTATTTGTGCTGAAAAGTTATCTCCTAAAGCACACCCCTTGATTTCGAAAGAGTGGTATGAGTTTTCATCCTCAATCATGTTGGCTATGGATTTGGTTTGCCATTCTTCTACTAGGGCTTCTTAGTTCAGTCTTGTGATAAAAGAACGACTTAATTTGGTGGTTCTCTAATTCACAAACGAAAAAAATTGGACCATGCTGATTTGAGGTAACAAGCAGATCTCTTATTCTAATATGCCTATCTATTTGATTTTTAACTTTAGTTTTAAGAACTTTAAATTTATCTAGGACTTCATCTTTAGTTTGAAAACTAAAAAGATAAATGAAGCCATATCTAGACTTATTCTCAATAAATTTTACAATATATTTCCAACCGTCTCTAGTGAATTTTGTATTAGAATCATATACATTTTGAACTAATTCTAGGATATCACTTTCTTGATTTTCTACAAATAACAAAGATTTTCTATCTTTCTCACTTGTACAGAATTTCACATTTGCTTCTAGCATCTATGTTTGATTTAGGTATTAAACCATGTTACTCATTTCCTTAATGGCACCTCGGTTTACTTGACCAAATGTATTATTAACGACTATCACAAGATTTGGTATTCAATAAAATAAAAGAAGGTGAAAAGGATATACTACTAGATGATTAGAATAACATTCAACTTACAAACCACCATTAAAAATATCTTTTCCAATAAATATATTATTTTGGTGTGTACAACTTTATTTGATTCTAAGACAATGGACAACTTTAAAACCTAGTGGACAAGCAAAGATTCACTAACAAGATTCCTCCTAACAGGTGGCACAAATAGACAATCATGAAGGGTAAGGATCTTTCAGGATGTCATCTTATACTTTACTAGTCCCTTCCTTCTATTTGTCTTTGAAAAGTTATCTCCTAAAGCACACCCCTTGATTTCGAAAGAGTGGTATGAGTTTTCATCCTCAATCATGTTGGCTATGGATTTGGTTTGCCATTCTTCTACTAGGGCTTCTTAGTTCAGTCTTGTGATAAAAGAACGACTTAATTTGGTGGTTCTCTAATTCACAAACGAAAAAAATTGGACCATGCTGATTTGAGGTAACAAGCAGATCTCTTATTCTAATATGCCTATCTATTTGATTTTTAACTTTAGTTTTAAGAACTTTAAATTTATCTAGGACTTCATCTTTAGTTTGAAAACTAAAAAGATAAATGAAGCCATATCTAGACTTATTCTCAATAAATTTTACAATATATTTCCAACCGTCTCTAGTGAATTTTGTATTAGAATCATATACATTTTGAACTAATTCTAGGATATCACTTTCTTGATTTTCTACAAATAACAAAGATTTTCTATCTTTCTCAGCTTGTACAGGAATTTCACATTTGCTTCTAGCATCTATGTTTGATTTAGGTATTAAACCATGTTACTCATTTCCTTAATGGCACCTCGGTTTACTTGACCTATGTCTATTATGCCAAGTATCACAAGATTCAATGGTCAATATAATTAAAGAAGATATGCCAACTTTAAGACCCAACTTTACAAGAAGAGATCCATTAACATGATTTCTTGTAATTTTCACGAACATAACATCATGAAGGGTAAGGATCTTTCTAATGCCATCCTAAGGTTTACTCATCCTTTTCTTTTATGTCTGCTGGTGAGTCATCTCCTAGAGTCAAACCTCTTTTGAATGTTTCGTGAAAGTTACGAATTCAGGAAAGATCAAAACATACATGCATATTAGTTTTTGAGTCTAACCACCAATCATTGGTGCAAGGAGTAAATTTGCATGTCGGTGTAGAATCAGACATAACGAAGGTTTTAGAAGTTTTAGCCTCAAATATATTGGCATGTGACTTTTCATTCCAAGGTTACTAAACTATATTCTAAATAACCACCAAGTTTTATAAGCTTTATTATCGTGAAATAATTAGTCATAGAACCAATTAATCAAATAATTAAACATTTCTTGGATTAGTTGATTCATAAATAAATTGCAATACACCATTATAGCAATTTGATTCACAATAATAATCAAGTATATGCCTATGCAACTAAGTCAATAAAATCAATTAGAGTAATTTAAGAAATTAGATAATCCAATCAAAATCTATCTCACCTACGATTTTTCTTAATTCTAGATACCAAAAATTATGAAATTAAAATAGACTATGATTACAATTTAATCTTACTATTAAAATTGTCTAGAATGTTTAAAAAAATTAAAAAATTTTTTTTCCAAAAATGCCCTAAAAACACATACATGCATCTATAAAACACATACATACATGCATAAACTATACATGAAAACACATACATACACACTTTTGCATAACCTCCTTATTAATGGCCATCACTATTTCATTTAATCACTCACTTATAAATTTCATCCATTAACTCTTCATACTAAATATTACAACTAATGATGAAAAAATGTTACAACTATAAATCTCTCACCAAATCACTGTAAATAATAACTTATCAAATTTCTTCAACCAAAAATCCATTCATAATCAATTTAGATGAGAAAGAAAGGAGCCAAACCTACACGTCAAACAACCTGCAGCAGTCAAGTTCATCTCTCTTGCGGATGGAACTCAAGACTTAATTTACAGGGTAATTGATTTATAGGGTGGATTTGTTATTATGCCATGGATATGCTCCCAATGTTTATTTAGTTATTTGTGAATTCATCTTTCTCTTTGAGGCACTATAAAGAAAATTAATGTGTGTGTAATCACCAAAAAAATTTGTCCAGTTAAGGCAAAAATAAGTACTCTATTTAATGGGAAGGATCCTCTCAAAACATTATGATTTGTGGGACTAAAGTTTATAAATATGATAGCATATGAAGGGACTTTTTCTCAAAATGAAACATTTAAGTTATGTCTAAACAAGCACATTTAAGTCATGTGTAAAAGAGCTCTCGCCTAACATGAAAAATGGTAGAGCATCTTAAGTTTTTATGTTTCTTTGTCATTGGTATTTGAAAGAATTTTTATGTTTCATTAATTCGTTTCCTTAATGAAATACAACGTATGTGTGATTATCTAATCTTTGAAAAAGTGAAAAAGGGTATTTTGGTCTATATAACCCCAAATTATTCATATTTATTAAAATACTTCCAAACCATTGATATTAACTAACCCCCACCCCTACCCCAACCCCAAAAAACTTCAAAATTCAAATGAGAAAACCCCATCAATCAATAAATCTTTATTGCAAATTTGCATGTAAACCCCCAAGAGTCTATAAAATTTATCGATGCCATTATAAAGTACTATATATTATTGGTATCATAGTAGTATATAAAATACCATTAAAACCTATCTCATTCTGATTTTTCTTAATTCTAGATACCAAAAATTATGAAATTAAAATAGACTATGATTACAATTTAATCTTACTATTAAAATTGTCTAGAATGTTTAAAAAAATTAAAAAATTTTTTTTCCAAAAATGCCCTAAAAACACATACATGCATCTATAAAACACATACATACATGCATAAACTATACATGAAAACACATACATACACACTTTTGCATAACCTCCTTATTAATGGCCATCACTATTTCATTTAATCACTCACTTATAAATTTCATCCATTAACTCTTCATACTAAATATTACAACTAATGATGAAAAAATGTTACAACTATAAATCTCTCACCAAATCATCAGAAATAATAACTTATCAAATTTCTTCAACCAAAATCCATTCATAATCAATTTAGATGAGAAAGAAAGGAGCCAAACCTACATCAAACAACTGCGTGAGTCAAGTTCATCTCTCTTGGATGGAACTCAAGACTTAATTTGGGGTAATTGATTTATAGGGTGGATTTGTTATTATGCCATGGATATGCTCCCAATGTTTATTTAGTTATTTGTGAATTCATCTTTCTCTTTGAGGCACTATAAAGAAAATTAATGTGTGTGTAATCACCAAAAAATTTGTCCAGTTAAGGCAAAAATAAGTACTCTATTTAATGGGAAGGATCCTCTCAAAACATTATGATTTGTGGGACTAAAGTTTATAAATATGATAGCATATGAAGGGACTTTTTCGAAAATGAAACATTTAAGTTATGTCTAAACAAGCACATTTAAGTCATGTGTAAAAGAGCTCTCGCCTAACATGAAAAATGGTAGAGCATCTTAAGTTTTTATGTTTCTTTGTCATTGGTATTTGAAAGAATTTTTATGTTTCATTAATTCGTTTCCTTAATGAAATACAACGTATGTGTGATTATCTAATCTTTGAAAAAGTGAAAAAAGGGTATTTTGGTCTATATAACCCCAAATTATTCATATTTATTAAAATACTTCCAAACCATTGATATTAACTAACCCCCACCCCTACCCCAACCCCAAAAAAAAAAACTTCAAAATTCAGCGAGAAAACCCCCATCAATCAATAAATCTTTATTGCAAATTTGCATGTAAACCCCCCAAGAGTCTATAAAATTTATCGATGCCATTATAAAGTACTATATATTATTGGTATCATAGTAGTATATAAAATACCATTAAAAACCTATTCATATTCTCGAATATGGTTCATAAAATACCCCCAAACTAAATACATTGATCACTCATGAATTCACCTACGTTATGAAGAATCCCACTCAATCATGAATTGAATTCATGATTGTACTTTTGTAACCCCCACAAACACGTTAATTCTCATTCAAAACCATTGAAATTCCATACTCTTTCTCTACCAATGCGCTATAAAAACCATGGATAACCTAATTCATCCATACACTTTCTCTACTATTCAAATACCTATTGACAAGGAGCATATGATAGGGGGGGGGGGAGGATTTGGCCAAGGTAGTGGATGACGGGTGGTGGTTCGGTGTAGGAGTAAGTGGTGTGTTCGGATTAAGGCGGTGGTACCGGAGTGACTTGAAGGACGTAGAGGAGGCTGTGGGTCTGATGTTGGTTCTGTGGAGGCGGCGGTGGCAAGTTCGACGGAGGTGGTGGAAAACGAGTGACTTGAATGACGTAGAGGAAGCTGTGGGCTGATGGTTATTGGTTTTGTGGAGGCGATGGTAGAAAGTTCAATGGAGGCGGCGGGACTGGTGGTGTGATGTGGTTGGGCTTGGCGGTGGAGGTGAGTTTGGAGGTGGTGATGGCAATGGATTCCCTTCATTTGCATTGGTTATCATCATACATTTATGCATATGCATGAATAGACGAATATTATACAAATGAAGGTTTAATTTCATGTGTGTTTATTCTTGTGATAAGATATAGTTGTCTAACGGCCGGTGGCAAGTTTAAGAAATCTTGTGATTACTTTATGTTGTTTCTTTTCCACGTGCGGTTAACTTGGTGAGAATCGTATAATGTTATAAAAAATTTGGTTATGAAAAAAATGAAAGATAAATTTATGAAGAACGAAAGGAAAGTAGGAAGAAGGAAATGAGATTTCGTAAATAATAATATTAAATTTCATTTAACTTTCTTATTTTGTGTTTATAGTTGATCTAAATTAATAATAATAATAATAATTAAACTTCTTCATTCTACCACCAACTCTCTTTACCATTTAATCTACAACCTTTAGATTCTCCTAGTATATCTTTAGCCACATTCTTAATACAAGAAGACATACTATTCCACATAATTAGTCTCGTCATCTATATTCCATATATGATCCTTCATCATCTTATTTTAAAATGAACTAAATTCTTTCCTTTTAGGTTCCACATTTTAGTGCTTAGTTTCTTGTCCCTATTAGTTTTTCTACTTCACTTCTTAATAGAAATGTCTAATATCACAACGATGTTGTATGGTTAAACTCTCCCTTATAATTTTACAATGTTTGCATATTATCGTATCCACCCTTCTAGTAAGATAAAAGTCTATTTAACTACTATTAGATCCACTTTTAAAAGTTGTGAAGTGTTCATCCCTTTTCCTAAATTGTATATTTGTTATTATCAAATTATACCTACGTAACAAAATCTAAAATTCTTTCATCCATATCGTTCTTTTTTCATAACCAACACCTCCATGTACCCTCTCATATCCATTATTATCCTTGCCGACATGCCCATTTAGATCACCTCCTATAAATAATTTTTCTCCTATCGGAAGTCTTTGTACTAATTCATCTAAGTTATCTCAAAATTCCCTTTTAGTATTCCCCTACTTGTGGTGCATAAGCCCTAACAATATTAATAACCTCTACACCTAATATAATTTTTGTTAGGATTATTCTATCTCCAACCCTTTTTACGTCTACAACACTTTCTTTCATTACGTTATCTACAATTATTCTCACTCCATTTCTATTCTTCTCTTTTTCCATGTAACAAAGCTTATATTTGGTCTTTTCAATTTCTCTAGATTTCTCACTTGTCCATTTAGTTTCTTGTTAACAAATTATACTAATCTTTCTTTTAATCATGATATCTATTAATTCCATCGTCTTTCCTGTAAGAGTACCTATATTCCAAGTAGCTAACCTAATTCTATTCTCTTGTAAAAGTCTCCTACCCTTTTTTCTCTTGTGGTGTTCTACTCTATGCCTAATACTATTTGGCAACCTATTAGAAGGCTGTAGTTTCTTAAAACACCCTTGCTTATTTGTCATTACATCTACGTGACATCGATGTAACGCATCGCTTTTAGGAAACGCCCTAGCGAACTACCCTTGCTTCATTGCATCAGGATGGCATCGATGCGACACGCCGCGGTGGGGACGCACCAATGAATATTTTATAAGATTCATGTAGTGTGGATCCAACGATGTTTTATGCTGGCTGTCGGCAACCATCCTTCTTTATTCTAGCTTGAGACATGCAGTGCAAGCAATAAAAATAAAGCACAGAACTGGCGAAGTTATATGTTATTCACATACACAACGAAATATCGTAGTAGAAAAATTGCTAATAGCAAACAGTAAAATACTATCAAAAAATCATTTACCCTTTTTGTATTCAATCAATAGTATTAACTAGGTAAGTAAAGAATAAAAGAAAGTTTATCTAGTATCTTTTTTAATACTAATATGGTGTATATCGTTGCGATATACATATTTGTTTTACATTTGTTTTATAATTTGTTCATTTATTTAAATTAACTTAAAGATAAATAATTATCTTTAAGTTAATTTAAATAAATGAACTTAAATTATAAAACAAATGTAAAACAAATATGTATACGCAACGATGTACACCATACTAGTATAAAAAGATACTTGATAAACTTCTTTGTTTATTATTTATTCATCTAGTTACTACTATTGATTCATAACAAAGAGGGAAAAGGTTTTGATCTTATCTTACTATTTGTCGTTAGTAATTTTTCTACAACTAGCTTTGGTGTATGTGAATAAAATATAGCTAAGTGTCCATGTCAATTATCCAATTAGTCAAGGTAATGAATAATAGTGTGTTCCTTTAGTTCCGTTTCTATATCCTAGCGGAACTTTAGTGGTCACAGAGAAGGTGCAACCACTAAGTGCCCTAAAGTTTCTTTTATAGAGATAATTACATAGTCTTTGTAGGTTGATGAGAGGCGAAACGAACGGGGCTACTTCCACCTTGCAAGTATGTTAATGGGAAAACTATATTGTTCTTTCTTAAAGAAGTTAGTTATTAATGATTTTGTGATTATCTTAGGTTTTATTTATCTATTCTCTTCTTTAATTTATACTATGTAATATGTTTAGATTCGTTGAGGGTGCATGTTATACAATATTATTATTTTTGTTTTGTCATGCTCGGTCCATTTGGGGACATGACTTGACTAACAATGTAACTGTGTAGTCATATTAATAAAAAGGAATCAAATATTACAATGCATAATAAAGTGTGCACATAAGTAAGTAGGTTGAAGAATAATCTAAAATAAAAGTTTAAGAAGAAAACATTTTTGTGAATAATTATCATCTCAAAATGCCCATCTTCGAGTCTAACATACTTTAATTTTCTAATATTTCCTTATGAAAATGTATAAATTGTAGTTGGCTTTTTACAACCACAAATTAGAAATTATAATCTTTGCATATTATCGTTATCCACCCTTCTAGTAAGATAAAAGTCTATTTAACTACTATTAGATCCACTTTTAAAAGTTGTGAAGTGTTCATCCCTTTTCCTAAATTGTATATTTGTTATTATCAAATTATACAATGAACAAAATCTAAAATTCTTTCATCCATATCGTTCTTTTTCATAACCAACACCTCCATGTACCCTCTCATATCCATTATTATCCTTGCCGACATGCCCATTTAGATCACCTCCTATAAATAATTTTTCTCCTATCTAAGTCTTTGTACTAATTCATCTAAGTTATCTCAAAATTCCTTTTAGTATTCCCCTACTTGTGGTGCATAAGCCCTAACAATATTAATAACCTCTACACCTAATATAATTTTGTTAGGATTATTCTATCTCCAACCCTTTTACGTCTACAACACTTTCTTTCATTACGTTATCTACAATTATTCTCACTCCATTTCTATTCTTCTCTTTTCCATGTAACAAAGCTTATATTTGGTCTTTTCAATTTCTCTAGATTTCTCACTTGTCCATTTAGTTTCTTGTTAACAAATTATACTAATCTTTCTTTTAATCATGATATCTATTAATTCCATCGTCTTTCTGTAAGAGTACCTATATTCCAAGTAGCTAACCTAATTCTATTCTCTTGTAAAAGTCTCCTACCCTTTTTCTCTTGTGGTGTTCTACTCTATGCCTAATACTATTTGGCAACCTATTAGAAGGTCAGGTTTCTTAAAACACCCTTGCTTATTTGTCATTACATCTACGCGACATCGATGTAACGCATCGCTTTTAGGAAACGCCCTAGCGAACTACCCTTGCTTCATTGCATCGGGATGGCATCGATCGCGCGCCCGTGATGGGGCGCACCAATGAATATTTTATAAGATTCATGTAGTGTGGATCCAACGATGTTTTATCTTGTCGTCGGCAACCATCCTTCTTTATTCTAGCTTGAGACATGCAGTGCAAGCAATAAAAATAAAGCACAGAACTGGCGAAGTTATATGTTATTCACATACACAACGAAATATCGTAGTAGAAAAATTGCTAATAGCAAACAAGAAATACTATCAAAAATCATTTACCCTTTTTGTATTCAATCAATAGTATTAACTAGGTAAGTAAAGAATAAAAGAAAGTTTATCTAGTATCTTTTTTAATACTAATATGGTGTATATCGTTGCGATATACATATTTGTTTTACATTTGTTTTATAATTTAAGTTCATTTATTTAAATTAACAAGATAAATAATTATCTTTAAGTTAATTTAAATAAATGAACTTAAATTATAAAACAAATGTAAAACAAATATGTATACGCAACGATGTACACCATACTAGTATAAAAAGATACTTGATAAACTTCTTTGTTTATTATTTATTCATCTAGTTACTACTATTGATTCATAACAAAGAGGGAAAAGGTTTTTTGATCTTATCTTACTATTTGCTGTTAGTAATTTTTCTACAACTAGCTTTGGCTGTGTATGTGAATAAAATATAGCTAAGTGTCCATGTCAATTATCCAATTAGCTGAAGGTACGTAATAATAGTGTGTTCCTTTAGTTCCGTTTCTATATCCTAGCGGAACTTTAGTGGTCACAGAGAAGGTGCAACCACTAAGTGCCCTAAAGTTTCTTTTTATAGAGATAATTACATAGTCTTTGTAGGTTGATGAGAGGCGGAAACGAACGGGGGCTACTTCCACCTTGCGCAAGTATGTTACTGGGGAAAAACTATATTGTTCTTTCTTAAAGAAGTTAGTTATTAATGATTTTGTGATTATCTTAGGTTTTATTTATCTATTCTCTTCTTTAATTTATACTATGTAATATGTTTAGATTCGTTGAGGGTGCATGTTATACAATATTATTATTTTTTGTTTTTGTCATGCTCGGTCCATTTGGGGACATGACTTGACTAACAATGTAACTGTGTAGTCATATTAATAAAAAGGAATCAAATATTACAATGCATAATAAAGTGTGCACATAAGTAAGTAGGTTGAAGAATAATCTAAAATAAAAGTTTAAGAAGAAAACATTTTTGTGAATAATTATCATCTCAAAATGCCCATCTTCGAGTCTAACATACTTTAATTTTCTAATATTTCCTTATGAAAATGTATAAATTGTAGTTGGCTTTTTACAACCACAAATTAGAAATTATAATCTTTCTAGAGATCGACAAATTGACAATACAATATAAACTATCTTGTTTAACTTATTTCATAAAATAATAAGAAGAAATGAAGCAATTTTAATTATTATAATTATAAATAATTGCGAAATACATGAACATAGAAAGCTCATTTCACATATCTACTTTTAATTTAAAACTTCATGAAATTGGAAATAACTTATTTCACAATTCCATAACAACCGTAAAATCACATGAAAAATGCAAACCCCATTTCACAGTTCTTCCATTAAATGCACGATACATGGAAATTGATATATCATATCCCTATTCAACTTGAAATATGAAGAGTTTATGAAAATATGATACGTTTATATATAGGTTTTTTTCAGATTAGTCCCTCAAATCTTTTAAGTGATTTGAAGTCAGTCCATATGATTAAAGAACCAACATATGATTAAAGATTGGTTCACATTGAGGAATACCGTCATCTTTTGGGGCAATAGCAGTTACACCCATTAAGTGCCCTAAAGTTTCTTTTATAGAGATAATTACATAGTCTTTGTAGGTTGATGAGAGGAAACGAACGGGGCTACTTCCACCTAGCAAGTATGTTCTTGGGAAAAACTATATTGTTCTTTCTTAAAGAAGTTAGTTATTAATGATTTTGTGATTATCTTAGGTTTTATTTATCTATTCTCTTCTTTAATTTATACTATGTAATATGTTTAGATTCGTTGAGGGTGCATGTTATACAATATTATTATTTTTGTTTTGTCATGCTCGGTCCATTTGGGGACATGACTTGACTAACAATGTAACTGTGTAGTCATATTAATAAAAAGGAATCAAATATTACAATGCATAATAAAGTGTGCACATAAGTAAGTAGGTTGAAGAATAATCTAAAATAAAAGTTTAAGAAGAAAACATTTTGTGAATAATTATCATCTCAAAATGCCCATCTTCGAGTCTAACATACTTTAATTTTCTAATATTTCCTTATGAAAATGTATAAATTGTAGTTGGCTTTTTACAACCACAAATTAGAAATTATAATCTTTCTAGAGATCGACAAATTGACAATACAATATAAACTATCTTGTTTAACTTATTTCATAAAATAATAAGAAGAAATGAAGCAATTTTAATTATTATAATTATAAATAATTGCGAAATACATGAACATAGAAAGCTCATTTCACATATCTACTTTTAATTTAAAACTTCATGAAATTGGAAATAACTTATTTCACAATTCCATAACAACCGTAAAATCACATGAAAAATGCAAACCCCATTTCACAGTTCTTCCATTAAATGCACGATACATGGAAATTGATATATCATATCCCTATTCAACTTGAAATATGAAGAGTTTATGAAAATATGATACGTTTATATATAGGTTTTTTTTCGTATTAGTCCCTCAAATCTTTTAAGTGATTTGAAGTCAGTCCATATGATTAAAGAACCAACATATGATTAAAGATTGGTTCACATTGAGGAATACTTCGTCATCTTTTGGGGCAATAGCAGTTACACCCATTTGCATTCAAACACAAAAAAGCTTCACTAGAGTGCAAATTGGAGTAAGATTATGCAATATTTTACTTAAATCTATTGATTTTGAACTTAATTTTGATGGATTTTGATGTTGATTTTGGTTCATTTGGTAATTATATGTCCCTGGTTAACCACTATCTAACCATGATTAACAATTTGGATGACCGATGTAACAAAGAGACTAATTTCAGAATACTTCAATGTTTTAGGGGGACTAATCTGAAAAAAATGAAGATTTAGGGGACTAATTTCAAATATGAAAGATTTGATGGACTAATTTCAAATAAGAAAGATTTGGGGGATAATGTGGAAAAAATCCTTATAGATATAATAGCTTTGTTTTGCTAAAGTGGGAGGGGCCATGACCACCCTCTGCCACCTAGCTCCATTGGTAGGGACGTGTCCAGGATCATTTAGCTGGGAAGTCAGTTTCACGAATGAGCTAATTTAAAAGATTATTCACCGCAAATTTGACGATACAAATGCTCTAGTTTAACTCGGTTCCAATATCCCAACTAAGTTAGAAAATTCAATTCCAAAGCTAATTAGTAAATAAGCTAGCTAATTTAAAAGATAATAAATTAAATAACAGTGATGATATAGAGGTTCTAATATTAATTTAAAAGCTAATAAGTTGAGAAAACTCAATTCAAATATCAAGCAACAAATAACATTAACTAAGTGGAGGCAAAATATACATTTTAATTGAGATAAACGGTAAATAGTAAACATTTTAACTGTTTTAATTGGAGGAACTATTTTGACTAATTTTTTGAGAAAATTTTTAGTATTTTGTAATACACATAACTGACGTATACATATTAAATGAAGAAATTTTCTACACTAGTAACTTAAACCTTTCATATTTGAAATTAAAACCTCAAATCATTAAAGTTTCTATCAAGTCTCTTAATTGTTAAGTAATTCTAAAATCCCTCAAATCATTGAAAATTGCTATTAGGTTCCTAATATCTCATAAATTATTTCAAATTAACTCCTCTAATTGATACTTCTACATACTCTTGATTGGAGGAACTGTTTTCAAAATAGCTTAAGAACTGGAGACCTACTGCTAATTTTAACGATTTGAGGGGCTTATTTCAAAATGTAAAAGATTTAGGGACTTATATGAAAAAATGAAGATTTAGGGGACTAATTTCAAATATGAAAGATTTGATGGACTAATTTCAAATAAGAAAGATTTGGGGATAATGTGGAAAAATCCTTATAGATATAATAGCTTTGTTTTGCTAAAGTGGGAGGGGCCATGACCACCCTCGCCACCTAGCTCCATTGGTAGGGGCGTGTCGGGATCATTTAGTGGGAAGTCAGTTTCACGAATGAGCTAATTTAAAAGATTATTCACCTAAATTTGACGATACAAATGCTCTAGTTTAACTCGGTTCCAATATCCCAACTAAGTTAGAAAATTCAATTCCAAAGCTAATTAGTAAATAAGCTAGCTAATTTAAAAGATAATAAATTAAATAACAGTGATGATATAGAGGTTCTAATATTAATTTAAAAGCTAATAAGTTGAGAAAACTCAATTCAAATATCGAAGCAACAAATAACATTAACTAAGTGGAGGCAAAATATACATTTTAATTGAGATAAACGGTAAATAGTAAACATTTTAACTGTTTTAATTGGAGGAACTATTTTGACTAATTTTTTGAGAAAATTTTTAGTATTTTGTAATACACATAACTGACGATACATATTAAATGAAGAAATTTTCTACACTAGTAACTTAAACCTTTCATATTTGAAATTAAAACCTCAAATCATTAAAGTTTCTATCAAGTCTCTTAATTGTTAAGTAATTCTAAAATCCCTCAAATCATTGAAAATTGCTATTAGGTTCCTAATATCTCATAAATTATTTCAAATTAACTCCTCTAATTGATACTTCTACATACTCTTGATTGGAGG